>CM061040.1:55676518-55839746 GCA_030762985.1 Adelphocoris suturalis | reverse complement strand
AATCAACATTAAAATTCTTTCGTCTTTTGACGCTTGGACGCTTGGACGTCTTTCGTCCACTTGACGCTATTCCCTCAGGGTGTTGAGAAAAGCTGCCTCGAACTCTGTCTTAATTAGACCCCTAATGTGATTTTTGACCCATGTTTCATCAAGTGTGATCCAGTAGTTTCGGAGAAAAGCTCTGGACGGATTTTTTTTTTTTATATTTTGGGATTCTAATCTATAACAAACTTGGAGTCCCTAAAGGTGCAATGGGGGCCTAAATCCACACACATAGAGAGAGAGGTGGGTCAACAGTACCATAAGAGATACAACTCGTACTAATAGCATCTGTGCTATGTTCGGAGAAGATCATTTTCTGTTTCTCGGATCCTCATCTATCGCCAACCATAGCAATTCGACAACGTGAGAATGGGCCGCCTGGCTCCAAAGCGACAGACGTGCAGCGCATTCTCTTGGATATTGCGGGAACTGTCACAAATCATCTTGAAACCCGAAACATAAAATCTTGAGGGGGATTAAAATTATTTTTTTGTCTTGTTCGATTACAAAGGTTCATTATTGAAAATAATAACCAATATACAACTGTAAGATCTACTTCAACACCAACCACGAAACGCCCTGTGCCCGACATTTAAAAGATAATAGAAGAAGAAAGAGAAGTGCCTACACCAAGTTTCAACTAGTTCACCTAGTTCACCCCGTGTCCACTACCTTCCCCCTCCCAGGGGATTGTATCACCTGCCCGCCCATGACGGGTGCCTGATCCGTCCCCTCGCTACCTCTCTATCTACTCATCTTCGGTGCCTGGATTTATTGACAAGCTCGGTTCACTTCACTTTTCTTCAGAATAGACATGTATACATAATATCGGTACCTACCTACCATTTTACTACCTCACTACAGAACTCACACAAAAATAATCTTGTCTCCAAAATGAAGGTTCCCTGTTTTGATTACGAGTACAAAGCTTGAAAACTGAACTCAAGGGTAGATGGGGGAGGGCGTGGAGAGTTTGGCGCGAGCTAGGGGGGTTAATGATCTTAGAAGACCCCCAGATGGTATTAGTTTATTTTTAATATTACCTACTGAAAACCACAATGTGTTTTAGCCATGGGCATTATTTATTTAATTCAAATTACAAATTCATGCAACAAAAAGATTTTTTTTTTTTTTTTTTTAGCAAAATTTTCAAAAAATGGAGTTTTAAATAGTGAGATTTGTAGGTGCTGTACTGTTTCCATAGGAAAATACCCCCACACTCCACTCAAAATTGTCCTAAAAAGGGCTGAGAAAAATACTTACCAATTTTTTACATCCTATCCGGTCTCCCCTTAACCTGTATGTTAGTAGAAGAAGCTAAGTGTGACTTGGTGAACTAGGTGAAACAAGGTGTAGGCACTTTCTCTTCTGTCTTCTATTATCTTTTAAATGTCGTAGGTCTTTAGAGACTTATGTCAAGTCACAGGGCGTTTTGTGGTTGGGTGTTTGAAGTAGATCTTACAGTTGTATATGGTTTATTATTTTCAATAATGAACCTTTCTAATCGAAACAAGGCAAAAAATAATTTTCATCCCCCCCTCGCGATTTTATGATTTGTGTTTCAAGATGATTAGAATCCATAATTCGAAAGAAAAAAAATTCCGTCCAGAGCTTTTCTCCGAAACTACTGGATCACACTTGATGAAAACATGGTCAAAATCACATTTGGGGTTTAATTAAGACAGAGTTCGAGGCATCGCTGTCTGTTTATCTTAAAGTGGAATCAAAGGGCTGATATATTGAAAAATCAGAATATCGAAAACTTTGGAAATAACAGTAACAAATAAAAAAATAAACACCCTGAAATTCCCTCAAGTGTCCAAGCGTCCAAGCGTCAAGTGACGAAAGAATCAGCTGATATAATAGCAATGGTTCATGACTTACGTTAAATGTTTGCAGACAAGTGAAGCGTAGGTAGGTGTTCTATTTTATCCCGTTTAACTTCAGTTGATCTATCAGTGGATTTCTACGTCGTTTCAGCTTTTATTGCTTTATCAGCTTTTGATTCATACAAAGGTTACTAGTAAAGTTTGGTGTTCACGGAGTTTAATTCAAGATGAAGTCACTCTAGAAGTGAATTACAAGGTATGGAGGCACATTGGTCAGCAGAAGGACTCTTGTGGCTAATTTCTTTCCTAATCGATCTACCGTGCTGAATTATAAATGGAGCTCTTTTTATGGCATCTAGAATACAATTACCAGGTATAGAGGCGCGTGGAGCCGAGTTTAGATGGGCATTTATACGAAAAGGTGCCAAGTCAATGTAATTCATCTTTTAATGTCGATTTTTCAGCCCCGACAGTTACTAATGAAAGTCGACTGGATCAGCACCTATAACAATTTCTTCACTCACTATGCGGTTATTACTATTTTTCAAACCACTGTAAGTTCCAACACCTCTTGACTGTCCCTGTAACTCAGCCCTAACTTTCTAATAAAAAATGCATTTAAAAAAAAAAAAAAAAAATAATGCATTTAAAAAAATAAAAAAAAATAAAAAAAAATGTAATGTATTTTTTAGGTCCATTTTTCTCTCATGCTCTCCATCTATTCAAGTTTCTAAAAACCTCAGTTTCTCAAATTTTATTGGCCGCAGGGAGTTGAGGGGAAATTTCGAAATTGTGTAACTCGATTTTTCTCATGACCTTCGCTTGACTCTTTTTCGTTGAACTCATCCTCACCAAGAGCGCTCTGGTTCATGTACTTATAGTCGCTTCCGACCTTTGGGCTGTTGAGACGTTTGCCCCCGTGAGTGAGTGATGACCTCAACAGTGCGTCAGGTTCTGACGATACCGTATTACTGAAGTAATTCTTCCAAATTACTCTTACCAGCCCTACTTGCAATCTTATAATAGAAGTTTCATTTAGACATTATGAAGCATTCACGCAGGTACCCAATAGCTATTACAACTGAATTTGAACCCAAAATAAGGTGAACACTAGAATTACAAGCTTGGTATTAATAATTTTGTTTCGTTAATTAGACTGTGCGCAATCATAAAAGAGCCTCCCACAATCAGCTTTCTAGTCAAACTAAAATTGATGCAAGAAGCCTTGAAGAAAAACTTGGCAAGTGATTCAATCTAGAAGAAGAAGAAAAATAAAAAAAAAAGAGAAAAAAAAAAAAAAAATCAGCTTATAAAACGGATACGGCCTCCTTTTTTGGGAGGAAACCTATAATTTTTAAAGGGCACATGTACGAGTAGACTAGTGGTTATTGAAACACAAAGTGCAACCCAACAGCCTCTCCTGCGCATTTTACTCGGGAGAAGATTGATCAAGAGAAAATTTACCTTGATAAAATGGTACATACTTTATTGATATGGTATCCTCAAAACCTGACGCACAGTTGAGAATCTGACTCACTTACGAGTTAGTTCACGATTTCAGTTACCGGTTATTTTATAAAACTGGTAGGTAGCTGATTTTTACTTAAGTTTGCCATTTCAAAAAATGTTATTTACCTTGAAGTTGAAAAAGACTGAACATGAAGTTGAACGAAGACTGAACATTATTATTTCTGAACTAGATAAACCTCCCACGTAATTCATTCATCTATGTTCATAAGATGTTGTCTCTGATACATTATCTAAACTCTCGGCGCCCTTGTTACCTTGTAATTGTATTCTAGATGCCATAAAAAGAGCTATACTACTTATATTTTAGCACAGTGTATCGATTAGAAAGGAATTTAACCCATGAGGATCCTTCAGCTGATCAATGTGTCGCTATACCTTGTAGTAAGTGATGACTTCGTGAACATCAATCTTTCGTAGTCCCTCTGTACGAAAGAAAAGCTGATGTCAAAAATACCTTCAATGGTGCAACATACTGTATATATACACGACGAGGAAATCCACCGATTGAACAACTGAAATTTAATCAGATACAGTAAAAAACACACACCTAAGTTTCACTTGTCCGCAAATATAAGACAAAAGATATTTTGAAAACCTCGTTTCAAAAGGAACTCTTGTAAAGATAATGGCATTGTAAATTACATCAGTTGATTCGGCCGTCACAGTTTATTATGTTCAGGCTTACTTACTATGCTTACTATTATAGGCAATTTTTACTATGTTCAGAGATTTTTGCATTCATATTCGTGTTGAAGTTGTTTTTCTTTTTTTTTTTTCTTTCATGTTCTAGCCCTTAGGGAAAGCGAATGGTTGAATGTTAAGCGATCCGAGTGGACTCATTCGATTCATTGAAGGGATGACTATCAATAACGAACATAAAAACAGTGGAAAGTTTTCGATATTCTGATTTTTGATATTTCGGGCCCTTTGATTCTACCCTTTAGGATTGAAAGAAAGTGATGCCGAGAATTCAGTCCCAACTAGACTATAAAAAATTAGACTTTTGACACTAGTTTCATTTAGTTTGGTCCAGTATTTAGTTTCGGTGAAAAGCTACGTACGGTGGACGGTCGAATTTTATTTACAAGCATTTCATTTTCGGGTTTTAAATATCTAGAAACGTAAAACAAAAAATTTTTTAGGGGGGGTAAATTTTTTTCTGGTTCGACTACAACATTCATTATTGAAAATAATATACCAAAATACTACCCTGTGATCAATAAATTATGATTTTCGAAACTGAAAATTACCTACTGAGTTCATATTTTCCGAGTCAACTGCTGAGATTCTGACCGATGATTTTTTTTAAATAGATTTTTCTCTGGGACCTGTATTAAACTGCCCAGATTCATCATAGGCCCCTATGAGATGATCTACCCAACCCATTACCGTCCCTAACGAGAATACTCGGCCTTTTTATAAATAAAAGAGTTCATTTTTCGAGAAGCTTACTGTTGTAACTCGAAGAATACGTCACGAGGTTTTGAAAAGTATAAATTTTTCACAACCACTAGCCCCTGGAAAAGACTGAGAAGAAAATAAATCCATCCAAATTATGAAAACCACAAAATTTGCAATATTTTTTGGCCTATCAATTCATATTGTGAGGTAAACACGGGGAAACGAATTCTGTCCGACGCGGATCATGATACAGAAACGCATTGACACCACAGTTGGTGTTCAAACCGATTACTTTTTTTAATGGATTTATGAAAGTAGAGCCGGCACCATTTCTTTAACCTAAAAAGCAGTGTACCATTCCAAAAAAAGATCAAACTTTTTTTCTCGCCCTTCCCAGTAACGAGTAGTAGACATCGTAACGAGTAGAATGATACCAAATTTGTATGAGTTCGTTGCAGAAAAAATTTCCACACACCTTTCTGCAAAGTTGGCACCAAAGTAACACAGAATACGTCTAATAAACATAGATACCTAAGTGATTTACGTAGAAAGGTTATCTAATAAAGAAATAATAAACCTTTTTTGTAATAATTTGCAGCGTTTTCGGTGTTGAATCCATTCGTACATTTCATTCAATTTTCTATTTCATGGATATTTATTTTCAAAAATGACTGTATTGAGTTTGCTTCGTCGATGTTGTTTGACTTCTCAGAAACTAATTCAATTCGGATCTTGTTGCAGAACATTCTTGAAATATATGGTAAATATTTTGTTGGGAAGCATCTTCATGACGAAAATCACACTCTGGCTGTCAATCTTTCGTATGAGATATTTAAAGAATTTTCTATTACCGTGGCCTTCCAAATTAAGCCTCCAAATTAAGCTTCCAAATTGAACCGTTGGGTAATAATTTACAGTGGGAGGATTTTCATGATTTGCCATTGTGTAATAATTTACAGTGAGTGTTTTCCGTGTTAAGGAATTGTGTAATAATTTGCAGTGAGGTTTTCTCATTAAGCCATTGTGTAATAATTTGCAGAAGGAGGCCTCATTAAGCCGCTGTGTAATAATTTGTAGTGGGAGGTTTTTTCATTAGGTATGTCATTGTTTAATGGTTTGCAGCGGAGGTTTCTCTTCATGAAATTTTGTAATAATTTGCACTTGTGAAGTTCTCATTAAGCCGTTATGTAATAGTCTGTAGTGAGATTTCTCATTAAACCATTATGTAATAATTTGTAGTGGGGTTTCCGGGTTAAGCCATTGTGTAATAATTGCATATGGAGCAATTTCGTAAGTATTGATCAAGCATAGCAAAAATTTCCAGAGATTTTGGGACATTTAGGAATAAAAGCTACTGTAATATCAAGTTCAATAACATTTGTTCGAAAAAACAATACGAGATGTTCCCAATGTTCTTAAACTTGCATATCATGTCTGAAAATTAAAACTTCCATAAATATTTTACATTTTCCTTCATTTTTTCCATAATGTAACCTTTTCAACCTAAGATGTACATAAGTATGTGTTTTTATTGTTGTGTAACATTTTCAAACAGGTTAGAACAATGATTGATAAATGTTAACTTCTTTGAGGATATGAGCGGACATTTAAAAACTAAGGAGTTCATTTCCCTTCCACTGCCAGATGGTGTTTGTGACTGTGTGGATGTGTGCGAGTGAGAGAGCACATTGAGAGAAAGTAATTAATGGCATCGGTGGTATAAATCAGGGGGTTTTCGGGACCCGCAATATATATATAACTAGGTATACAAGGGCGGGTCCCGAAAACCCCCCGATTTATACCACCAAAGCGCAGGAAAACGGAGCCCGCTTTCGGGACCCACTCGGGACCAGAAATACCCCTCATGTTGATTCAGGGACCAGAAAGACCCCCTCTAATTGCCTATATATATATATATATATATATATATATATATATATATATATATATATATATTTACTTTTACAGTCTTACGGCACAGGTTAACAGATCCAGTATTAGGGCACAGGTGCCCTAATACCGCTTCTGTAACATCCGTCTTTTTATACAATAACACCGATTACAGGATTGCGGCGTCAACGTTGTCCCTCTCTGTCTTGCGCTTTCGTATTAGAGGTGGGTCCAAGTAACTGTAATCGCTACTTTGTAACTGGTACTTGCCTCTCAAAAAAGTAATCGGTTACTCTAGGCGTCGAGTACCAGTTACAAAGTAATCACTTCCCGACCGAACGCGGGAAGTGATTACTTTGCTACTGCTACTTTCAAGCAGTACCAGTTCGGTCGGTCAGGGTGAGTTTTCGTGATTACTTCTGTCAATCTACAGGAGATTACTTGGTACTTGTATTAGTAATCGAGCCGAACTATACTTTGATGGTACTACTGAGTAAATTGCACGGCAAGCGAGTACAAAATATTTGATAGTCTCTACTATGTGTACTCAATTATATGAGAATCGAGTATTTAAAATTAATCATTTGAGACATCTTATTATCTCGATATTAAAACAAAAATGTAATCATGACAGGATTAAATGTTTAAGGTCAGGCATTAAAAATAATACTGGTTCATCATATTACTGAACTTACTGAATGCCAAACAAAACGTGTGAGTTTTACATTTGCTACTTACAGTAGATAAAACGTTTATGGTAAACAAATTGTGACTCAGTAATGTTAAAGTCAGGTTCATAAAAAAAAACTCCAATTATGGCGTATTCGTTTTATTTATTCAACTGACATAATAAAAATGTTTTAGAGGTGTTGTCATTTTTTATAGTACTACAGTGACATACAAAAAAGTTACAGTGACATAAACAAATGAATCATTTTTAGGTCGCACCTTCTATTCTAACGTAAGAACTTTGTAGGCTATAATGGCTTTATAAGAAAATAAGTTTGTAATTTAAATACTATATTATATAAAAACAAAAATATTATATATAAACTGTATTACATATAAGCAAAATCTCCATTTAATTTGTAATAAATAGCCACTCACTGCACTCTACTTTTAGATAACTTTATTTTGTATTTTAACTATGTAGTAGTCTTATTTCCCTACATTAGGAGTCGTTAATATATTCGTGTTATAGAACTGTAATCAGGAATCGATAGTGTACATGGGTTACAGGAAGTAATCGTATTCGTTAGAACAGGCAGACAAAAACAGTTAACCTGGTACTCGAGTCTACGATAGGAGCTGTGTCCGCAAATGTAATCGCGATTACAAAGTAATCACTAAAGTAACTGGTACCAAGCTGTAATCGTAACCGTTGTAACCGGTACGGCAAAGTAATCATTTAGCACATCTCTAGTTATAGAACTGTAATCAGGAATCGATAGTGTACATGGGTTACAGGAAGTAATCGTATTCGTTAGAACAGGCAGACAAAAACAGTTACCTGGTACTCGAGTCTACGATAGGAGCTGTGTCCGCAAAGCAAATGTAATCGCGATTACAAAGTAATCACTAAAAGTAACTGGTACCAAGCTGTAATCGTAACCGTTGTAACCGGTACGGCAAAGTAATCATTTAGCACATCTCTATTGATGATATAAAATTGGAGGGTTGGTATAAAAATTTTGTTGTTGTTTTTTTTTGTTTCGTGATGAATTCATTTTTCATGGTCCCGAGGACCTGGGCGGTCAGGAAGGGGGTAAATGTGAAGATTGTTATATTTCAGCTTTTTGAAATCGGAAAAAAAGTTTTTCACTAGTGAAATTCGTGTAAATTCATTTTTCATGGGCCGAGGACCTGGGCGGTCAGGAAGGGGGTAAATGTGAAGATTGTTATATTTCAGATTTTTACAATCGGAAAAAAAAGTTTTTCACTAGTAAAATTTGTGATGAATTCATTTTTCATGGTCCTGAGGTCCTGGGCTGTCAGGGAGGGGGTAAATGTGAATATTGTTTATATTTCAGATTTTTACAATTGGAAAAAAAGTTTTTCACTAGTGAAATTCGTGATGAATTCATTTTTCATTTTCCCGAGGACCTGGGCAGTCAGGGGCAAATGTGAAGATTGTTATATTTCAGCGTTTTAAAATCGGAATAAAAGTTTTTCACTAGTAAAATTAGTGATGAATGCATTTTTCATGGTCCGAAGGACCTGGGCTGTCAGGGAAAAATGTGAAGATTGTTATATTTCAGATTTAAAATCGGAAAAAAAGTTTTTCACAAGTAAAATTCGCGATGAGTTCATTTTTCATGGTCCCGAGGACCTGGGCGGTCAGGGAGGGGTTATATTTCAGATTTTTAAAATCGGAAAAAAAGTTTTTCACAAGTAAAATTTGCGATGAATTCATTTTTCATGGTCCTGAGGACCTGGGCTGTCAGGGAGGGGGCAAATGTGAAGATTGTTATATTTCAGCTTTTTAAAATCGGAAAAAAAGTTTTTCACTATAAAATTCGCGATGAATTCATTTTTCATGGTCCCTAGGACCTGGTCGGGCAGGGAAGGGGTAAATGTGAAGATTGTTATATATCAGCTTTTTAAAATCGGAAAAAAAGTTTTTCAGTAGTAAAATTCGTGATGAATTCATTTCAATATTACGTATACCCACCTACCGCCAGAGTTTGATCAAAATCGTACCACTAGATGATAAGAAGTCGAGGTTATATAGTAAATCAGGAGTAGTTGCATCTCGTTTCTGACTCAATACTTCACTCTGCTCATGCGAAAACGTAAATTCTACCAAGCATCATTTCCCTCACCCTAGTCATCCGATCTCGCTCAAATTTGAATGATAGTTGGGGGATGACAATTTGATCATCTCATATCAATTTAAACATTATTGTATCACTAATAGCTACTGCGCATGCGCGCTATGTGAAATACTTGCAACGACCTTAATTTCCACAGTTTTCTTCCGATTTTGATGAAATTGTCATTGAATGCGCGGGTAGGTTGTAGGTGGTCCCGTACCTATTTCATCGTTCTTAACTCATCAGTTCATTCTGCGCATGAGCAAATGTGAATAACATTGAGTATCATTTTTTCGTTTCTTAATTGACCAGTTATGACGTTTTACGCTACTTCTTGATTTAATCTTTTCCGCTATGGGATTTTTCAAGGTCATTTAAAACTTTTCAATGATCTATACATTCATGATACGCAAACGAGGAAGCTATGTGCCACACCCAAATTAGCAGACTTTTTTTGGGGGGGGGGGGGGGGGGGGGAGATATTTTATAAGGATGACGACTGGTTAGGCCAATAGTTAACGTTGAAGATGAACTATGGGTGGATAATTTTTTAATTGATTAGGTAGGGTTGCCTTCACGGGCTTTTTATATATGGTATTTTTGCACAAAATTTCGAAAAAATATAGTTGGTATGTTGGAAAAATATATTTATATCGGTGTAAATAAGTTGTGGATTTATTGGGATCGGAAGAAGAAAGGCAAAAAGACCTGACTTTTTCATGTTCGAAGTTTAACTGCTGATAAATTCGTCTCAGCCTGGCCGAACACTCGAGTATTCGTAACGGAAAACTTGACCCCACTGAGAGCAGATATACTACGGATGATCAAGAAGAAAGCAGAGAAAAGAAGCATCAAATATGTCTGGATTAAGAACTTTCTAGTCCATGCGAGGAAAAATGAAAATTAGCCAGTGAAGGTAATTCGTACCCTCGACGACCTAGATAACATTCGAAACGTGATATTTGCTTTTGAAAATTGGTTGATCCACATGTAGACAATTTCAGTGATGGATATAATGAATTTTGCTTCCTCACTACCGAAGTTAGGAAAGCTATGTGTTCGTGATTGAAGTCGAAAAAAAGTGTTGTCCTCCAAAATCAAAATGTTCTGTTGCTTTTTGCGTTTCAGAGCTTGCTGATCAATTTTGGGTTACGTGTCCGTCTGTCTGTCTGCCTGTTTGAGGAATGTCGTATGAATTACATCAAGATTGGTGGAGTAATAACTATAGCGCATGCGCAAAACTAAAATTGATCGAGACAGAAATAACTACGATACTAATGGACCGATATTTATGAAATTTTCAAGGATTATGGAATTTAGCTCCTAAACGTTCCCTCATGAATTTCATTACTGTTGGATTAATGGTAGTTTGTGCGCATGCGCAAAACGTTTATTTCTTATAACGACGATTTATCGATCATTTTGACTCGTACTTTGTTCTTCAACTAATTCTATACGTCCGTGTTATAATATTTGAGGAAGCTATACTGCCCACCCAACTCGGCAGACGTTTTTGTAATTTGGTAGTGAGTCTAATTGAATGTCTTACCAATCTTTCAATGATTACATGAGTTAAAATGAACTTGCTATTGGGAACAAAAAATTATTTTTCATATGCACTTTAGGAGCTACAATTGTAATTTTGATGAAATGAGAGTATTGTTGGAAACTGTTACTTTTAAGCCCGATTTTATTATTCTTAATGAAGTCTATGGTAGACTTTGCGTACTATTGCAACTTATGAATGGGTACAGGGCCTCAAAAATCATCGAATAATAGAAATAATAATGACAGGGTTTTTTTATGGCAATGATAAATATGATTACAGTATTGAAGAATCAACATTGTGTGATGCAACAGTAGGTACTTAAAATTAGATTTGTGTGTGACAAGGTCTATGGAATTTATAGATCCCCTACAAACCAATCCTTATCAAGTTTATTCGAGATTTGAGGTCGGAACTTGAAAATGTTGATCGAGATTGTTTTACTTACATTGTAAGAGATATCAATATCGTTTTATTGCAAGAAGATAATAGTAATGATCATCTGAATATGATTTCTTCCATGGGGTTTCTTTCTCTAATTACTGAGCCCACCCGAGTTCAAGGGTTGTCAACTAGTTGCTTAGATCATATAATTGCCCGATCAAAGCACTCACAGCTCAACCCTGCTGAAATAAAGAGAGCGATTACCGACCACTTTAGCACGGTGGTGACTATTGTTGATTCACACAATGAAATCTTGAATGATAACAAACACGCCTTAAAATTTAAGAAAAAAATTGGCTTTGAGGCAGTAGGAGTTTCTTTTTCTAACATGGATCGGTTTTCGGAGTATGAAGAAGATTTGAATCAGTCAGCAAATGCATTTATTAATTTATTGAAAAATGTTATTGAGTATCATACTACAGTTGAAACTTTCAAACCCACCTTCAATAGACATACTCCGTGGATTACGAATGGTCTAACGATTTCTATTAAAAGACGCGATAAACACAAGTTTAGCAAATTAGTTAAACAACCCTACAGTAAACGATTAAAAGATTACTATAAAAATATTGAAATAAGTTGAAATACATTATTAGGAAAACTAGAGACACAGTAACATTTCCAACAGAAAAAGAGTTTGCCAAGTTGGGTGGGCAGTATAACTTCCTCACATATTGTAACATGGACGGATTAGTAGAAGAACAATTATTTAACCTCCGACATTTCTGTTAGTGGCGAAATGTTGGGTGGGCAATTTTTTGGGTGGGACATATTTTAACATGGAAGTATAGAATTAGATGAAGTTTTATTAGTTCCACATACTCATTATTTGGTAGCCCTTCTACGCATATGAATGGCCTATCTAAATTAAAATAAATATAAAAAAATGTAAAATTAATACCTATGAATATTGCTTTCCAAGATTTCATGTGAAAATAGGAACTGTAAAAATACGAATCCTACGAATTTTCAAATTTTCTACCACCAATCAAATCAAGGGCTGTAGGGTATAGGGGCTATATCCCACAACGAGCGAGCGTGAAAAGCCACCCCTAGCGAGCGAAGCGAACAACATCCCCTACACAGGTCGGATTTCAATGGGGTTTTTCCTACGGACTCGGGATGGACTATTTATATCCCATCGCATCTATACATTCCACAGAGAGCGAGCGAAGCAAGCAACATTACCTACACATTTCAAATCACCCTTACTGATCCACCGTTTCCTATCATTCTACATGTCCCACTCGACAGTAAAGACTATCGGATCTATACAGCCACCGAGCCAGTGAAGCGATAGAGAAAACTAGACTATCTATTTATAATAATGAAACTCCGCGTGTTTGTCTGTCAGTTTGTCTGCCTATGCTATGCATGGCCGAACAACTGAGTGGGGGGTGTTTATGAGTGGGGGATCTTGTTGGATGTTTCAGAAAGGGGGCATAAGCGATTTTAAAATTTTCTAATCCCACCCAAAACATGGGGTGGAGGGCGGGAAGGGGGTGGAGCCCCTTTTATGCGCTTTTTTTCCCCCAAGCCCTCGTTCTTCTACCACTGCCTCATTAAAATTTGATTGAGAACACTTCGTATGTCTGCGACAAAGTTACGTTACTGAACTCGTAGAACACGAGGGTGCCTTCCAAAGTGGCAAAACATACTGTCGAGTTTAGGCTACAAACTAAATTAACTTATACGAAAACAAGTATTTGGTTCAAGACTCAAAGCACAACTATGCTTTTTTATTAGTAACACAATAACATAACTGTAACATATTACAATACAACTTCCTAGAAATAATAATCACTGTAGTCATTCCCTTACATCACTCTCCCTCCCCACCGAGCTCTTGCAAGGAGCTAGATGATTTGCATACACCACTCGACGTTTTCCGCGAGGGATCCGAATGCGGAAAACCACGTCACTTATTGCCTTGATAATTTTACAGGGTCCTATCCACTCCAATTGAAGTTTGGGACAGAATCCAACTTGGCGGCGTGGCCAGTAATACCAAACTTTATCTCCTTCTGTAAATCGTGGAGCTCTGCTTCTGACATCATAGCGGACCTTGCTTTGATCTGCAACATGTTTTATTTATTTTTGAGCCATGCCATGTAAGGTCGTTAACTTTTTTCGAAGCTCGTGGGCATAAGTCGACGCAAGGGTTCCCTCCTCTGGAATCTTACCCACCATAGGTGTAATGGCAGGGTCAACCGACGCCCCAGGTTGAGCTTTGCTGGTTAAAATCCAGTAGAAGAGTGTTCTGTGGCTCGATATGCCAAAAGTACATAAGTAGCCATATATCCCAGTCTCGCTGATTTCCATCCACCATCTTGGCCAACATTTCCCATAAGGAACGGTTGAACCTCTCAACCAGTCTGTCACTCTGGGGTCTTCCAGGAGAAGTCCTTTTCTTATAAATTCTGAGCATTCTCATAACCTCCTTGAAAACTTCGGATTCAAACCCTGTGCCTCGATCACAGTTCAGCTCTATTGGCACCCCAAAACGTGAAATAACTGTCTCTTCCAGTCCACGAGCCAATGTCTCAGCCTTGATGTCACTAGTTGGAAAAGCCTCTGGCCATTTTGTAAAATAGTCAATAAGCACCACCACATATCTATTCCCCTGGTCTGTCAGTGGTAGGGGCCCTATGATGTCCATTCCTACCCTCTCAAATGGGGTAACAGTTACATATGTCTGCATAGGAGCTCTAGTCTTGGTATTTCTTCTGCGCCTACAAACTTCACAATTTGCACAATGAACTTGAACAGCTCCCTGAAGACCTGGCCAGTAGAACTTCATCCGTATCTCACTCAGTGTTCTCCTTTTCCCAAGGTGTCCCATGTTATGGGCTGCCATCAGAACTTCCTGCCGCCGGTATTGTGGCACAAGAACTTGCTCCACTGTCTCTGTTTCAGTTTCATTCCAGTCGTACAAGGACTCCGTTTGATATTTTCAGATTTCCAAACATTGCCCAATAGCCTTTAGCTGTTGCACTAGTTTGGGAAATGTCATTCCAAGATGATCGTTTCCCTTCTTGGGTCCACTTGAGCACTGGAAGTTCTGGATCGGCTTGCTGAGATATGGCCCACTGCTCTCCTTCTGACTCTACCCATACCCTTTGCACATCAATTGCAGCTAGATTTTTCTGTTCCAGTCGGGCACAATGTTGGCAGCCAGAATCAGTACATGGTCTTCTGAACAAGGCGTCATAAAACTGCGTAACCATTGCAAAGCAGCATGATCTGTTCTCACCAAGAACTCAGCACCACTCTGGAGACCATATGACTGAAAGTAACGCAGTGCTTTGACTAGGCTTAGCAATTATCTTCTGGTCACACAATAATTTCGTTCCTGCTTTGATAGACGCTTGCTGAAATAAGCAAGGACCCTTTCTTCTCCATATTGTACTTGGACAACACTGCACCTACTGCTCGTTCACTAGCATCTGTGTCCAATATAAAGACAGCTCCTGGTATTGGATGGCCCAGCATAGTAGGATTCGTAAGTGCCTGCTTAATGTCATTAAATGCATCTTGACATTCCTTGTCCCATTTGAAATCACCAGAGACATCTTAAAGTTTGTACAAAAGCGCAATCCAATGAGCAAAGTTTGAGATGAAACATCGGTAGTACGAACAAAACCCCACAAAGGTTTCGCACCTCCTTGATAGTGGATGGTATAGGCAATTCAGCAACTTTAACTTTCTTCTGAGGGCCAGCAGCTATGCCTTGTCCAGATATAATGAACCCCAAGTAAGAGACCTCTCTAGAAAACCAATGGCATTTCTGTGCGTTCAGCTTAACACCTGCCTTCCGAAAAACAAGCAGGACTCTCATCAACCAAGCCAGATGCTCTACGAACTCAGAATTGTCCACTAGCACATCATCAAGGTACACCTTGACTCGACCTTGCTGAATTTCTTCTCGAAGGATATCGATCATCGCTCGTTAAAACGTTGCGGGTGCATTGCACAATCCGAATGGCATAATTTAAAGTGCCAAAGGCCTCGAGGTCTGCAAAATGCAGTTTTCTCTCGGTCTGCCTCAGCCATTGGGATTTGCCAGTATCCGCTCTGAAGATCTAGAGTGGAAAATCAAGAACTCCCTGCAAGTCGGATTGTTAATTCATCAACCTTTGGTAATGGGTCAGAATCCTTCCTTGTTATCGCATTCAGCTGGCGGTAGTCGATGCAGAATCGAGTGGAACCATCTTTCTTGGGACTAATACAATAAGACTTGCCCCTGGGCTTCTTGATGGCTCAATCACCTCTATCTATTCCATTTCTCTTACTAACCGTTCAACTCCCTCTAACTTATGAGGTGCAATTCTTCGTGGAGGCTGACGAATGGGGGGGATGATATCCCACATTGATATGATATTCACGAATATTGATACACCCTAGATCTTTACCAGATGCCAAAATGACAAAAACCACAATTTCATGAAATTTCCCAAATTTCCTTCTTATTATATTTCTTTGGTATATTTAAGATGGGAAAAACTAAATTTCATATCCCATCACAAGCAGTTGCTTCATAAGCATCAACTAAAAACATCAAACATTTCAGGTCTTCCCCCAACCCCACCCACTGATTGACCCCTGTATGGTGATGAAAATGCACTAGAAATATTCAATAATATATGCAGATAACCTACCTAAAAGGTGAATATTAAAAAAAAAATTTACGAAACTGAATTTTTCCAAAAAAGCCGAGCGGGCACTTACTGGAACCACCCGGGCTTCATTCTGAAGAAACTTTTTGTTTTAAAAATGTATTTTTTATCTTAAATTCGCAATTTCTCCATTAAAACACACAGGAAATTCGACGAAAATGTTATCCAGTATGTAATTTGAGTGGCTGAATCCGATTTTGAAATCCGTTTTGCGCTAAGACACTTCGTTCACGGGATATACGAAATTTCATGAATTTCATAAAAATCTCCCCAAAACGCCCTTGGAAATTGTCCAAAATTCACCAAAATTAGTACCCTTGTATTTTTTGATGCGCTGAGTCCAAATTTGAAGTCCATTTTGCTTTCAGAAGCTGCGTTCGCTAGATTCCACAATTTCATGAAAATTCGAAAAATAATTCTTTACGCCATTTCTACAGAGTTTTTGAAGGGTACATACAAAATTTGGAGGTCCCTGCTTACATAGGTGCTTCGAAATAGTATAAAAAAGAATCCGACCATTTTGTATGAGACTACTCTACAGCCCCTGGAATTTGATTAAAATTCATCAAAATGTGTTCTCGTAGATAAATTATGTCTTTGAATCCGAATTTGAAATCCGTTTTTTTCTACGACTTTTAGTTCTTCGGATTTATTACATTTCATGAATTTCATGAAAAACTCCCAAAATTCATCTTGGAAATTGTTCAAAATTCATCAACTTGTGTTACATTATGGAAATCAGGGCACTGAATCCGAATTTGTAATCTGTTTTGCTGAAGGACGCTCCTTTTACCGCATTTCTGAAATTTCATGAAAATCTCCCCAAAATGCCCCTGGAAATTGTTTTAAATTCATCAGAATGTGTTCTTGTAGGTGAATTGAGGCGCTGGATCTGAATTTGGAACCCGTTTTGTTCTACGCCGTTCCATTCACCGGCAAGTGACAAAAACCACAATTTCATGAAATTTCCCAAATTTCCTTCTTATTATATTTCTTTGGTATATTTAAGATGGGAAAAACTAAATTTCATATCCCCATCACAAGCAGTTGCTTCATAAGCATCAACTAAAAACATCAAACATTTCAGGTCTTCCCCCAACCCCACCCACTGATTGACCCCTGTATGGTGATGAAAATGCACTAGAAATATTCAATAATATATGCAGATAACCTACCTAAAAGGTGAATATTAAAAAACAAATTACCGAAACTGAATTTTCCAAAAAAGCCGAGCGGACACTTACTGGAACCACCCGGGCTTCATTCTGAAGAAACTTTTTGTTTTAAAAATGTATTTTTTATCTTAAATTCGCAATTTCTCCATTAAAACACACAGGAAATTCGACGAAAATGTTATCCAGTATGTAATTTGAGTGGCTGAATCCGATTTTGAAATCCGTTTTGCGCTAAGACACTTCGTTCACGGGATATACGAAATTTCATGAATTTCATAAAAATCTCCCCAAAACGCCCTTGGAAATTGTCCAAAATTCACCAAAATTAGTACCCTTGTATTTTTCGATGCGCTGAGTCCAAATTTGAAGTCCATTTTGCTTTCAGAAGCTGCGTTCACTAGATTCCACAATTTCATGAAAATTCGAAAAATAATTCTTTACGCCATTTCTACAGAGTTTTTGAAGGGTACATACAAAATTTGGAGGTCCCTGCTTACATAGGTGCTTCGAAATAGTATAAAAAAGAATCCGACCATTTTGTATGAGACTACTCTACAGCCCCTGGAATTTGATTAAAATTCATCAAAATGTGTTCTCGTAGATAAATTATGTCTTTGAATCCGAATTTGAAATCCGTTTTTTTCTACGACTTTTAGTTCTTCGGATTTATTAAATTTCATGAATTTCATGAAAAACTCCCAAAATTCATCTTGGAAATTGTTCAAAATTCATCAACTTGTGTTACATTATGGAAATCAGGGCACTGAATCCGAATTTGTAATCTGTTTTGCTGAAGGACGCTCCTTTTACCGCATTTCTGAAATTTCATGAAAATCTCCCCAAAATGCCCCTGGAAATTGTTTTAAATTCATCAGAATGTGTTCTTGTAGGTGAATTGAGGCGCTGGATCTGAATTTGGAACCCGTTTTGTTCTACGCCGTTCCATTCACCGGCAAGTGACAAAAACCACAATTTCATGAAATTTCCCAAATTTCCTTCTTATTATATTTCTTTGGTATATTTAAGATGGGAAAAACTAAATTTCATATCCCCATCACAAGCAGTTGCTTCATAAGCATCAACTAAAAACATCAAACATTTCAGGTCTTCCCCCAACCCCACCCACTGATTGACCCCTGTATGGTGATGAAAATGCACTAGAAATATTCAATAATATATGCAGATAACCTACCTAAAAGGTGAAAATTAAAAATAAAATTTACGAAACCGAATTTTCCAAAAAAGCCGAACGGGCACTTACTGGAACCACCCGAGCTTCATTCTGAAGAAACTTTTTGTTTTAAAAATGTATTTTTTATCTTAAATTCGCAATTTCTCCATTAAAACACACAGGAAATTCAACGGAAATGTTTACCAGTATGTAATTTGAGTGGCTGAATCCGATTTTGAAATCCGTTTTGCGCTAAGACACTTCGTTCACGGGATATACAAAATTTCATGAATTTCATAAAAATCTCCCCAAAACGCCCTTGGAAATTGTCCAAAATTCACCAAAATTAGTGCCCTTGTATTTTTCGATGCGCTGAGTCCAAATTTGAAGTCCATTTTGCTTTCAGAAGCTGCGTTCGCTAGATTCCACAATTTCATGAAAATTCGAAAAATAATTCTTTACGCCATTTCTACAGAGTTTTTGAAGGGTACATACAAAATTTGGAGGTCCCTGCTTACATAGGTGCTTCGGAATAGTATAAAAAAGAATCCGACCATTTTGTATGAGACCCCTCTACAGCCCCTGGAATTTAATTAAAATTCATCAAAATATGTTATCGTAGATAAATTATGTCTTTGAATCCGAATTTGAAATCCGTTTTTTTCTACGACTTTTAGTTCTTCGGATTTATTAAATTTCATGAATTTCATGAAAAACTCCCAAAATTCATCTTGGAAATTGTTCAAAATTCATCAACTTGTGTTACATTATGGAAATCAGGGCACTGAATCCGAATTTGTAATCTGTTTTGCTGAAGGACGCTCCTTTTACCGCATTTCTGAAATTTCATGAAAATCTCCCCAAAATGCCCCTGGAAATTGTTTTAAATTCATCAGAATGTGTTCTTGTAGGTGAATTGAGGCGCTGGATCTGAATTTGGAACCCGTTTTGTTCTACGCTGTTCCATTCACCGGCAAGTGACAAAAACAATATTTCATGAAATTTCCCAAATTTCCTTCTTATTATATTTCTTTGGTATATTTAAGATGGGAAAAACTAAATTTCATATCCCCATCACAAGCAGTTGCTTCATAAGCATTAACTAAAAACATCAAACATTTCAGGTCTTCCCCCAACCCCACCCACTGATTGACCCCTGTATGGTGGGTGAAAATTAAGAAAAAAAATTTACGAAACTGAATTTGCCAAGAAAGCCGAGCGGGCACTTACTGGAACCACCTGGGCTTCATTCTGAAGAAACTGTTTGTTTTAAAAACGTATTTTTTATCTCAAATTTGCAATTTCTCCATTAAAACACACAGGAAATTCGACATAAATGCTTTCCTCTATGTATTTTGAGTTGCTGAATCCGATTTTGGAATTCGTTTTGCGCTAGGACGCTTCGTTCACGGGATATACAAAATTTCATGAATTTCATAAAAATCTCCCCAAAATGCCCTTGGAAATTGTCTAAAATTCACCAAAATTAGTATCCTTATATTTTTTGATGCGCTGAGTCCAAATTTGAAGTCCATTTTGCTCTCAGAAGCTGCGTTCGCCAGATTCCACAATTTCATGAAAATTCGAAATTAATTCTTCACGCCATTTCTACAGAGTATTTGAAGGGTACATCATACAACATTTGGAGGCCCCAGCTTACATAGGTGCTTCGGAATAGTATAAAAAAGAATCCGACCATTTTGTATGAGGCCCCTTTACAGCCCCTGGAATTTGATTAAAATTCATCAAAATGTGTTCTAGTAGGTAAATTATGTCTTTGAATCCGAATTTGAAATCCGTTTTGTTCTACGACGTTTAGTTCTTCGGATATATTAAATTCATGAATTTCATGAAAAACTCCAAAGATTCATCTTGGAAATTGTTCAAAATTCATCAACTTGTGTTACATCATGGAAATCAGGGAGCTGAATCCGAATTTGGAATCCGTTTTGTTCTACGCCGTTCCATTCACCGGCAAGTGACAAAAAACACAATTTCATGAAATTTCATAAATTTCCTTCATATTGTGTTTCTTTGTTCGATTTCACATGGGAAAAACAAAATTTATATCTCCATCACAAGCAGGTGCTCCATAAGCAACAACTAAAAATATCAAACATTTCAGGCCTTCCCCCAACCCCACCCACTGATTGACACCTGTATGGTGGGTGAAAATTAAAAAAAAAATTTTACGAAAATGAATTTGCCAAAAAAGCCGAGCGGGCACTTATTGGAACTACTTGGGCTTCATTCTGAAGAAACTGTTGGTTTTAAAAAATTATTCTTTATCTTAAATTCGCTATTTCTCCATTAAAACACACAGGAAATTCGACGAAAATGCTTAACGGTATGTATTTTGAGTCGCTGAATCCGATTTTGAAATCCGTCTTGCGCTAGGACGCTTCGTTCACGGGATATACAAAATTTCATGAATTTCATAAAAATCTCCCCAAAACGCCCTTGGAAATTGTCTAAAATTCACCAAAATTAGTATCCTTATATTTTTCGATGCTCGATCTTCTATCCGTTGCCACATTAAAATTTGATCGAGAGCACTTCGTACGTCAGCGAGAAAATTGCGTTTCTGGATCAGTAGAACGCTATGGTGCCGTCAAAATTGCCGAAATATGATGTCTTGCTGGATAAATCAGCGACAGTAGGCGGGAAACGACAAAAAAAAATGTTCCCCGCTATGTTTTTTCCCACCATAGACACAGTAAATGTTTGACGGCCTTGGTTCGGGTTGGTCCTTAAATGTTCGTTGAAGTTCCAATTTGGTCACATGCGAGTTCAGATACATGAAATATTCTTTTCCGATTGTAGTGAACAAAAAGTAGACAAGCTACATTTTGAGCTAACGCGCTCTTCCTGTTTCGTCGAAAGTTATGTAGGTCTGAAGTTTGATTTCGAACCTGTCTCTTGATTTAAAAGACACATCCAACAGAAAAATAGACGGTAAAAACGATAACCCTTCTACGCAGATGAAATAATGACATATCTTTATTAAACCTAATAAACTTTTTGTGGTTCCACATAGTTTTATAAGATTTAATTTGTTTGAAAGTAATTTCCTACTGAAAAAAAAAAAAAAAAAAACGTTTGCCAAGTTGGGTGGGCAGTATAACTTCCTCACATATTGTAACATGTACGAATAGAAAGGGAAAGGGATAGCCCTTCTACGCAGATTAAATTATGGCCTACCTTTACAAAAATAGACGAAGAAAACAAATACGAGCAAACATTTAATATCCGACAGTTCTGTTAGTAAATGATCTTATAACTAAAATTTTGGTGGTTCCACATAAGGTACCGCATTTGATAGTCATTTCCAACAGAAAAAAAAGTCTGCCAAGTTGGGTGGGAGGTATAACTTCCTCACATAGAGAACGCACCGAATTATTATACAGCAGTCTGCAGTAAAAATAGTACTGATATGTTCTTAAAACTAAACTTTTCTTAGTTCCACATAATCTTTCGTGGTCTCTCTTGAAAAACATCAATGGAGGTGACGGGTGTGAAAGTAATTTCAAAAACAAAAAAAGTCTGTCATGTTGGGTGGGCAGTTTTGTAGCATAATACTAAAATGTTTGTGGTTCCACGTGATCTCTATGGCCTTCTTCGCAGATAAATGGCCTATCATAATTAAACCTAATAAACTTTTCGTGGAACCACATAGAAAACGCAGCAAATTATTACACAGCAATTTATTATTTTCGTTTTGCCCCTTTTATAAACTTTATTTACGTATTTTATTTTCATTATTTTAACATGGATATGTTTTTGGGCTGGGGTTCATTCTAAAATTTGCGTAACGACACTAAAATTTGTGATGACCTGGCACTTTAGATTATTATTAACTCGAAAAGTGAAGGCTAGGAAAATCGTAGTCGTCGGGTTTCATAGTAGGAAAATCGTTCGCCACTTCTTGGAATGCTCCCATTTTATTACAACATCTCATGACCTCTAGGACATTGTAGTGTAAAGGAATGCTAATTTATTACTCCAAGTTATAAACTAATATTGTTTTGTAACCATAATGGAATAATCTTGTGAAAAGAAGGCCCTACATGGTTGGTATACAATTGAGTAGTAGGTACCTACTGGTAAGCAGTAGGTACTAGACATATCCATGATCTATTGTTTTTCCCATCAAGGGAGAAATTATGGATATGTTATGAGGATATTTTTTATTTCATTCCCTTGGGATTGTCTATAGAAAGGGTTTGTAAGTAATTTTCAAATGTTCCACCCCCACCTGAACCATGGGCTGTTGGTCTCGATGGTATGGGGACTAACTATATCCAATCGCATCTATGCATCCCACTGAGAGCGAGCGAAGCGAGCAACATTCCCCACACATTTCAAATCACCCTTAGTGATACACCGTTTCCAATGATTCTACATGTCCCACTCAACAGTAAAGACCATGGGATCTATACTGTCATACCGAGCGTGTGTAGCGAGCGAGAGAACTGGGCTAGTATAATAATTTACCTCTTCACGTGCAGGACTCTAAAACATATCTCTTGGCTTATGATACGTCGACATTGGTTTCTGGTTAGTCCTGGAATGAAGGTATACACTAAAGCTCATGACGCTCTGGATTCATTGAATAACTGGTTTTCGGACAGTTACCTCACGCTAAATGCAAACAAAACTAAATACATTTAAGTAGGGAGTAAAAATTAAATCGTAGAAAATATGAGTCATAATATGATATTAGTTTAGAAAAATCCGTTTGAAAAATTAGTTTATCCATCATGGATTACTGTTTAGAAAAATCGTGTTGTACATGTGCGACTTTGGAGAGAGCATTTACCTATCGTTATCTGGGTGTACATATTGATAATAAGTTAACGTGGTAATCACATTTAGACATTATACATGAAAAACTAAGGAGATTTTCGTTTTTGTTTTCTAATGTGAGGAATGTATTCAGGAATGATAAGCTTAGTCTTTCATATATTATTCTTTGGTACAATCAGTCTTACAATTAAACCGTTAAATATAATTCAAAGGTCTATTATGAAAATAATAATGAGAAAGCCACACCGATATCCGAACATCCAACTTTATGAAGAATTTAAAATACCTATTTACCCCTCATCAGTTATTTGTAAAATCACTTCTATCAGTGTTCCATCGGAATCCAGGCATGATAAATAGGAATGCTTGTGACCATGATTATGAAACAAGATTTAGATGGGAGGGAAATGTAGTTAACCCAAAGCCATCTATGACGCCAACCACGAGGAGCCCATCCTGTATTTTGTATATTTTGTACCGGTCTATCGACGGAAATTTGAGATCTCCGCAACTTCACTCCCGCGCTCTATGAAAAAATAATATAATGAAGGTGGGTCAAGCTTGGACACAGCAAACGTGAAGCTGTATTCAGTAGTACCTACACTGTATAAATTTAATCAGTATCAATTATTAACAATGTACATGTATGATGATAGAGATTCATTTTAAAAGTATCTTAATTTTTGTAATTCTCCCATGTATAAGATGTGAATAGTTAGAAACTCAGCTCGGAACGAAGCTTGCTTGATACTTAAGGGCTATTGCCTTCCATCTAGCATTAGGTATATTGAGATATATTCCTTGTAATTAATTGAAAGTGTTCTTTGTAAAAATTCAATAAAATAAATAAATATATAGAAATAAATATCATTCGAAAATTTAATTTTTGTCACTCGTATTACCAAATTACTAAACAAATTTAAAGAAATATATAAATTGAAATAAATATAACAAATTGAAATGAATGTAATCATGCAATATTGTTTTCCATGATTTATCGTGAAAATAGGAACTGGAAATATAGGGATCCTAGATAAATTTTGAACTACCTACTTTTTTAAACAGCTCGAAAGGGATTCTGTAGAACATACCTACCTCAATCTTAGCTTGAAAATATGACAATTCAAGGTACATTTCCATAGGCGGGTAACTGAGAATAACAAATTAATCACAATGGGCCAGCCAATTGGGGCATAATATTCCACAGGTACCTACTTACTTCTACTATAAAAACCTGGTAATATTACTACCGAATTTAGATTATTTAAATGCTCAAAAAATAGTATTTTTGTTACAAAATAACAAAATATATATAGCTTTTTTTTTTTTTTTCCAAACCCTAGCTTAGGAGGCGCAGAGCCGATGTTGTCTACTTCCTCCATTGTCCATGTATATGAGTATATAGGCAGCTTACAGGCACTGCCCTCTGTTTTTCCAGTCATCCGCGTGGAGCGCATGTGTGTCAAATTTTTCGAGTCTGTCTACTAAGACCGAGAGCTTGATCAAAGCCGATTTCTCCAAGATTAATGCTTGCTGGGTGGATAGCAGATGTTATTTCAACTTTTAGCGTTGTGATTATGACTGATGGGGTTAAATTCCTCGAGATGTAGCGCATTTTATTTAGAGCGAGTGAAGGTTTTTGGAATCCGATTGTTGTGTCATCAAGAAGTGTTTTGGGATTTTTCTACTAAGGTAAATGGCTCTCTCGGCCGCATTGCAATTCTGATTTGGAATAAGCACTAGGTACTTGAAACGTAGCAGAAACAGTATATTGAGCAAATTAAATGTTTTCTCAAGTTGCAAAAACGGAAGTGGATTATTCAAGGAACAATACCAGAACATTTGAGACGCGGCTTAAAAAAAAAAAAAGAAAAAAAAAAAAGAAAAAAAACTCGGTTCTTCAGACCTTGCCAGGGGACAAGCTCCCTCTGGACCCCATAATGGTTACTGCTTAGAACCTTCGTCTAAAATTCAAGAAACATGGAACATGCTTTAGCCGTGATTTTAAAAATGGACATTACTTTCCACTCTGTTGGGATGTTAGGAAAGTAAAAATGGACATTACTTCCACTCTGTTGGGATGTTGGGAAAGTAAAAATGGATATTACTTTCCAATCTATTGGGATGCTGGGTAAGTAAAAGTGGACATTACTTTCCAATCTGTTGGGATGATGGAAAAGTAAAAATGGACAATACTTTCCACTCTGTTGGGATGTTGGGAAAGTAAAGGTGGACATAAGATTCCACTCTGTTGGGATGTTGGGAAAGTAAAAATAGACATTACTTTCCACTCTGTTGGGATATTGGGAAAGTAAAAGTAGACAATACCTTCCACTCTGTTGAGATGTTGGGAAAGTAAAAATGGACAATACTTTCCAATCTTTCGGGATGTTGGGTAAGTAAAAGTGGACATAAGTTTCCACTCTGTTGGGATGTTGGGAAAGTAAAAATGGACAATACTTTCCACTCTGTTGGGATGTTGAGAAAGTAAAGGTGGACATAAGTTTCCACTCTGTTGGGATGTTGGGAAAGTAAAAATGGACATTACTTTCCACTCTGTTGGGATATTTGGAAAGGAAAAGTGGACAATACTTTCCACTCTGTTGAGATGTTGGGAAAGTAAAACTGGACAATACTTTCCACTCTGTTGGGATGTTGGGAAATTAAAAATGGACATTACTTTCCACTCTGTTGGGATGTTGGGAAAGTAAAAATGGACAATACTTTCCACTCTGTTGGGATGTTGGGAAAGTAAAGGTGGACATAAGTTTCCACTCTGTTGGGATGTTGGGAAAGTAAAAATAGATATTACTTTCCACTCTGTTGGGATATTGGGAAAGTAAAAGTAGACAATACTTTCCACTCTGTTGAGATGTTGGGAAAGTAAAACTGGACAATACTTTCCAGTCTGTTGGGATGTTGGGTAAGTAAAAGTGGACATTACTTTCCACTCTGTTGGGATGTTGGGAAAGTAAAAATGGACAATACTTTCCACTCTGTTGGGCTGTTGGGAAAGTAAAGGTGGACATAAGTTTCCACTCTGTTGGGATGTTGGGAAAGTAAAAATGGACATTACTTTCCACCCTGTTGGGATGTTGGGAAAGTAAAAGTGGACAATACTTTCCACTCTGTTGAGATGTTGGGAAAGTAAAAATGGACAATACTTTCCACTCTGTTGGGCTGTTGGGAAAGTAAAGGTGGACATAAGTTTCCACTCTGTTGGGATGTTGGGAAAGTAAAAATGGACATTACTTTCCACCCTGTTGGGATGTTGGGAAAGTAAAAGTGGACAATACTTTCCACTCTGTTGAGATGTTGGGAAAGTAAAAATGGACAATACTTTCCACTCTGTTGAGATGTTGGGAGAGTAAAGGTGGACATAAGTTTCCACTCTGTTCGGATGTTGGGAAAGTAAAAGTGGACATTACTTTCCACTCTTTTGGGATGTTGGGAAAGTAAAAAATCCCGAGCTACTCTCGTTCTGGCTACACGAGGGACGATCATGTTGATTTAGATGAATACGAATTCATCAATCGCCGATGCACATATTTTATTTGAATCCCCAACCCATAGGAAGGTTTGTCTCCACCCCGGAGGTGCGGATCTAAAATAATCGTTTGTACCAATCTTTCAATTTCAAAACATAACCCATGGTGAGCCCCACGACAAGAGGATAGCTGTGCCGCTAATGACCCTTCTGGTTGAGGTGCGGCCGAAAAGAAAGAAAAAAAGAGAGAGAGAGAAAAAAAAACGGTATGTGTGCCACAATCCTGCATTTCACGTTACTCACTTGAGCCCCTTCATTGGTTTTGGTTATACCTCGCCTTCAAGACAAGTGGTGCCGTATGCCTGTTTGTCAAGTGAATTACAGGATTGTGGCATCGTTTTGTAGCACTGGGAGGTGACGCCGTAAGCCTGCGCCTCACCTTATAACGACGCCGTAAGTCTGTGTCTATATAGCTATATATATATATATATATATATATATATATATATATATATATATATATATATGTATATATATATATATATATATATATATATATATATATATGTATATATATATGTATATATATATGTATATATTTATATGTATATATATATATATATCCTAGTTGAGATATACCTCACTAACACGATAGCTATAACCTTTGCTGTAATTTTTAGGGAGATTTACCGTTATAAATCAGTAATAAAGCAAAAAGCTTATGACACAACGTTGATTAGTTCCTGCCGCTCAAGATTTAAAAAAAATCACGTCAATTGTTGCAGCGGTTACTTCAGTAAGGTACGTCGAACACTAGAATACGTTTTTTTACAGGGGAGGCGAAAAACTAAAAGATGAAGTAGGAATCGCGTAGCGAAGGCGTGGCCGTCCGTTGACATTTCTCTTTTGCAAACAACTTTGGTGGCTGTCATGGAGCTATATGAGGTTTTTAGTTCCATGGTACAGAATTAGTAGAGTTTATGTGGTCAGGACAGCGAACAACAAAACAGAAGAAGAAGATACTATACGATAACTGAAATGACGTAGGAATGCGCTAAACGCCTTGCGCGGGACTCGAGTTCGGTAGCTTACATGAGAATGTGGGGGGTTTCTCAGGTGGAAAATGTGGAAATTAAAGCAGTAACAAGGACTACACATTGGTACATGCGCAGCAGCTATTGATGATAAAATCATGTTGTAATCGGTACGGGATGATCATGACGTCTACTCCCAACTATCATCCAAATTTGAGCGTGATCGAACTACTAGAGTGTGAAAAAAATATATCACACTGGAATTGACGTTTGAGCATAGGGAGCCGTCTGCACTCTAGCGTGCACAATCTCTTAAAATTTCATTGAAATAAAACGTAAACTGTGAAAATTGAGCTCGTCACTAGGATTTTTGGACACAGACACACACACACAGACAGACAGGCAGACATGGAACCAATGTCGTTCACAATGGTCAAAAACGTAAAATGCGAGTGGGAGTTTCGATTTGTGAGATAAAAAATGTGTTTTCTCCCAATAGTAAAAACAATGCCCCTTCTACTATAGGTAGACTCGCTAGCAATATGCGATTGTTCATCTACCTCACTCGCCTCCCCAACTGAAAGAAAACTGTTAAGTCATTCCTCACGATGATGGAGTAATCATCTTGAATATTGAGCCAAAAATTAGCATTTTAGGGTTTTTGAGGGTACAGCCCGCATAATCCGACTCCTTGGTCAAAAATGGAAAATTCTGGCCCACGAAATTTGCTCATTTGCATAAAACGGTTAGTTAGTGGTTACCTTTTGTAATGGAAAAGAAATGTGTTGGAGAATCAGAAGGAGAAAAACGGGCTGAAACCGCAACCCCTCCACACAAAATAAATTAGCTCACCCCTATTGTTGGCCACGGATTCATTTCATAATGTCCCCCCCCCCCCTACTTCTCCTCCGCGCCATCCATCGAGGCCGTGAATGAACACGTAATAACAATAAGAACCCTCGAGAATCATCAAGCCCTCCTTTCCCTTTTCCCAGACCCAAGTCATCACCATCCACGAGGGGTTTTCCCTTTTCGGGCCGGGGGCTGGAAACCTCTGTAAATCATCGCTTTCTGAGGCCTGTGCTTCCTCCACCACCGCCTCCGTCACCACCACCACCCTCCCACCGTCTCACTTCAGATGATAGATGCTAAGTGCGATGGGACTCAACGCTTCGTCTGAATGAAGCAACTGTGAACATTGTCGGGAGCACTTAAGGGTTCCGTGGGTGCGAGGGTGCGAGGATGGGTGGCTTTCTTCGTGCCGTTTGTGATTTATTATTCTCAGGGAGAAGAACGAGAGGGTGAGCTCGACTCGCGATGGGCGCGACTCTGATAACGTCGTGGGAGCGGAGTCTGGGGAGTGCCAGGGGAACGCTACGCCTAAAATGAGGTAAGGGAGGGCGCTAAAAGATCTGTGGAGATTTGAAATGTTCAAGGGATTAATCGCAGTACGCTACCGAACTTTACTACCAAATCCGTAAAAGTTAAGTAAAAAAGAGGTCATCAAGATGAAAAGCAACACATCGTCCGAACTCCAAGTATAGCCACTAAACTAAGATAAAATTATTAACCCTCGGTCTACCCCAGTGGTTCCCAACTGGCAGGTCGCGACCCACTAGTAGGTTGCATACAGATTCTGGCAGAGTGGTAATTTTCTTGAGAAAAAATGCTGCAAAATATTGCACAATTTTTTTTTTTTTTTTAATATTATATATAATACAATGCTCATCTGCGCAGATCACCGGTCTATGGATACATAATACACTCAGGCAACACACGAACAGAAAGAGTCAATAAGACTTTACTTCCTAATGAAATAGAATGGAACTAAAAATATATTATTTAGAAAACTCCAAAGTACGGAATTGTAAGTAAATACATTAACATTATGGCTGGGTGGTTTCTTGTTCATCAGTAGGTAATTGTTTGTACTTATGTTTATCCACATCAAACGGAAAAACCAGCCATTTGTAAATAATAATAACTATAAAAGAACACAATAATATGAATAATTAACCGAAAGGGGAGGGGGTGGATTGAAACTTTTCTCGTCAGGCTTTGCTTTTGCTTAAATACATATATATATATATATATATATATATATATATATATATATATATATATATATATATATATATATATATATATATATGTGTGTGATGTCCCCCTCATCCTCACACAACTGTCCTTCTTCAATGTCCGATGCCATAGGGTAAACCAATCACAATACCGAATGTAAAACGTTAATAACAACACAGTTTATTATAGAAACTTTACAAACACTCGAAATTAGCGTACTCCCCCTCGACGGATCACATCATAGTAAGTTAAACAGAATCAGATTCACAAATAGGTAACGTAAAATAAAACATAAATTGGAAGACGATCCTTCCTGTAACAACAACGATAACAAACTGACTGACAAAGGTAGGTAGCAGGTATATTATATCCATCTAAGTTCGCATTTGTGCCGCGAGGGGAGTTATGAGCAGCTAGTGACGACACATTGTGTTATTCGAGTGACAAATCGATTATATAATCGAAAGTGAATGAATCGATGGATAATAATTGCTGGTAAAATCGGTAGGTAATTGGTCCTAAATTGGTAGGTGGATAGTTCAGGGTTCCTCACTCCATCACACGGCGATCCTGACATTGCTGCCGTCCTCGGGAGCGCTGATCACCTGGAAGGACCAAATTCAGCCCATTAGATCGAACCAAATGGGCCTAATCTCTGCCCTAACAAGGCAAGGGAGAGCAGTGAAAGCAAAAATAGAAACTATTTCAGAGGACACCCTGATGAGCAAAGCACAGTAGAGGAGGGAGAGAACAAATACAGTGTCAGTACAATATCAAGTAGTGTCGTCCAACCAACAAACGAAGTGCGCATGCAAGGGTTACAGCAGGCAGAGGAGAGTCCAGTGCCTCAAATGAATCCAATAGCAGAGGTGAATCCAGTGCCATAAAATAAAATAAAAATCAGCCAGAGGAGCTACCAGTGGCTGAGAGAAAAATCAAGAATGCGGGAGACCGGGCTCGAACTCACTTGGGCTTGACAATCACCCTATCAGAAAAGAAGTGACTGTGAGGACGGAAGGCATCGTAAAGGGAGGGACAAAGGAAGAGGGTCCGACCATGACGAGCCGCCGTGGGTGCCAAGCAAGGTAGAGAACCGAAAACCGCAAACAACTATAATTAACACAGGCGTGACATGACTTAAACAAAACTCAGATGATCTACCAACCAGCCTCACAGGCTGAAGTCGTAGATTGACTGGGAGGATCCACAGTCACATGTGGGATAGTCCACACAAAACAATAAAGCATCGTGTCAGCCAAATTTTATTGAGAAAGCTCTCCACTATCAGGGAGAGGATTCAATTCATCAAGGGTAGGTGCCTTGCGCAAACGTTCGTGGGGATATTTCAAAAACTTCTTTGTTCCGCCAGAGACGGACTGCAACAAGTAGCGATCATCAGGCATAACTTTTACAATTTTATAGGGGCCTCTATAGGCATCATCCAACTTGACTCTATTTCTCACCTCCGTTTGTGCAAAAACCAAATCATTCACTTGAAAACGCTTTACTGGCAGTTTGCCTCTATCAAATCGAGTTTTACTAGTTTCAGCTTGTTTTTCCATCAATTGTGCGGCTGAGTCACGCAATGATTGTAGGCTAGTGGATGGTTGATCAGTGAGGTGGTCAGTGATAGAAATTAGATGCAAAGGCCTGGAAACCCGTCCAAACATCAGCTGCATGGGGGATACCTTAGTAACACTATGAGGTGTGGTATTTAAAGCTAATTGAATTTCTCCAACACAAGATTGCCATGTTTTATGCTGATCTGATTCAGCAGCAGTGAGCATATTACGTAAGGTACTCATAAGGCGCTCGACCTGACCATTTGCTCGTGATGCTCCTGTGGCTATAAAATGTAGGTCAATTTGATGTGATACACAAAAATCTTGAAAATCTTTAGCAGTGAAATTTGTACCTTGGTCACAGATTATACGCTGAGGAGGACCAAAGAAATTTATGAGAGATGTTAACGCTTTGATAGCACTTGCAGCACCTAAGGAACGTGTGTGCTGCAATACACACTACTTAGTGAATGCATCTATGAAAACGTAAAGATATTCTTGAGAGTCTTTTTTTCCGCTTTGTTTACCAGAAGCATCTAAATGAATAGTGTGCCATGGTTCAGCAACTTTGGGTATAGGGTGGAGTTGAATTTGGCGAGGTCCTGAATCTGTTTTTGATGTTTTGCACACAAGGCAGTTCTCAACAAATTTTCGAACGTATTTCGCCATATGTTCGAACCAATAATGTTGGTACAACGCCTCTAAGGTTTTTTCATTACCCAAGTGGAATAGAGATTCATGGACATTAGAAACAACAGCGTACCGAAGAGAATGGGGAACAATTGGGAGGTACCTAGTGCGAGTGTGTCGCTGTACTTTCCGACACAGTACACCAGAGTGCATCTCGTAAGTGTTTTGAATATCTGAGTCTATTTCGTTAGCATTCAATTTCGAAATTATTTCAGTAACAAACGGGTCATTTTGCTGAGCTGTTAGAAGCCAATCAGTTGAAATAGATGTTAATTGCACGAGTTTTTCGGAAGAAGTTTTATATTGAGGTTTAAAATTCCGATGTTTTCCATGTGGTCGCATTTTTGGGGTTGATAAACCTAATGTTGAGGTATTCACAGACAATGCCTGATTAATTTTGGGTTTGGCAATAGGTTGTTCAGGTATTGGAAAGTTGTTGACTTCATCAGCTTCTTCAATAGGATTCCTACTAAAAAAATCAACATGTTGCATACGCGAGGATTGACGATATTGCATTTTAAAATCAAAACTTTGCAAGAAAGACCACCACCGTTGAACACGAGGTATCAAGACTTGCTTATTTTGAGTTGCGCGCAATGATGCACAATCTGTCACAACGGTAAACAAGTGACATTGTAAATAATTGTGAAAATGCTTTATGGCATAAACCACTGCCAAAGTCTCTAGCTCATATGAATGAAAGTTAGATTCTGCAGTCGTGGTTCTCTTACTGTAATAGGCTACTGGTCTCGGCTTTTTGTAAACTATATTAATCAAAATTGCGCCAAAACCTAAAGAGCTTGCATCACAGTGCAACCAGTGCAACTGGTTAAAATGGGTTCTGAGGTAAGCATGCCAAAAAGTTGTTGGCGAACCTTTTCATGACTGTCATTCCAAGGAATTGGTCGATTCTTACTGTCATTAGCTGAATCATCAGTTTTACGGGTTAATTTAAACAAGGGAGCAGCTATTTGAGCGAAATTTTGGATAAAATGCCGAAAATAAGAAGCTAAACCTAAAAATTGGCGAAGAGTACGAAGAGTAGAGGAAGGTGGCAATTTTGTCAGAGCTTCAACTTTGGATTTGTTCGGTTTTATTTCTCCATTTTCTATCTCGTAGCCTAAGTATTTAATTTTCGAGACAATGGCAAGGCCAAATATTCCCATTGACCGTCTGGTGTGACAAAAACTAACTTTTCTATGGACTCTTCTTCAACTGGGATTTGACGAAATCCACTAGCAGCATCAAGAATAGAAAACCATCGGGCACCGTGAAAACGTGCTATTTGATCAGTTATCAATGGCAAAGGGTATCTATCTGGGACTGTATTTGCATTGAGAGCCCTAAAATCAACGGCCATTCGATAACCACCTGTCTTTTTAGGAACAAGAAGTATTGGGCTTGCATATGGAGAAGAACTGGGGCGAATTACTTTGGCATCTTCAAGTTCTTTGATGCGCTCTCGCATCAGTTCACGATGTACAGGACTAAGTTTGTATGGTCGACGGTGGACAATTTTGGAAGGGTCAAGAAGGCGAATTTTGAATGTTCCTGTCGTCACACGAGTGGTAGGTATTCCATCAATAAAATATTGGGAATAATTAGTCAAAATTTTGATGAGATCCCCCCTTTGACTAACAGGAAGGTCAGTGTGAACTGATTCGAAATGTTGAGTGCTAACTGGCAAGACTTGGCAAGATCCTAAAGCTGGGACAACACAAGATGGGTGAAAATCAAGTGAAGGGATATTGTCACTATGACCACCTAACACCTCACTGAACAACACGACTTCATCCTCAGTGCACTGCTCCAAAGAGCAGAGATCACCCAAGGATACAGAAAATATTTCATTTTTTGTGGTGTTAATGGAATCAGAATGCCCACGCCCCTTTGTAGAAGTGTCCCATTTTTCAATGCCAGAAGAACCCACAGGTTCAGCGCCTTTCTCATGAGTGCTGGATGTATCCAGAAAATTACGGTTTAGCATGAATGGAGGATGGTCCTTCCAAAACGTGCAAGAAGATATAGTTATTACCATGCAAAAATCTGGAGCCAGAATTTCACGTCCCAAAATGATGGGTTTAGGCAAAGCACCATCAGCTACAATATGGAACAGGACTTGAATGTCGTGTCCATTAATCTTTACTCTGGCTTGTTTTTGGCACTGAGAAATGGTAATTGATGACCCTAAACCATGCAAGTGAACTACATTATTGAACAAAGGCCCATCAAAGCGGGTACTAAAGGACAAACAAAGGAGTGAGCACTCTGATCCAGAATCAAAACAATACTTGAATACATCACCTTGGTGGGTTAATGTGCCTTTTGGGTTAGCAATGCATAGGCCAACCTGCTTCTCGACTGGCTGAGACCTCTGGCTACTGGTGTCTCCTGGTCCACGCTTGTCTGACATCTTCTTCTTTGGGCAGTTTGGAGCAATATGCCCCTTTTGGTTGCAGGAAAAGCACGTTGTATTGCTGAAGTTGGATGGCTTCCTTGGCTGATTTGATGAGGTCAAGGATGATGATGATCGGCACTCTGAGGTTTTGTGTCCAGATCTTCGACATTTCCCACAGCGGGAAGTATAATCCTGAGAGGATGAATGCTGAGGGCTTTCATAGTTTGGTCGACTCTTCTTGGCATTTCCAGGACCACTGTCATAACCTCCTGGTCTCTTAAATGACAGAGCCCGTAATTCCTGAAGCAACTTTTCACGGCTATTTATCTTTTCTGTGTAGCAAAGATGACGTGCTCTTGTGTCTGCTTGAGCTATCTGAGAGAGAGCCACTGATACAGCAATTTCTTCCACTGATGATTGGCGGTAGTGAGCAACAAATTGATTGATAGTTCGTGAGGCGAATGTGGCATAATTTTCGAAATCTCGTGGTCTAGCTTGGAAACATTGAAGCATGAATCCGGCTGGTGTGAGTGCTATGTCATATTGGTGAAGAAAGAGCGATCTGAATTCGTCCCATGTGAGTTGAGGGTGGACAATAGTAGTAAACCAATCAGCAGCCTCTCCTTTTAAGGCTCTACTCAAGGCAACAATTAAACGTCTTCCTTGTTGATCCTGTGAAGTCAAACAACACTCAACTGTATTGCACCATGATTTGGGCTGAACTTGTTTATTTTTGGGGTCATACTCAGGAAGCGAGAGTTTCAAATGCTCTGAGGGGGTTTGACCTTGATTTTGTGTAAAACACTCTGCCAAAGTTTTCATTGCAAGGGTTTGTTGTGTCAACAAATCCCGTAGGGAGTCGCCACTGTGCACTAAAGAATCGTGGTGGAAGAGGGGTACGGAGGGAGATGGTGAGCGTCCAGAGGCCCCCTTCCTGCTCCTATGCGCCCGGGAAAAATCGGGAGGGCGATCGGGTGATGACCCTTGTTCCGAGTAAGGTAAGGCGTCACCCGAACTGCGTTGCGAAATTGGCCGACCCCTTTCTTTTCTAGAATCCGAAAAATCTTGATAAAGCTCACCTCGACTATTTCCATAGTGATTCTCATGAAATCCTGCTCGTAGATTACGATATCCCACTTCTGATGTGATGTCCCCCTCATCCTCACACAACTGTCCTTCTTCAATGTCCGATGCCATAGGGTAAACCAATCACAATACCGAATGTAAAACGTTAATAATAACACAGTTTATTATAGAAACTTTACAAACACTCGAAATTAGCGTACTCCCCCTCGACGGATCACATTATAGTAAGTTAAACAGAATCAGATTCACAAATAGGTAACGTAAAATAAAACATAAATTGGAAGACGATCCTTCCTGTAACAACAACGATAACGAACTGACTGACAAAGGTAGGTAGCAGGTATATTATATCCATCTAAGTTCGCATTTGTGCCGCGAGGGGAGTTATGAGCAGCTAGTGACGACACATTGTGTTATTCGAGTGACAAATCGATTATATAATCGAAAGTGAATGAATCGATGGATAATAATTGCTGGTAAAATCGGTAGGTAATTGGTCCTAAATTGGTTGGTGGATAGTTCAGGGTTCCTCACTCCATCATATATATATGTATGTATGTATATATGTATGTATGTATATATATATATATATATATATATATATATATATATATATATGTGATGGAGTGAGGAACCCTGAACTATCCACCTACCAAATTAGGACGAACGCCAATCAATGTATTCTTTACCATCAATTATTATCCATCGATTTATTCACTTTCGATCATATAATCGATTTGTCACTCGAATAACACAATGTGTCGTCACTAGCTGCTCATAACTCCCCTCGCGGCACAAATGCGAACTTAGATGGATATAATATACCTGCTACCTACCTTTGTCAGTCAGTTCGTTATCGTTGTTGTTACAGGAAGGATCGTCTTCCAATTTATGTTTCATTTTACGTTACCTATTTGTGAATCTGATTCTGTCTAACTTACTATGATGTGATCCGTCGAGGGGGAGTACGCTAATTTCGAGTGTTTGTACAAGTTTCTATAATAAACTGTGTTATTATTAACGTATTACATTCGGTATTGTGATTGATTTACCCTATGGCATCGGACATTGAAGAAGGACAGTTGTGTGAGGATGAGGGGGACATCACATCAGAAGTGGGATATCGTAATCTACGAGCAGGATTTCATGAGAATCACTATGGAAATAGTCGAGGTGAGTTTTATCAAGATTTTTCGGATTCTAGAAAAGAAAGGGGTCGGCCAATTTCGCAACGCAGTTCGGGTGACGCCTTACCTTACTCGGAACAAGGGTCATCACCCGATCGCCCTCCCGATTTTTCCCGGGCGCATAGGAGCAGGAAGGGGGCCTCTGGACGCTCACCATCTCCCTCCGTACCCCTCTTCCACCACGATTCTTTAGTGCACAGTGGCGACTCCCTACGGGATTTGTTGACACAACAAACCCTTGCAATGAAAACTTTGGCAGAGTGTTTTACACAAAATCAAGGTCAAACCCCCTCAGAGCATTTGAAACTCTCGCTTCCTGAGTATGACCCCAAAAATAAACAAGTTCAGCCCAAATCATGGTGCAATACAGTTGAGTGTTGTTTGACTTCACAGGATCAACAAGGAAGACGTTTAATTGTTGCCTTGAGTAGAGCCTTAAAAGGAGAGGCTGCTGATTGGTTTACTACTATTGTCCACCCTCAACTCACATGGGACGAATTCAGATCGCTCTTTCTTCACCAATATGACATAGCACTCACACCAGCCGGATTCATGCTTCAATGTTTCCAAGCTAGACCACGAGATTTCGAAAATTATGCCACATTCGCCTCACGAACTATTAATCAATTTGTTGCTCACTACCGCCAGTCATCAGTGGAAGAAATCGCTGTATCAGTGGCTCTCTCTCAGATAGCTCAAGCAGACACAAGAGCACGTCATCTTTGCTACACAGAAAAGATAAATAGCCGTGAAAAGTTGCTTCAGGAATTATGGGCTCTGTCATTTAAGAGACCAGGAGGTTATGACAGCGGTCCTGGAAATGCCAAGAAGAGTCGACCAAACTATGAAAGCCCTCAGCATTCATCCTCTCAGGATTATACTTCCCGCTGTGGGAAATGTCGAAGATCTGGACACAAAACCTCAGAGTGCCGATCATCATCATCCTTGACCTCATCAAATCAGCCAAGGAAGCCATCAAACTTCAGCAATACAACGTGCTTTTCCTGCAACCAAAAGGGGCATATTGCTCCAAACTGCCCAAAGAAGAAGATGTCAGACAAGCGTGGACCAGGAGACACCAGCAGCCAGAGGTCTCAGCCAGTCGAGAAGCAGGTTGGCCTATGCATTGCTAACCCAGAAGGCACATTAACCCACCAAGGTGATGTATTCAAGTATTGTTTTGATTCTGGATCAGAGTGCTCACTCCTTTGTTTGTCCTTTAGTACCCGCTTTGATGGGCCTTTGTTCAATAATGTAGTTCACTTGCATGGTTTAGGGTCATCAATTACCATTTCTCAGTGCCAAAAACAAGCCAGAGTAAAGATTAATGGACACGTCATTCAGGTACTGTTCCATATTGTAGCTGATGGTGCTTTGCCTAAACCCATCATTTTGGGACGTGAAATTCTGGCTCCAGATTTTTGTATGGTAATAACTATATCTTCTTGCACGCTTTGGAAGGACCATCCTCCATTCATGCTAAACAGTAATTTTCTGGATACATCCAGAACTCATGGGGAAGGCGCTGAACCTGTGGGTTCTTCTGGCATTGAAAAATGGGACACTTCTACAAAGGGGCGTGGGCATTCTGATTCCATAAACACCACAAAAAAATGAAATATTTTCTGTATCCTTGGGTGATCTCTGCTCTTTGGAGCAGTGCACTGAGGATGAAGTCGTGTTGTTCAGTGAGGTGTTAGGTGGTCATAGTGACAATATCCCTTCACTTGATTTTCACCCATCTTGTGTTGTCCCAGCTTTAGGATCTTGCCAAGTCTTGCCAGTTAGCACTCAACATTTCGAATCAGTTCACACTGACCTTCCTGTTAGTCAAAGGGGGGATCTCATCAAAATGTTGACTAATTATTCCCAATACTTTATTGATGGAATACCTACCACTCGTGTGACGACAGGAACATTCAAAATTCGCCTTCTTGACCCTTTAGTCCTGTACATCGTGAACAGGTGAGAGAGCGCATCAAAGAACTTGAAGATGCCAAAGTAATTCGCCCCAGTTCTTCTCCATATGCAAGCCCAATACTTCTTGTTCCTAAAAAGACAGGTGGTTATCGAATGGCCGTTGATTTTAGGGCTCTCAATGCAAATACAGTCCCAGATAGATACCCTTTGCCATTGATAACTGATCAAATAGCACGTTTACATGGTGCCCGATGGTTTTCTATTCTTGACGCTGCTAGTGGATTTCATCAAATCCCAGTTGAAGATGAGTCCATAGAAAAGTTAGCTTTTGTCACGAGCAAACGGTCAGGTCGAGCGCCTTATGAGTACCTTACGTAATATGCTCACTGCTGCTGAATCAGATCAGCATAAAACATGGCAATCTTGTGTTGGAGAAATTCAATTAGCTTTAAATACCACACCTCATAGTGTTACTAAGGTATCCCCCATGCAACTGATGTTTGGACGAGTTTCCAGGCCTTTGCATCTAATTTCTATCACTGACCACCTCACTGATCAACCATCCACTAGCCTACAAACGTTGCGTGACTCAGCCGCACAATTGATGGAAAAACAAGCTGAAACTAGTAAAACTCGATTTGATAGAGGCAAACTGCCAGTAAAGCGTTTTCAAGTGAATGATTTGGTTTTTGCACAAACGGAGGTGAGAAATAGAGTCAAGTTGGATGATGCCTATAGAGGCCCCTATAAAATTGTAAAAGTTATGCCTGATGATCGCTACTTGTTGCAGTCCGTCTCTGGCGGAACTAAGAAGTTTTTGAAATATCCCCACGAACGTTTGCGCAAGGCACCTAACCTTGATGAATTGAATCCTCTCCCTGATAGTGGAGATCTTTCTCAATAAAATTTGGCTGACACGATGCTTTATTGTTTTGTGTGGACTATCCCACATGTGACTGTGGATCCTCCCAGTCAATCTACGACTTCAGCCTGTGAGGCTGGTTGGTAGATCATCTGAGTTTTGTTTAAGTCATGTCACGCCTGTGTTAATTATAGTTGTTTGCGGTTTTCGGTTCTCTACCTTGCTTGGCACCCACGGCGGCTCGTCATGGTCGGACCCTCTTCCTTTGTCCCTCCCTTTATGATGCCTTCCGTCCTCACAGTCACTTCTTTTCTGGTAGGGTGATTGTCAAGCCCAAGTGAGTTCGAGCCCGGTCTCCCGCATTCTTGATTTTTCTCTCAGCCACTGGTAGCTCCTCTGGCTGATTTTATTTTATTTTATGGCACTGGATTCACCTCTGCCATTGGATTCATTTGAGGCACTGGACTCTCCTCTGCCTGCTGCAACCCTTGATTTTATTTTATTTTATGGCACTGGATTCACCTCTGCCATTGGATTCATTTGAGGCACTGGACTCTCCTCTGCCTGCTGTAACCCTTGCATGCGCACTTCGTTTGTTGGTTGGACGACACTACTTGATATTGTACTGACACTGTATTTGTTCTCTCCCTCCTCTGCTGTGCTTTGCTCATCAGGGTGTCCTCTGAAATAGTTTCTATTTTTGCTTTCACTGCTCTCCCTTGCCTTGTTAGGGCAGAGATTAGGCCCATTTGGTTCGATCTAATGGGCTGAATTTGGTCCTTCCAGGTGATCAGCGCTCCCGAGGACGGCAGCAATGTCAGGATCGCCGTGTGATGGAGTGAGGAACCCTGAACTATCCACCTACCAAATTAGGACGAACGCCAATCAATGTATTCTTTACCATCAATTATTATCCATCGATTTATTCACTTTCGATCATATAATCGATTTGTCACTTGAATAACACAATGTGTCGTCACTAGCTGCTCATAACTCCCCTCGCGGCACAAATGCGAACTTAGATGGATATAATATACCTGCTACCTACCTTTGTCAGTCAGTTCGTTATCGTTGTTGTTACAGGAAGGATCGTCTTCCAATTTATGTTTCATTTTACGTTACCTATTTGTGAATCTGATTCTGTTTAACTTACTATGATGTGATCCGTCGAGGGGGAGTACGCTAATTTCGAGTGTTTGTACAAGTTTCTATAATAAACTGTGTTATTATTAACGTATTACATTCGGTATTGTGATTGATTTACCCTATGGCATCGGACATTGAAGAAGGACAGTTGTGTGAGGATGAGGGGGACATCACATATATATACTACAATACGATCAATATTCAATATTATTTACAAATAACAAATCAATTAAACTTTAAGGAAAAATCCAGTTCACCTTTATGGAAGTGAAATTTAAAATAAATTGCTTAAAGTTCTATACATAATGCATGCAGCAACAACAACGTGTAATTGTAAGGGCTGGGCCCTCATAAATAAATTTCTTCCCTCCTATGCCATCCTCCGTCACCCAGGCCGACAACTGACCCATCTTGTATTATTGAAACGAGGTGACAAAGTGTAATATGAAATAAGATTTCAAATGAAAAGTCCAACAGAAAAATAAATATGTAAGTCGGCTTACAGCTGCGGACCCAGGGAACTGCATGTTTGGCCTTGGGCCCCCTCCTCGTGCTCCCTGCTTGAAAAGTTCAAAATTTCAACAAAGTTGGGCACAACAAGACAGCAAACCTTTTTCAAAAACTATTATTTTACTATTATTTAGGTATTGTTTGGATTCGGCCCAAAAATATTATTATACCCAATATACGCTCCCCAATATGTCCTCAGTATACAACAATATACTCTCCTCAGACTGAGAGACGTCCTGAAGACGTGTGTTTTTTATTAATAGAATATTGATCATCCTGCCCAATCATCAATTTTCAAGAGAATTGTGCGATTGTGTTCCTGTAAACCTATTGCCCTAACAATTTAATATATCTTAGTTGTTCATCCATATATCTGCACATAAGCAAAAATAACGTAGAAACTTTTATCTACAGATATACTTGACAAAACATAAGACAAGAGATCCTGTAAATCACGTTTATCTGGCATTGATTCATTGTTTTGACTTTAACCCTAGACTACACGGGTGGGGTGTCGGACACCCCAACACGCGTTCAAAACATTGCCATTTGAAAATGCCCGCCTCGTTGCATTCCTAGTAATAGTGTAAATACTCTCGGGTTCACCCCCTACCCTACATGAGAGTTTTCGAGTTCAGTCTTGCATCAGTTCTCGAGCAGGAAGGTCGCAAAGTTGTTCTGGGGTGCTCTACACCCCACGCGTGTGTCTGTGTACCTGTTTCTGCATCGCTTTTGTGTCTGCCCCTTCAGAGTTCAGTCATATTTTTCCCTTCAGTTTTGGTCGTTATGGCGGCTAGCAAAAGGTTTTCCAATTCATAATTCGAGTATCAGAACTGATGGAGAATCATTTTGTTCTAGTAGTTTGTTTCTGTTTATCTGCTGTGATTGAAAAGTGATTTCCGTTTTATGCTTTTGATATTTTGAACATTCTATTATTATTTTTACCGGCAGAAACCCGTGATACCTATCGTGGTTTCGCGGTAAGTGGTCAAGAAATATTCATTGTTTGGGGGAAAATAACCAATTTTGTATTGTTTTGATTTCTCGAATTTTATAAAATACGGTCAATTTCAGAATGCTCCTGTGAGAACGCTAATACAATTTTTGATGTTCTCTCTATTTCTAAGGTTAGTTTGTATTGTCAAGTGGACGTTTTTGAAGAGTTTTCTCCCATATATTTTTTTAACGGGAATTGTCATTATTTTGAATGAACAGAAAAAAAATTTTTTTTTTCACGCTTCATTTCTGCTCAAAACGTTGCAATAAATCGAGGTATCATCAGAAATTGTTCATTCTTTTTTTATTTTACTCCACAAACCCTCTTGAATTTGGGAAAATTCTCTTTTCGGCTTAGGGATGAGCTGAAAAAATTTCACGATGAGAACCAGGTACTGGGGTGTTGGACACCCCACCCGTGTATCAAATGGTGCAAAAAACACCCGTGTAGTCTAAGGTTAATATTCTGTAGATGACAGTAAGCCTAGAACCAAAGTTTGGAGTCGGTGATTCAGTAACTAATTCAAATTTTAAGCTGATCCAATTCTGAACTCAAGTTCAAATATCAGATACATACTTGAGCATTTTTATTTCCTTCATGAGATAGCAGAAATTAGCTAGAATTAGCAGCGATTCTTTGAAAATGAGGCCCTTGTAATTACTGAATAATTACGTCCCTTCGAACGTCCAGGAATTACTTATTATCTGTTTGGCTACTACGCAATCCTATTAGGCATAGGTTCGGTACCGGTGACCTAATTGAGGAATAATGATCAGAAATCCTTTAATGACAGAGGGTAACAGAAGGCTCTTGTTTGTCCTTCCAGCATTTCTGGTGCGGGAAGAAATCATCATCAAAGAGCCCAATGGCGCAAGAGGCATTTCGGTTAATTAAATGTTGCCCAGCCTTTGTATGCATCTTCTAACCAATCGGGTGGAGGAAGAGAACTTCAAATGCAATCGTTTGAGAGAACAGCTTCAAACTTTGAATAATTAGTTTGTAATTAAAACAGTTTCCAAGGGATGGAGTGGTGAGGGCTTCTCATGCTCAGACGTCATCAAATGGGTTTGTTTGAGGGTGAAGTTCCCAGCACGCAACTTCTTGTTGAAAGTTTGAACCTCATCACGAAAAAATCTCGTAACCCGGCAGCATGGATTTCTGTGTGGATGGTAACAACTAATGGTGATGGTACAGAGGTTCATAGACCCAAAACCCACACGATGATTAATCATCTAAGGAATTTATTGAAGTATACAATTATCGGCCAAGTTGGGTGGGAAATGTAGTTTCACAAATTATTGTAATATCGGCCTATAGATCTCGAGAAATCGGGGTTCCAGATAGGTAACTCACGTTTACGCAAGCGCACATCCTACCCTAGTCCAAACTATCCTGGTTCTGTCTATCTACCCAATACCGTCAACCATCTAAGGTAAATAAGGGACCAACTAAGAGTCAACTGGCATTTCAAGTTACGTATTAACTAAATAACACTATAAATAGAAATGTACATGAAGTTGGATGAGAACTTTATATTTTCATGATTTTCATATTAATAAAATGAAAAGAGTAATTTTATTATAAATAATAATGGGATGAAGAGGTTTTTAGCATGTGATCAACTAATAATAAAACACTATCTCTTCGTCAGCACTACTGTAGCAGTGATGCGCATAGAGGTGGGTAGTTGAGGTGTGGGTAATGTGTCAAACCTGACCATTTCATCAAACTCAATCTATTAGTCTTGGAGTTTTGTCTGTAACAACCATTTTCAGGCTGAATCATAACGACTGAATAGCCTTAAATAATTGACGCAATAAGAGAAAAAAAAGTTTTTGAATGCGAAATCGTTACTACAACCAATAACAACGTAATTCATAAGAACCGGGACATGTATCCAAGAATCCCCTAAATTGCAGAGAAATTAGACCTCATTGTGAGTATAACAATAAGCTACCATTCATACCCCGTTGATTTATATCTATAACTCTATTGCTATCCTCACCCATAATTGCTGGATTTTCATTCCTCTAATTAAATTGCATCAATATATCTCTCGCCATCTGATCAGTTCGAGAATCTACTCTTTATACCTTTGTTGGAGCGATATTTAAAGGAATCGGAATTATAATTTCCAAATTATTAAATTTCGTATCTATTTTCATAGCCCTTAACCTCAATAAATATAATTACGGCAGACTCTCTATAAACATGACCAGCACGCTTTAACTGGCCATCAGATTAACAAGCTGTCGTTTTAGCGAATTTTTGTAGAAAATAAAGCAATTTCTACGGCTCCAAAAATGTTAGTCAAAATTTTTGAGAAATTCCTTCAAGGAAATCCATTTTGAGGCATTCTGAAACGATTCCAGAAGCTTTTGTTGAGTTTTTGTGTGTGTGTGTGTGTGTGTTTGTCCTTCCAGACGACAACGCTCCTTAGGACCACATTTCCCTTTCCTTGTTTTGCGTATCTCCTTCAGGCTGCATGGTATTCCCGGAAGGTTGGTTATGAGAAGGGATAAAACATCTCTTGCTCCATTTTTCCTATGAATCGCAAGATGGTGAATCAAAAATAAAAGAACTAAAATGATTCACCGTTTTCATTTTCTACGAATGACTTTCGCTCCGCTATATGCAAGCAAACATTCTGGGAAATTAAAGCAAAGAACAAAAAGTTCCTCGAGTGTACTCAGTTCTGTTTTTTCATGCTTTTGTTAGTAAATTTTATATTTTATAATATACAAATAAATGCTTGTATGCGAAATGGTTACTAATTTTACTAATTCAATTTACACGCATCTATATGTTAAATATGCGTACAGTTAGTACCTATTTGTTGCACAAAAGCTGGTACAGAGGATTAACCGGCCAAAACGCCAACCTGCCAGGCTCCGGTCCCAAGGTGGAGATAAGAGAGAGTCCAAGTCTACTGTATACAATATGATGAAACAAGAAATTGTATCACAACAATCACTTAGTTTGTTACATGATAGCAGAGCGAGAGCTGTGATGGATAAGAGTAGTTTTTCCTCTCGTTTCTTGTAACTGCCGCCTCTGAGTTGATTTCTGGATTTTTTCAGCTCTCAGGATATCTTTTGGGTGCTGCAGACTAACCACCTCAGCCCATTGAATCGGTAAGTACTCTAATCCATTTCCTCCTTGTCACATAGTGGTAAGCTTGACGGGAATAAAAACAAAAAAAACACCCAGCACCCAGCATCAAACAAAAAAATTGTCCACTCCCCACATTCCCACATTAAAAAATAAAATGTATTCTACTTTCGAGATCCCCTCTTGAATTCTAACTCGAATAAATAATCTTCCACTGCTAATTATTATTATTACTATCCACCAAACAATTCTAGTCCACCACCACCTTGTCATCAATTCTAAAGGGCTTTTACACCAAAAACCACCATCGGTTGACGCAATAGCTAATTTTTTCTACTGATATGCTTAGTAATGGATTTGTACGAACTAAATCACTGGCGACGAAGTTGTGGAAACGCATTTCAAAACGGAAGTTAGTGAAAAACGTTGTCTATTTCCACGAAAAATCAAGAGTTACAAAAAGAAGGAAAGGGGCAGGAATTAAGTGCAGGAAAGGGGTACAACCAATTAAGTGCAAACAAATTGAAGGGGGATTATAGCTAATTGGATGACGTGAAAGGGGTAAAAATAACAAAATATGGTTTCAACATTGTGAATGGATAATTCCAAGCTTTATTGAAATGGACCTATTTAGTGGTGGAATATATTGAGGTATATCCTCATTTAAACATTTACTAGATCTATCACTTTTGATAATTTCGAATTTTTCAAGTGCATTAAACATCCCTTTGGACAAAAATGAAGAAACTCTACAAACTGTCTATCGGTAAAATCAAAATTGTAACTATGATTGGATTCCTTAAGATGTTTCGCAAATATGGACTTACTCTTATTTTCCTTGAAATCCTCCTGATGCTCGTCTATTCTTTCCCTAAATTTCCTACTAGTTTGAAAGCAATATTCGTAGCCACAAGACCGTTTTAGTTTTTATCCACTTAGTTTTTGCACTTTTATCCTTAACATTGATTTTGTCCTTAACGGATCCTAGTAATGCTTTAAGACTATTTTTATTTCTAAAACCTACTTTGTAACCTCTCGATGATAGAATTTTGTCGATTTTATCCGAAAATTTCCCATAATAAGGTATACTTAGATATTGCTTTCCTTCTAAATTTACATTTTCCCCGGCCAGATTGGAAACTTTTTCCCTTATACCTTATTATGGGAAAATTTCCCTTCACCTGTGACTATAAAAGCTGTGTCCTTTCTAATGTGTCTTCAGTTAAGTCGATTTAACACTGTAACTCTTGATTTTTCGTGGAAATGGACAAAGTCTTTCACTAACTTCCGTTTTGGAATGGATTTGTAAACGAATTTTCTTGAGGTTGGGGGTCTTCGGCACTTGAAACTCAATACGTTTTTTGGGATCATTTTGTGCACATATTCCTGAATGTTCATGTATAAAAAACTTCATATTTGAGATTTTATTTCCAAATAATATTCTGCAAAACAATGTAAATAACGATTTTACTCCGTTTTCTATTGCTATTATTTATTTTTTAATCTTTTTTTTTTTTTTGGAATTCGTGAAAATAATTGTGCTAGAAAAGTTCTGTTCAATAAATTTATCCTTCTATTGGAATGCTAGATTTTTTTGACAGAGAATCGTATTTTGTAATCTCAACTCTAAGGGACCAAAACGTCTTGAATGACACATAAATATGAAAATGTATAAGTATATCCACGAAGAAAGTTTCCTTTTTGAATATTTTTCTATCCATTGCAACCACTTGAACTTCATAGGGAATTCGCAATGTAGTACCATCTTCTTTGTAGAATGTGTTAGACTGCATACTTCATCAATGAAAGCGCATCTTGCCAAATACAAATAAAGATTCAGAAAATGTTTTGGAATAAATGTTGAACAGTTCAAGTTTGTTGTATTGTAAACATCAGTAACCATTCCAATTTCACTGTGCAAAAGGAAACTTATCAGGTAACGAGTCGTTTGCCCACTAGAATTATCATCTTCTAACACCTCCCACCAGAACAATTAATCTTAATTTATATTTGATAGTAACTATACATTCAAACGGATTGATTAAGCTGCTATCGAAGGTCGAATGAAGTGCTTTGAGAGTACTACCCGGTGGTTATGTGTAGCAGGGGACGCTATGCAAGTGGTATCGGCCCCCAAGAAAAAAGGATGTTCCCTGTGAAATCAATCCAGACAAGAGAGGGCTTTACTTCCCCCAGACACCCGAGCCTTGGGCCTCCCTAAGGGATCCGAAGGTACATACAAATTTAACGGGTGACAGGATCTAACAAGGCTATTTATAAACATTATCTCCCCTAGGGACCTCCGTGACGCCACCCCTTCCCCACAAGATTTAGAAATCTCCAACCTCTATTTTTACGTGATCGACAATATTTTCGCGAGAATATTTCAATACTAAGAAATCCAAAAATGCAAAGGAGCAACAGTAACAGAAACACACAAAACGCAGAAAATTATTACAAAAAGGTTAATTATTTCACTATTACTTACCCATTCTACGCAGAACATTGTTCTTGATAGAATTCCGTCAACGAAATGTTCGATGGACTAAAATCAACATACGCCAAACAAGGTTTGTCGACCCGTGTTGATCTTAGGGAGGAATTAATTCCCATGAAATTCGCACATGGAAGACTTCAAGATTTCTTGGAAAAATACGAACGAATCGTTGGGCAGTTGAGAATGTGTGGAGACATGATACAGGACGACAAGGCAGTTGCGCAACTTCTCACGGCAATGCGAGAAAGTTATCAAGCCGTTGCAGTTTCGATTGATATTTTATATGTCAAAAATCCTGAGGAGATCTCGCTCATTTTCGTTCGGCGGAAACTACTCCAAGAATAATCTCGTCAGAACATGGAAAATTTGAACCGGAAACGGAGTCCATCTTTTATGGAGAGAAGAAGAAAACCAACAAAGAACATGGCAGCCGGGGTCAAGAGGAAACACTCCAACTAACAAGGAGAATTTCCTTACAAATGTCATTCATGTGGAGAAACGGGGCATTTTCGCACATTTTGCCCGCGGACTAGTAAAAAGTTTCATAGAAATGGTAATCACTGTAATTTATCGGAAAGGAGGTCCTATTCTGAAAGTGAAATAGCATTTATTTCAGTTTGTGACCTTATCAAAACTCGCGAGTCCAACATTTCATGTGTTGATCTGAACTTTAACCAACGCACGGAAATAGCTGCTACTACGAGTACAATGTTACCATTCCAAATGGTAGCAGATTCAGGTACCAAAAATCATCTCTTGTTCTCTAAGGCTCGTCGCTCCTTGGGTGTGTCTCGTCACATGAACTAAGGCCTTCCTCTCGACTTTAGACTAAACTATCCCGTGACTCCGTTCTAGCCATTTATGGACGAATATCTTTCACTAGGGCACATGAGGTCCGTCCCACTCCCATCCGATGGTCAGTCCAACTACTACATTCCCCACCATGCTGTTCATCGTTTTGACGACCCACCTGAAAAAATCAGAGTTGTTTTTAACGCTTGTCAATGAACAACTAACGGACGTTCACTCAATGAGATCTTACATACGAGACCTAAGCTCTAACCTGACATAACAAATAATTATGATCACCAGATTCCGTTCCTATAAGTATGTGTTCATTGCAGACATCCGTAAAATGTTCATTCAAGTCAACCATCTCAATTCAAATTTTCAGTGGATTTATGGGGTAGGCTGTAGATGGTCTCCTACCAATTCCATTGTTTTCAAATCATTACTCCATTCTATATTTTTAGGTGGTACATGTGAATGAATTCAAGCCTAATTTTTTCGTTTCCTAATTAAACGATTTTGATTTTTTACGCAACCTAAATCTAGATTTACTAGCTTCCGCTTTGGAATTACAAAAGATCATATAAAACATTTCAATGATCTATACATTCATGTTATGGATACGAGGAAGCTATATGCCACATCTAGCTTGGCAGACATTTTTAACACAGAATGTGTTTTTACGGAGGGTTATTTGGTTTGAAAATGTCTGTCCAGTAAGATCCCCCCGAACCCCATCCCTCTGTCGTGTCTATGCACGGCCAAACGGTTGACGGGGGGGGGGGGGGGAGTGTACGAGTGGGGGGATCTTCTTGGGATTTTCCGAAAGGGGGCATAAGCGAATTTAAAATTTTCTAATCCCACCCGAACCATGGGCCGTAGGGCGGGAGGGGGGTCGAAGTAACGGTTAATGTGCGCTTTTTGGACTTCCCCGCTTCCTGTACCCCTCTAAACGGCCGTTGAAAATTCCGGAAAAATACCGGTTTCGTAGGTTTTTCTACGAGGAAGACGACGGCGCGATCGGATCGCGAAAAAAGTATCGGGAAATGCGTCAAAAAATGCGAGAGTACGGAACCGTTTTCTCGAAAAGTCCGACGAAAAAACTTGGTTTTTTCTGATTAAAATATACCCCATAAAGGTACGTTTTTCGGAACGGTTTTCGCGGGCGAAATAAAGGTTTGATCCCGACGAATCTGAATCCGAAATCGGATGTTGAAAAAAGTGACGGGAAGTCGGTCAGAATGCGAGGGGAAGCGGGGCGAAGCGATTAAAGTGACGTGAAGGGGAGCGAAGCGAGCCGGAGCGGCTAGTATGTTGATAATGGTGAGAGGAAACGCTGCTCAATTGTTCTCTGCGGACTGGGCAATCAGTAACTACTCACGTAGCCCTGTGACCCATCATTCGCGCGAGTGTGTGTATAAATGAAAATATATAAATATAATATAATATAATAGTCATATGATATTATATTATCACTATGAGTGGCAAGCATTATTATAATATTATTATAAATATTATAAATAATTCGGTCCCGCGAGTGTGTGTATAAATGAAAATATATAATATAATATAATATAATATTCATATAATATAATACATAGTGGCAAGCATTATTATAATTTTATTATAAATATTATAATTAAGCCGGTAGGTAAGAAAGACTGGTACGTACCTACTGCTCCCATTTCATTGACAGTTAGTATTCAGACGTTAGTTGGATTGCTTGTAATTTTATGATTATTTCACTAATTCATCAGGAAGTGGGTGTTTTCTTGTTTAACGATCTCGTTTGAAGAAGAAAAAAATCACTACTTCTATCTATACTATTAATAAGAATGAAACTCCGTTTGTCTGTCTGTTTATTTGTTTGTTTGTCGTGTCTATGCACGGCCAAACGGCTGAGTGGGGGGAGTCTACGAGTGGGGGGATCTTCTTGGGATTTTCCGAAAGGGGGAGCGAGCGAATTTAAAATTTTCTAATCCCAGCCGAACCATGGGCCGTAGGGCGGGAGGGGGGTCGAAGTAAGAATTAATGTGCGCTTTTTGGACTTCCCCGCTTCCCCTACCCCTCTAAACGGCCGTTGACAATTCCGGAAAAATACGGGTTTCGTAGGTTTTCCTACGAGGAAGACGACGGCGCGATCGGATCGCAAAAAAAGTATCGGGAAATGCGTCAAAAAAATGCGAGAGTACGGACCCGTTTTCTCGAAAAGTCCGCCGAAAAACTTGGTTTTTTCCGATTAAAATATACCCCATAAAGGTACGTTTTTCGGAACGGTTTTCGCGGGCGAAATACAGCTTTGGGTCCGCCGAATCTGAATCCGAAATCGGATATCGAAAAAAGAGACGAGAACTCGGTCAAATTGCGAGCAGAAGCGAGCAAAGCGATTAAAATGATTCTGCCGTGGACGAGAGAAGGCTCAAGAATTGACGTGAAGGGTTCGATGTCACAACATTGCGAGGCGAGCAGGTATGCCTACATAGGTACCTACCTTGCGAGCGAAGCGAGAGCCATTTCAAATAATAAATACGGACTTTGTCCTACACATATACAGGTATACCTTGCGAGCGAAGCGAGCAACATCCCCGAATAAACTTTTCGTGGTTCCACGTAGTTTTATAAGATTTAATTTGTTTGTAATAATTCCCAACTGAAAAAAACGTCTGCCAAGTTGGGTGGGCAGTATAACTTCCTCAAGCGAGCGAAGCGAGCAGCATCCCCTACAGAAGTTAAGCCTACCCTTAGAGATCTACCGTTTGCGAGCGAAGCGAGCAGCATCCCCTACAGAAGTTAAACCTACCCTTAGAGATCTACCGTTTGCGAGCGAACCGAGCAACATCCCCTAAATGCCATACTTTGCGAGCGAAGCGAGCAATATTTTCTACATGCCAGACTTTGCGAGCGAAGCGAGCAACATATCCTACATGCCAGACTTTGCGAGCGAAGCGAGCAATATTCCCTACATGCCACACGTTGCGAGCGAAGCGAGCAACTTAATGGGGGGTCCGGGGGGCTTGCCCCCCGGCTGGACGTGGAGGCGAGCGTAGCGAGCCGGAGCGGCTAGTTAATAATAATTTTCCAATCGGACTGATGTTGTGATACTTCAAATGTACCTATTGTGATTAAGTAGGGTAATGTAACCCGTTCTAGTTCAGAAACACAAAAATTTACCTACCTATATTGCTGAATTGCTGCTATTGTATTGTTGAAATCCATCCACTATTGAAAAATTCATTCAGCCTCTTGTGATTAATAGTTCGAGTCTTAAAACCAGTTAGTTTGTCCAAGTTCAATAAACTTACTCCTCGAGGTGAAATGCAATGTTTTGAGTTTTACCTTCAATGTAACCCGTTCTAGTTCAGAAACACAAAAATTTACCTACCTATCTTGCTGAATTGCTGCTATTGTATTGTTGAAATCCATCCACTATTGAAAAATTCATTCAGCCTCTTGTGATTAATAGTTCGAGTCATAAAACCAGTTAGCTTGTCCAAGTTCAATAAACTTACTCCTCGAGGTGAAATGCAATGTTTTGAGTTTTACCTTCAATTCAGCTGAATACGATTCGTACAAAACATTTACATTTTACATGTTTAGAGTTCAATTCATAATTCATATTTTTTACATACTTATAAAGTTTATTTAAGTTTCAAGGGAAGTTGTAGAGGAACTCATTTCGATATCTAATTACTTACCTGAATTTATTTCATTGATGTAATCGATTACCTATGACCTATTGAGGTAAGGTTTCCAAATCTCAACTGGAATTCTCTTTGACGAATATAAAATTTCATTGATATTCGACGTGCTAGAATCCCTACAGATGAAGGTAGTTTATTCATTGTACCTATTGATTAGTCAGCCGCGGTCTTCTTTCATTTTGGTCGGGATTCGGCCACCAGAACTTTCTGGGAGATTATTCAGGTTAAATTACGAGGTCATGCGATATGCAATTATGGTCTCTAAATTCAATTATTCAAGTCTTTGGCGTAGCCAGTTAAGCGCTGGGAAACTACCCGTATGTCACCGGGTCAGCGGGCCCAAGAAATTCGGGCTGGCTACGCCTGTGAGTACAGTGGATTCAAAGCGGAGGCGGGAAAATCTTGGAATTTGTGTAACGATAGTTGGAGAAACGGCGCAAGGTAGCGCTGGTGTTCGGCCGAGCGTCCCTTCCCCAGACTCTCGTCTCAAGTCATTCTCAAGTGTTCTCTACGGACTGGGCAATCAGTACCTACTCACGTAGCCCTGCGACCCATCATTCGCGCGAGTGTTTGTATAAATGAAAAATAAGGCTGAACCCGGTCCTAGTAGCCAACAAGCGAAAAATGCGGAATACCTGTCCTCTCTATCGTAAGCTCTTTGCTACGATCCAAGGCGCTGGATTCCAGGAACGCGGAATGAACTTCGGCCGAACTTACCAGAATGCCACCAGCCCTCCGGGGAATCCCTGAAATACACATTCTGTGTTTCATTGGTTTGATCGTTGATCCTAACATTAACAATCCGGGGGTCTGGGGGTGTCCCCCAGATTTCATTTTACAATAAATGTATCATCATGAACACAAACCACTGGCGGCTAGACACCCCCCAACGGCAACGTTTTTTTTCATCTTGGAATATGCGTATCGTGGAACGTAAACCAACTGATTTTGTGGGGGAGGAGATTGTGAACGGTCTAAGTATATCAGTGGTTTATTATTGAAAGAAAGCGATCATTATAAGACTCGGACAAATTGAATACACGTTTACGGGTACAGCTTTTAGGCAGAACAATAGACCTCCTTCTAGAGCCAATATACTCAATCGATGTGAATCCTGCCTAAATAATCAGAATATTTGATGTGTTGCCGTTAGAAACAAATTCTGCTTTCGTTCGTGTGTGGTACTCATTGCTCATCAAATTAATAGCAATGATGTGCACAATTACTATATGGGATAATCCTGAAACTTTGTCTAATTAAAAGTGAATTCGTCAAATTGAAAGTAAATTTATAAAAAAATTACAACAATATAATAATAATATTAATAATAACAAATTCGGCTGATTGTATGTTGAGTTGATGAGAAACCAGTACATAGATATGTCCACTTCCTCTCCACGTTTGATGGCCTTTCCTTTAACCTCCTTTCAATGGTAGTAGGTAAATTGCTCTCGCTGGAGGCATTAGAATCGAGATTTTCTGTAGCTTGGCGCTTTGACTCTGGTTTTATTTTTGATCCTGTGAGAGTTCCTAGGGGTGCTAGCCCACAGCTTGAAGAATTCGGCAGTACATAAAATGCCATATTTATACCAAAAATTATCAATAATAGTTGTGAACTAATCCTATGGTTGTCTATTCAACAACAGACCGTGATCCTGGAAACACTGGGTGAAAAGGCGATGCAAGATATGCTTAAACCCCCACTCGGTCTAAATGTTTTGTAGGTATTCCATAACCCCAATACTATTGAGATGCGGTGTTGGCAAACAAAGAATAGTCTAATGATACCTGATGGATCTTCATCAATATTTTCAAATAATGAACCCATGAATTGATTTGCTTTGTCATGTATGAGAGGTTTATCTTCGACAGTCACTTCTCAAAGAGGTGATCCTCTCTGATCTTCATCCTCTCACACCGCACGGTAAATAAGGTCCCCTTCGAAGACGACCGACTTAAAAGTAAACACCAAGATTTAAAACTTCCCTAGTCGCGCCGAAAGTAACAAAGACCAGAAAAGGACAAGAAACACGATGCTCAGAGCCTTTTATGTTTGTTAAATGGTTTTTCCACTAGAACCGTAACACCTAGAAAGGACGGGCTTTGTCACCTTCCATTTCCTCTCATCCCATCCCTGTGAATATCCTACGACAATATTTACCCGGAGCACGCCGATTCAGCTTTTCCCGAATACGTTATGCCTTTTTTGGTGGCTTCACTACCTGTACCCCACCTACCCTCAGAAATTCAGTCCGTTTTCAGGGACCCCCTCACAAAATATTATTCTACAGGATTGTTTGGTGTACCTTATTCGAACCTGTCACGCGCTCGAATTGGCAAATATTTACGACGAATTTTGCACCATTGGCGGTGGGAACGTTATTTCCTTCATATTTACCCTTAGTGGGTCGGCAATGTAGAGTTTCTCCCATCTTTTTTCCGTAAACGGACAAGGCAGGGTTTAACGTTTCATCACATTTGAGTCGGAATGGTTCTTTTTTTAAAATTACGATTATCCGAGCCATTGATGAGTCTTTTTTGTAAGCATAAACTTTTAATTCGGACGTCAACAGTTTTTTAATCTCGCCCCACCCAGCGGTGGGCGACATAAAAAAAGTGCTTGCCCAAAACCTTTAAAGATCAGAAGAATCCCATTGTTGACTTTTGCGTTGGCTTGTTCGGCGTTTCTCTTTCATCTTCGCACATAATCATGATGGATATGGTAGGGAAGTTGAGGGGAGGATGTGAATAACCAACATGTTTACCTACGTCCACTTTTCTGAGTCATTGAAAGTCGCGCCCCTTGCAAAGCGTGTTTACTCGGTCTTTATTGATATTCTGAACTCAGAGACCTGTAACCTACTATGTTTAGCTCATAGAAACTACCTATTTTATGGATTGTTCCATATTTTGTGAATGTTTAAAGAACGATACTCAATGATGGCTTTATTGTTCATATTCGTCTTTGTATGAGTCAATTTCGAGAATAGAGTTGACACGAATATTTAAATTCATGTGGTTTTGGTTTATTATTTTTAATAATGAACCTTTGTAATCGACCAAAAAAAAAAAAAAAATAAATAAATAACCCCCCTCCCACCACTGAAAAATATTTGGTTTACGTTTCAAGATGCGTAGAATCCAAAAATCAAATTAAAAAAAATCCGTCCGTCCAACGTCCGCGGCTTTTCTCCAAAATTGAGAGACCGAACTTCATGAAACTTGCGTTAAAAATCGCCATTGGGGTCTAGATGGTCCTAGAAGTTCGGCAACAATTTACAACAACCCTAAAGGGTAGCATTAAAGGGCTAAACATTCGAAAATCGAGATCTCAAAAACTTTCCAGGTAACAGTACCTAATGATTTTTTAATTGTCAATGAAAAATATGATCCCAATGAATCGATTGAAACCATCCGCCACGCTGTAAATTAAACGGTTCGTTTTCATTAGGCAAGGGCTCGAACATTTAAAAACACCTTTGAATTTCTAAGCGCGATTTCTAACGCGCTGCTAGCGGATCTATTGGTTAGAGGGTCAAGCTCTAAATTCCTATAATAATAGCTAGATAGTGATTCACGGATACATACAAAAAATCTGCCTTGTAAATATCAGCTGACATAATGCCAAAATTGGAATTATCATGTGATAAAGTTCCAATGGAATTTGTTCTAACTATACGAGTTCATTGACTATTGTGCCCGCGGATGTACCTACTAGTGAAGTATTGGTACCTGCCTAACTCCTAAATTTAATCTCTCAAATTGCTTCCAAGTCTACATAGGTATATGAGAATTTCCCAAACCAATTTGAGATTTTTCCAAACCAATTTGACAATTTTCCAAAACCATTTGAGAATTTTCCTAACTAAGAATGTTCTAAAAAAGAAAGGAGAAGGGGATCATCCAAACCAAAGTGACAATTTTTCAAAGCAAATCAAAACTTTCAAATAGGAATAAAATTGCACAATACATCGTTAAAAGAAAGAAATTCGCATTTTTTCATTTAAAAAAAAATCACATATTTCATATATTTGATAAAAATTAGGTATTATGAAAATTCAATAGAGGGTTACCAGCTGCTGCGTTCGTTATTTTGCATGTCCATCATCCAATTTGTGCAATCAGCTGATGAAATGGTGGGGATGCTTCGAGCTATCACTTCACTCAAAACGAGATCCTGCGGTGACTCACTAAGAACGTTTCTCACGTAAAGCTTGATTTTTGAGAAAGCATTCTTCTTTTTTTTCTTCTAGATTCTCAAATTGTTTTGGAAAATTCTCAAATTGGTTTGGAAAAATCTCAAATTGGTTTGGAAAATTCTCAAATTGGTTTGGAAAAATCTCAAATTGGTTTGGAAAATTCTCAATTTGGTTTGGAAAATTCTCAATTTCGTTTGGAGAATTCTCAATTCGACTTGGAAATGCTATATTACTCTTTACCCTTTACCGTCTTTACCAGTAGGTACCACAAAGAACGCTATCTATGGGAGACGTGGGAGTGGGAGACTGTACTCTGTGGCTTGCTCGCCACGCCAGGCCCCCCCCCCCCCTCGCCGCATCACCACAACCGCTACCGCTACACCGACAGCCGGCAGTATCTAATGCTAACGTCATTGTGACTCTGTTTGTTTAGCTTTCGCTATTTGTGTTTAAAATCAAAGGGCTGTTGTTTTTTTACAGTGGTGAATTTTCCACTCGCATAGTAGGGGGACAATGGCTTAATTATTCCATGGTAATTTCAACATGATTGCATCATTTTTAGCTCCTGCGCATGCGCAAAAGTGTACTCACAGGAACAAGGTCTAGTTTTCATCAGATTTTGATAGTATTTTCTGATAATTTGTGGGTTAGGCTGTAAATTGTTCCCTGACAATTTAATTTTTCTCAAATCATTACTCCATTCTGCGCATGTGCTAAAGTAAATTACTTCAAGCATCATTTTCCCGTTTTTTTTTTTTTTTTTTTTTTTTTTTTTTTAAACATCTTTACTGTGAAGCTTAAAATAGAGGGGTCTTGGAACTGTATGTGTGAACCCTTCTCGGAGGCACGATGCATCATGTTCTGAACATGTCTTACATCCGGGGTTTAATAATTATAGACCAATGATCTGCGTATAAGGGCTGTCTAACACAGAAATAATAAACCATCGTGCAATAATTTGCAGCGTTCTATCAAAACTGATAATATTAAGAGTGAAGTGAGTGAGACTATGATAACTACAAAATTCAGATGTGTTACCTACTTAGAATGTACTTGAACCTACCTATCGAATAGTTGCTCTAATTTATTTGACAATCGGCTGTATTGGATTTCATTCTCAAGCTGCTAAATAACCTATCAAAGCCATTTTTAGTAACGCAGAAGGCATAACTGGCTTGGAAAATTATGTTATGGAGTACCAATAGTTCGTAAGATTGAATGCAATAGCATGTTTCGAATTAAATCTCTTACGAAATTTGTTATCCCTTTTCTGTCGGACAGCGTGCTTGTGATCCATTCTTGCCCTAGAAAAAAAATGAATTAGGTAAATTACTGTCCAAACGTACAGTCAATTTTACTTTTATTTGGTTTATTATGGGAAAAAATGACATTTTAGTTGTTAAAAAAGTGTTTTTCCCTATGAAAGGAACCTAGTAGGGCTATAAAGAACCTAGAAACTCAAATAACTAGTTTTTGATTAGGTAAATACCTATTAAATGGTGTCTAGGAGGGAGGATGTTATTTTTCCCAACTTTTCAGGAGGATGAACATACATTCAAAACTCACTTTTTCATAGTATTTTCAGTTGATTGATGACACTCGCCCTTTAAAGTATCATTTCTAGCACGTCTCTTCTCTTTGACTGCATTTTACTGCAATCTGCCGATAGTTTTTCGATACCGAAACCGCTTTCTTCTCTCTCGTCGATTTTAATATACGCTCTTTTTGTAGACACCAATTCAAATATTATTGACGAGGTATGACAGATAAATATAACAGGAATGTTAGGTAAGAGCAACTCGTCTATAAATATAAGGGGTGTTTTTGGTAGTTTTCCCTTAGGTATTTAAACTTCATTTCATTAAAAAAAAAGAGAGAGAGAGAGAGAGAGAGAGAGAGAGAGAGAGAGAGAGAGAGAGAGAGAGAGAGAGAGAGAGAGAGAGAGAGAGAGAGAAAGAATTTTGAAAAACTGGAAAAGTTCCGGGTTTTATTACAAACGAACTTGCGGCAACACTGATTAGGTGTTACATGTTACGTTTCCTGTTTTGATGAATTTTTCCCAATTTCCAAATTGATTGATTGAAATGACATAAAGTTGATTGATTTATAACTTCAATGTTTTCCAGCAATTCAATTTTAGAAGAGTGGCCGAGGAAGAGAACGGTATGAATCATCCAGGGAGCCTCAACTTCAGGAATTCCATTTACCGAAGGAATGAGAAATCGTCCCTAACCGCTGACGGATCCTACGGGCCGCCCATTCAGAAGAGATTTCTTTTGAAAAGGTGGAAAAAGACGAAGGAGAAAGAGAGACGCCCTCGGGGACCTTCAGTTTGATTGTGGGTAGAAGGGGAAAAATAATAAAACGCCCAAAAAAAGAAGCCTTTAGCTGTGTTTACTTTCAGTTCTTCTGTGGCGTAAAACCCGACCTCCGGGCACTGGGAAGAGACGGAACTGTAAACGCGCACGTCGGAGGGCTTGTATGGGTCGTTTATCACGTTCTGGGGCTGTGGATTGTTTTGCTGCACAAAGAGCTGGGAAGGTCTCTGTGAATAGGGGAAGAGGTGACGCCCCCGAAGGTCGCATAGATGTTCCTTGATGGTGAGGAACAATCATCCAGCGAGTGGACATCAGAAGTAAATGACGAATGTTGTCGAGGTTTCACCTTCCCTGATATGAAATGGTGAGGTACTGAAGAGTTATGGCTCTCCCACGAGTCATGGAGAAATCAAACAACATTTCGTCTCAGCTTTCATACAACTACTTATACTATGGTCCAAATGTATGTGTCGCTCCTAATATGGAACAAGGTCAGTCGCTCCATGGCGGGCTTCAGTATGGCTGGTATTAAATCTTGAGGGTTATTTCCGCTACTAGTAATGGTAAAATTGTAATTTTCAAACCTTTCGGAGGAGTCCGTCGAAACAGTATTTACAGTTTCCTGTAGGCCGGTACTACAGGCCTGTAGTTTGGGGGGCGGTCAATGTTTTTTTGATCGGCGGACGATTGATTCATATTCGCAGGACCAATTCTTTGCGAACTCTATTGATGAAAAGCTCAAGATCTTTTGTGCTGTGACCATGACCATAACCCACAACACTAATGTAGGTATATTTCCCTAGGTACCTTGCGAGATAATCCAATCAATTACAATTAATCTCGAAAAAATGTAGCAGAATATTTTCAGCTTTTTCCTTTCGATAATGAATTTTATGATCGAGTTTCTGATATAATATCTAGTTATTTTATTAATTTTATTTATTTATGATGACTATGTTATTTATTCGAATAACGAAATGAGTCTACTTTGACTTGGCTAGCATTGCGGTTCCACGCTACAGGATGCAATTTTGGAGCTAACTAATTGAAATTCGGTAGGTGGACTCATTAGGCATCCGGAAATAGGTTGAAAAGTTGTTAATGACGATCGGAAAAAATCAGGATTTGTTATAAATCAGAAAAAAACTAACTACTTATTGTCGGAGAGTTCGCGATGGATAACATTTTCAGGATGATATTGAAAATAAATTTGAAGTAACAAAATAAAAGCGAGCACAGTCTATTTACAATAATTGAAAACAGAATAATGTTAGAACAGTAAAAGTATCCTATACCTATATACCTGAACTATATCTATTCTTTTATACATTGTTCCCAATGAGATGTGTGTTATTCGTAACATCGTCACTCCTATCCAATAAACTTATGATGAATTTGTATAGTCCATCATTTGTGTTCCTTCATCAAAGAGTTTGGTCCCGAATATTCACCTTGTGCTGAAAATGCTCGCCCTAAAAGAGCGGCATTGAAAATAATGGAACATCTGTAGCTCTGGCGTACAGCACTTCTACGTCTCTTTGTATCGCCGGGAAATTCCACCTGCCGGTGTCCCTTCGCCAGATATGAAACGGCGCAATAAATTTTTGCTTCTAGAAAATACAGAGATGGTCCAAGTGAGTGGCGGAAAGGGGTGAAAGCATTCCCTACTCCGTCTCCCGCCATATCGAATTCCTTGTGTTCCAGCTATGCTCCACCTTTATGAAACTTGCTGGAGTTATGCTTTCCTCTAGCTCTTGATTTGGGAGTCATAAAGGTGGTGGAAACAAGCACCAGCTCTGATTATTATTCGGGGACACACTTTGTTGGTCCTGTATACTAAGTGAAAAAAAAAAACATGATCATTTTTTAATGCAATCTTCATGTAAGCTGGCGGAGCTGCTTGTTGTTTGTGGCGGACAAACAACAATATACTTAAAAATAACAACTATGATGAAATGGGTGTGCCACCGGTAGAAATAAAATAATCAAGCTATAATGATACCATAAGGACCAACATCAACATAATCAACCCTGATGAGGCCGTGAGTCAAAAGCGCTAGAATAGGTACCACCTACTACACGAATAACAACTAGATTTTATACTACTATCCCTCTCACACTTTATTGGTGTTATTTTTATCAATTTAGTCCTTTCGCCTCGAACTCAAAGTATGAAAAATTGGAAAATTTCGAATATCCAAAGCTGAGACGTCACCCTCGGACCTTGTGCGATGTATGGGATGTAAGTAGGTAACTTGAGCGATTTTGCTTCCGAAGGGTTTACGACCATTCCATAGCACAGTTCCCTCATCTCGAGCCCCAGGAAAGTTCGAGTGCCTCTCGACTCACCGGGACAACCGGACGTGACACTTCCACTCCCTCTCTGTAATGAACTTTTATGCGCCCGCCCCCTCGTGCTTCCCCTTTCGCAACGTTTTTCCGCGGATATTGGGCAGTAAATCCGAAGAAAAGACGGCGGATGGGAGCAGGATCGGATCCGCCCACGTTCTGTTGTAGGTTCCCTTGAGAAATGTCCCGGAGGGGAGGTGCTTTAAGGGAAAGCCCCCGTAAAGGACCTCGGGCCCGTTCTGTGCAAGATGGATGTCGGCTTCCCAGTCCAAACGTTTCTCTTCGCCTCTTGTCGACACCGTTCGTTGTCGGTTCGGATCCCTAATGGAAATCTAGGTGACAAGTTTTGCAACCCAACATTCATCACTTGATTTATCTGCGGTATTTGATGGAGAATCTGTAAACAATTTGTCAGAGGTAGAAAGAATGTTAAGGAATTAACCGTTTCTCTCGGAATATCAATTACATTCCACTACCTTGTTTGCTTTTTACCGTTCAATCCACCTCAAAAAACCATCGTATCATTAAAAAAGTTCCAGTTATGCTGCTTGATTGCACGTGAAAATTTTTGTGAATCATCCTATTGTTTATTGGAATAATAATTTTGAAATTTGAGCTGTTTGAGTGTAATGAAATTGAGAAAAAATTTAACAAAACAACAATCAAACGGTAAATTGTAAATTTCATGGCAAAAAAACTAGTTCCAAATAATAATCAGCCTAAATGATAATCAGATATTTGAAAAGAGATTTTGGATTTTTTTTTTTTTTTTTTTGCAGTTTATCAAATTTTCAGCTCAATTTGATGTAATGTAACTTCCTTTTTCATCATAATTTTGTACATCAATTTATGAATGTTCTATTTTATCATCACCTACATAATAAAATTTATTCAAGCAATAATCTACTAGAAAATATAATTGTTCATGATTTTTAGCCGTTTATGCCATTTTTGTAGTAATTTAGCTTTTTTTTTTTTACTCCAAAAAGCTAACATTTAAATTTTTTCGAAAATGCTAAACTAAACTAAATTTGTTTTGAGGAATAACGTAACCATGGTGATAATATTGATGTAATTCCCTTTTTACTTGTCGCCGAACACCTTCGGACGCTCGAGTCTTTAAATTTTTATTGACTTCACTTTGCAACAAAATTAAAATGTCTGAGTGTGGCGAGACTCATTTGTTAGTGGTAGTATATATACAGGGTGTCTACACAATGTGTTTGGAAAGAACGTTAAATTTCCCATCTACCTGATGCCAAACCAATATTTTCTTAGACGATCAGCTTCCCAACCATACAGCCACGTTTACTTTGCTAACTTAAGGAAAATAATTATGCTCTAATATTGAAAAAGAGGGGGTTTTTCAATGAAATCGAGGGTTTTCGTGAAAGTCGACCCTCTATGAAAATACGACTTGCGACTATTTCTACGTACTTTATCACGCTAAATCGAATAGTAATACTTGCAGATCTCCCCACGTTGTTATAACCGAGTTTTACACTTTAACTAACTAGTTTTAACCCTAAAAACACATAAAATTGAGCATAAAAAATGAACTAATTTAGCTCAGCCTAATCGGGCGTCAACGGCCAAAGACGGTGAAGCGAACAAACGCGTGTACTTATGTCCGGTCTCTACTTGTATCAAAAGTCCCGAACCGTTCAACGTAGCGTAACAAAAAAAATTAATTGCTACACCCCGAACATTTGGGCTGAAATGTTCGGTTCGGTCGATCGCTCTGTTGGCGGTTTTTGCCCGAAACACCAAAGGAATGTTACGTTACGGGGTTCGGACAGCGGAAACAGCGTCCGCCGACCTCCGAACCGTATCACCTCCGTGTCCCCCACTCTATGCTGCTGTGAATCACGTTACTACTGACGTGTACCCCTACTCGTGTACCTACGTCATTCACGTGTACTCGTGTGCCTCATTCTGTGTAATTTTTCTCTCATTTTAAATAATGGAGTGAAGTAAGGAGGGAACCATTTTTTTAATTCATATGTACACACAGAGCTAGGTTTTGTGAAACCCAAAACATCCTCAGTATTTCAACGGAATAAAGAAGCAAGATGCATGGGAATTATTGGGCAAGACACTCGATGTAATAATGTATATGCCGCAGCAGCCACTTGTTGGGAATGGGAAGACATCGTATGTTCGGTCTCGACTGACCGATCGCTCAAAAAATGATACGGGAACACTGTTTGGAACGATGTTCGGGCATTTCTCTTCAATTGCCCCCTGAACCGATCTCCGGTGATCGGTTCGGGAATTTTGACAATTGGATACCCGGCTTTAGACACAGGTGGTTACACTAGGAACGACCCACTCGCCCGACAACCGCCTTGGCCGAGCGCCCTCTTCAATATAATTAATTTTGTTTCATTCGACCGAACTCTGCCTGTCGCCCTGGTTTTTTTTATAACAACGTCCCAATGTTTTCGCATGAGTTTTACGTAACATTGGTTTTTTACTGTTTTTACGTGTGGTACTATAAATTTTGTTGTAATTTACTTTTTATTTCGTTATGTTACATTATAAATCGTTGTGGGATACTTCCTTAAAAAGCTATAATAAGAGTTAACCCTCGGATAGGCGCGGTATCAAATTGATACAGAACATGGCTTTGAAGGGTTGCTAGGACCGCTATCGCATGCGGAGGGGGGCCCCTTTCCCTCTACCTTCCTAACTTCAATCCGTCTTCAGAATCAGTTAACCTTCACGCGTCGAAGGAGTGAGCTACATATGTTATGGCTGCTTTTAATCAAATTGATACATCGCGCCCATCCAGGTAACTTACAGATTATGAGATTGAAAATGTCTATGGCAGTAATGAAGATCACCCTCAGGAACAGTCGATGCAACTGCGTGAGAGAGCATTTCCACAACCCACATCAGGGAAAAAACGAAAGAGATGCGACCCCAGTAAAACTTCAAAAAAAGTAGATTGACGACTGACAATTGCGTACTTTGTGAAAAATTTCTGCGTTCAGAGCAATTGAAACCTATTTGTAAAGATTGTTACCAAAAAGTAAATTTAGCTCAATAAGAAAATTGGTACCTAAAAATTTCGTCTAACATACGTTTGTTACCACAAATTATGTGCCTTACTTAAAATTTTCGTACTTTTTTCTAGTTTATCATTTAGTTCCTTTGAGTTTACGAGTATAGTTCCTATCTATAGACTTGTCTTTTTTCCATTAAACGTTTGCTGTAAACGTAGGTAAAGATTTAATCTCATCGATGAAGAATGTTGCCAAAAAATTGTTTACTAAATAATGAAATACGTAACAATTATGCCTAGCTCAAATTATTAGTTACCTAATTTTTCAACCTCATAATTTAATTTCTTGAATTTTTCTATAATCAGGTTCTACCTATCAGGTTGTTTGCTAGCCCAATAAAACTATTGATTTGAACAATGGTTAACTTTATACTATTTCCCTTAACCCATTTCCCCTCCTAACACCCATTGTATCAAAATGATACACCGCGCCTATCGCCGTTTTTTTTTGGACCGCACCTATCCGAGGGTTAATTTGCAGAATATTATGGTATGGAATGAGTGAGATTATGAAAATCGGATGTATGCGCCCGATCAGATGTATGTAGTTAGTTTCCTAGTAAAACTAACCAAAAACCAAAAATTGTTACCTACCTACTTCCTATCTATATTAATAACATGATAAGTACGTCTGTCTGCACATTGATAAGGGTCATGAAATATTGCGATTTTTTCCGCTTCATGCTACGTGTAGACAATTGGTACCATTTTCTTAATTTTTCTCTGTCTGTCTGTCTGTCCGTACGCTTGTGCACTTTTCCTGATTGAAAAAATATGTTTCGATAACGCTAAAAACCATAGCCTACTTAGAAATTTTCAATTCCGACCCATAAGGGTGTTTTTGGGGGAGGGGGTTTGGAAAGGGGTAACTTTGACATCACTGAACAAGCTGGGGATCAGATTGGGCCAATATGTTTAGATTACGTCAACCTCAATCACAGGCAATTAAAATTGTTTCTAGCTTCAACCATAGGGAGGTGTTTGTAATAAGGAAAAAAAGGGAGGGGGGTGGTTAAATGGAATAATGTGTTCATTATCGAACGAATGGTAATCTGATATTCGGACGAATAATATTGGATTAGTCTGAATGTTCTTTTGGGTTACCAATCAAGAAATTTTTAATGTATATCATGATGAAATCGTAAGTATATCTGTCTGTTCATTGATTATAATCATGATATTTTGCGTTTCTTTTTCCGTTTCATGTAATTTGTAGACGACTGGTACGATTTTCTCAATTTTTCTCTGTCGTCCTGTCTGTCTGTCTGTCTACCTATATGTTTGTTCACTTTTCACGGTTACTAAAGGACTTGTTAAACAATCCGAGGCATATGTATGGAAGAGAAGATTAACTGCACGGGATGTGTTATGATGTTTAAATAAAGTTTGAGGTTTCTGATAGAGGGTGGTCAATGTTGTGGTTATATTTCTGGCAACGAATGGTTAAGGAAAAAAAAAGTATTAACATTAAGTTCGTAAAATGTCATACCGTTTTCGTATCGAGTTGTTGCTTCGTGGGGTTCTATGCCTAATGCACGTTTAATGATCAGTGGCTAACAAAGTCTATTAATGATGATTTAACGAATTATGTTACTTCTGAAATATTTTTGACAGTCAGAATTACCTTCTAACTGAACACATTCCTAAATTCCCTAACTCGATGAAACCAGTTCCTTCCTCTCCACCCAAGTACCTTGACCCCTCTTTGAGATTTGCATCTGCATTTTTTATTTTCCGACCCCCTCCCCTCCCTTCCCTCTGTCAACCACTCCTCTCTTATTTTATCAGGATCACCGGTTAGTAGTGGAGGGGTTGGAGAGGGGGAGAAACATTTCCAGATGCAAGGGAGATAAATCAGACTGGACGAAGACGGTTTTCTGGGACGTCCAAGTGGACGGGAGCTCAATAAACCGCCCGCTCGGTCCTCTCAATCAAACTCGCCCATTCATAAATAACCTTTTAATAAAACCTGGAGATCCTATTGCTTTGCCTCTTCCTCTTTCTTTCAGGCAGGCGTTTCTTTCCTTATCTTTTATTTCGTACTCATTTCGGCTATCCCCTTCAATCTGCTTAGTCTTCCCCTTTTGTCCTGCCCCTAACATTCGCTTCTCTCAGTCACCAATGCTCTCGAGATATTTTTTAATCGGGAATCACCCTTCCTCTGAAATTCGTCTTCATGTCCCCTATCTCACATTTTCGTCTCCGACATATTGTCACTTAGCGAAGGGAATGAGATTCGGAATTAAAGCAGTATTAAGAACCAATAACGGTTCTGAATCTTTGTAGGGAAGAGTCATCGGGTAAATTTTGATTATTATATGAAAATCTAACTGAAAGACTTCCAATCAGACAGCATAATCGTATGAGTGAATTTTGAAAATTATCCTATTGTATTATTATATTCCTATGTAATGTAATGTTATTAGATTGTTGTGTAATTTTCACACTTTGAGTGCAGAGAAATGTCTAACTATCCATTTTATAGCAAACAGATAAAAATAAATAATAATGATAAAAAATAATAAATAAAAATAAAAAAAATAACTTATTCTGAATAGTACCTACGTTGTCTGCTATTTTGATATTCATTGATTCCTTAGCACATTTTAATGAAGTACATTTTTCAGCATAATTTTCTGCATAAAGTTCATTTAAGTAGTAATCAGCTATATATATATATATATATATATATATATATATATATATATATATATATATATATAATTATCTTTTAAGATTTTTTTCATTTTTTAGTTTTTTTTTCACTTTTTTTTTTTTCAACTGATTTTTTTATCTCAAAAAGTTTCTTATCGAATTCATTCTTTCTTTTGGAATGCATAATTTCTTGGCGAAAGAACAGATTTTCTTATAGGTATCAATCACAAGGTGAGAAATTAAACATTTTTGTAACCATTGCAATAGCTTCGTTTTTTGCAGAAACTTGCTAAAAGTACTTCTACATGGCGTTTACCATGTATTCAGATGGGTACAGAATTTAAGGGTATTGTGATAACATAACATCGATACAACATTTAGTAATTAAACTGACACTCATTGCATTGGTACATTTTAACCAAATTCGAAAACATAACAATGGGCACTAATTTATCATCAAAAAATCGATTTTTTTCTCCCTTATTTTCGTATGAATATTAGAGATCTGGAAGTGGTCGCATTTGACGCAGCGCAGGATAAATACATTGGCCGAGACACCAGTGACCACATACCCTATTGTAAAAAAACCGATTTTTTTGCATTTTTTGGGGTAGTTGATTGTATATTTGAAACTGCAATTTAGGAATGATCGGACTGGCGAACAAACTCGGTGTCTTTTACAAAGACGGATTTTTTTGGAATAAAATGTTTCTCACCGTATTTTATGGAAGTAATCGTGTGAGAACACTCACTCTCTCTCTCTCTCTCTGTGCCCCGCGCGACCCCCGGGTCATGGGGCAGTGATCAAAGGACTGTATATTTTTGACAAATAAAACCATTTCGTAATTCAAATATAAATTTAAAATTTTGAAGCTATCTGAAAATAATATTGATAGCCTGAATCCAATGTTTGAAGTGCAACATAAAATAAACAGTGTTATGTTTGTTGGATTCCGTGTGGGAAGTAAAGACAAGAGACTACCTACTTCATCCTACGTTTGATATTCTGTGGTTTGATACAAAAGCATTCGAAACCGCATTGAGCTCATTTCCGGAAACGATTCGACCCGATCTCATATTATTAGTAGGTATTAGCTTCCTCTCAGGAGACCCTACTGCGGTTTGTTTAGAAACCACCAACTCTTGGGTGGTCTTTCGGAGAGGAAATGGTATCAGCGACCAAACCCTGGGAAAGATGTTGATTTGATGATACCAACCACTGCAGGATCAAGAGTTTGAAGTTATTTAGCGAATTTTCGTAAAAAATTAACAATTTCAATTGCTCGAAAAATTTTAAAATATACATTTTTGAAAAATTTCTTCATTGAAATCCGTTTTGGGGCATTTTGGAACAAATCTTAGAGTTTAGCGTTTTTCCATATGTATATTTATTTATTTATGTGTCATTGCAGACGATAACCTGAGATAAACCTTAGATTGAGATAAAAATCCAGTTCATGCGCCAAGAAAAAAACAAAATCAAGCTTTCCAAAAGAAAAGAAAGGATGAGTTCGTTGGCCAGTACTTTTTGAGCACACTAAATTGGTCACATTCCTAAAAACGTCTGCCAAGTTGGGTGTGGCACACAGCTTCCTCGTTTACCCATCATCTTCTTCCTACTATCATCCAAATTTAAGCGAACCCGAAAGAGTAGGGCGTGAAAAAATGGAGCATAATGGAATTTACGTTTGCGCATGCGCAGAGTGGAGTATTGATTTCGCAACAATGAAAATGATAGGGGATCGTCTACACCCTAGCCCACGCAATCCCTGGAAATGTCAACTAGATCGGATGACAACTGTGGAAAATAAGCTTGTTACAAGGATTTCATGTCGGCGCATGCGCAGTAGCTATTAATAATACAATCATGTTAAAATTGATGTAATATGATCAAATTGTCATACCCCAACTATCTTCCGAATTTGAGAGAGATCAAACGACTAGGGCGTGAGAAAATGATGCTCGGTGGAATTTAGGTTTGCGCATGCGCAGAGTGAGGTATTGAGTCAAGAACAATGAAACTGATAGGGCACCGTCTACCACCTAGCCCGCACATTCTCTGAAAATTTATTCGATCGGATAAAAACTGTGGAAAACAAGCTTGTTACAAGGATTTGCGGACACACGCACAGACAGACACGGAACCAAAGTTGTTCAGTATAATCTAAAACGTAAAATGCGAGTGGTAATTTTGAGTTTGGAGACCAACAATATTTTTTTCCCCCACGAATGAAAACAATCACAATGAAAACCTTCCGGTAGACTTGGAAGTAAAATGTACTAAAAAAAATCACTAAAAATGGCTAAAAATCGTTTTGTTTATAGTTTTTGGTAGAATATTGCTCAAATCAAGTTTATTAAGTATGAAATAGAACGTTCAAAAATGTATCTACAAAATGATGAAAACCTCAATTTGAACTGGAGATTATTACTTATATGGAATAAGTGTTTTTTTTTTTTTTTTTTTTTTTTTTTTTTGTCATAAAATTAATAGTTAACAATTTATTTGCACTCAAAAAGCTCAAATTTTGAAACAATTTAACACTATACAATACGATCATGCTACATGACTGGAACTTTTTCTATTCTTAAAGCTCATTCGACTCACTGCAGCTTATATTCTGAGAGTCTGATCAAGCGATGCAAGTGTGTACCTGTTCCTCCTAAATTCGTCATTGTGTTGCAACTATTTCCTTCGAACTACGAGTTTAATTATTACTACTGCTTAATTGCGTTCTCCAGACATTTCTATGTCAGAGAAGGTGTTGATTTATACTAGCGAGAAGTCAGTAATTCTTTAAGAATTGGGGAAAAGCATTGCAAACAACTCACTTGCCCCCTGATGAGGAGCAAGTGCGGAGGTATGGTGAGAAAAATGCGATTTCAACGTCCTACCCGAAAAAACATAAATGAATGAATAAATAACATAAAAAATGAATAAATAAAGTTACTTAAGGTAAGTAGATTCTAGTTATAAATAATTTAAATTCAATCGAAAATTAAAAATCTAACGCCGTGAAATAAATTATTTTTAGTAGGTTAACACAAAGTTCTGAGTTTATCAAATGGTCAATCTCTTCCACTTGTTGATTGTTGTCTGACTCGCTGTTGGATGGGGAATTAGGTTTGCGTGGGGGAGAATTTGAAGACTCCAAAGTTCTGAAGAATAAATAAAGACTGCAGGTGTGGGTTTGAGATGAGAAAGACGTGAACTGGGCCGACGTTGATTTTGTTATTTTTCCTAGAAATTGCATGTGATTTTTAACTAAACGCACTTGCCCCTCTACCAAAAAAAAAATGTCAATCAAAGCGTTTTGTTAATTTGCAGCAACGATTTTCGTAGCCTTGAAATTATCAAGTGCATAGCTCATGCAGAAACGAAAGTTGGAAAGATAAACAGTGGAATGAGTAGTAAAGGAAGGGTTTTATACTATAAAATCTTTGAAAACTGTACCTCCTTCAGATTCGCACTCTCTTATCGGACGAGGTCTTTGCGAAACTTGGTTCAAATTACGCTTATTTGTTCACTGAAGAGGTTGAAATGTTCCTCAGGTGATCATGTACATCCGTTCTATCATTTTCCATGAAACTGAATACCAAAGAGTGGCCTCATTGTGAAATAAAACGAGGAGACGCTCATGCCGCTAATCGCCCTTTTTCTAATATGCATTTATCGTACAAGCAAGCTAATGGTAGTAGGTACGACAAAGTTTAACTACATTTGTGAAAGAGGTTACTAGATAAGTCTTTAGCACTGTAAAACCTGAAAAAGGGCCTACCGTGCGTCAGATCCAGTAGTCCTGATTTTTTGCTAACTTGTTTGTGATGTTGGCCCATTGAATTATCCAAGTTTGAGAACTCCAACTAATCACAAATTGATACTCACGTATGTTCACCAACTATAGCATCATCATTTTCATGGGATTTACTCGACGACTAAATCCCAATCGAAATCTCAGTTGTTATCTTCCTGATCCCAAATCATAAAGTTGGCTCATCCAGAAAATGGAGGGTGGAACGAGCCAACTGGGAAAAATATCAAAACAAGGTGAATCAATTGGCACAGAAAATAAAAATTATGAATGGCTTCTGAACGCTATTGATCAAGCTTGCCAGGAATCCGTCCTAATAACAAAACCTAGATCAAATCAAATCACGCAGGTTGTGTGGTGGAATAGTGATTGCGAGCACTCACTTCAGGAACGGAAAATTGCAGCCATTCAATATAAACATATCCAATCAGGTACTAATTTCTCCAAAAACAGAATGAGACCCGAAGAATTTCAGCTCACTACATATATAGCCCAAAAAGAGTCCTGGATAAAATTCTGTACCGACTTCAACAAATCAACCCCTATCAAGATCACTTGGTAACCGGATAAAAAAGCTAGAGAACAAAAGCCAAACAATGTTTCACCAACAACCAAAGGAGGATGGGTACAGAAGATATTGCAGCACTACGCACCCCCCTTAGCCCAACTGGAAATCTCAAATCCAACTTGCTGCCCTGTGATCATCAAATACCTCCCCCGGGTCTGATGATATATATTACTCCCCGATAAATAACTTACCTGAAAACTATAAATAACTATTGCTGAGAATTTACAATGAATATTGAATCGAGGGAACATTTCCAGATGATTGGAAAGATAACATCATACCCATTCTCAAACCAGGAAAAACCCCTAACAAATGGGAATCTTATCGACTGATATCAATCACATCATTCGTACTAAAAACAATCGAGAGAATGGTCAAACCTCGACTATAATAGTTCCTTGAGTCTTAAAATAAACACCCATAATCGCAATACGGCTTCAAACAGTACGTAGCACATATGATATCATTCTCAGTCTAGTGTGTAGTATCCACCATGCACAAGCCAACCGTAAAATAACTTCATGCTTATGCCTTGATGTATCGGACGCGTACGACCACGTACAGTTCCAAATCCTCTTGGATAGCATGACATCAATTGGTCTTACTTTATCTATTACGTTTCTTAAAAATTATTATAATGCTTATTTCATCAATATTCACAAGTTTTTGCACTTATTCATAGTAATTGAGTGTATCGTTCAAGTTGTACCATTGGGTAAGGAAATTATGAGAATAAAGTTACATGACTATTAGTATGGTGTGACACTGGAAACTCCGGAGTGAAGACGAAACATTTATAAATTTCTAATTTCTCATGTGACCGAACATGAAATTTGGTGTGCTCTATGAATGTAGAATGAGATGCTCTACAACTTCTATTAGATTGGCCGGTATTGATCAATGTCCGATTTGTCTCCACCTTTATGAACTGGGGTTAAATAAGACGCATTCCAGGAGATTGGAAATGCCCCTGTAGACAGGGACCTTATATATAAGACAGTCAAAGTCCGTGTTCAACTTTGTAAGCAGGGCCATATTTCATTAGAACACTTCATTAGAAGTCATCAGGACATATTTAGACTGAAAAGGCTGGACCCAATTTCAGTGATTTGCGGTTTATCTCATCATTTGACTTTTGATATAGAATAAATAGTATTGGCGGGGACTTCTCTCATCATTATTTTTTTAGTACCTTTTTTGAATAGCACAATTACTCATTTATGTTTGTGGAGGTTGTTCTGTACCAACCTCAACTTGTATTGCTTTATTGTACCATTGGTTGCCACACCATTGTCATGGTAACGCAATGCTCAATCACATGGTCTTTTAATCTCTATTGCCATATTGTTCCGGACATCTTTTGTAGGATATTAGAGAGTTTTTGTTCTTCCCGTAATTTTCTACCTGTGTACGTGAAAAGACTAATACTAACCAACTGCGAATGCGCGAATCTTCACGTCAACGTGTAGAACTACGCGTGTACGGGAAAAAGGCCTATCTACACGTGCACGGGAAAATGCATTCGTTGGAATTTCGGCCTACGGGTAGTCATCATAGCCTGACACAAAGGTAACAACAGTTGCCCGTAACCACAGTGTGACCAAGGTAACCTCAGTTACGCAGTTACCAGCAAAGGTAACCACATTGTGGTTGCCAACAACACGTTGGTTGGTCTACAAATCGAGAGGTTATAGTGAAGTGCTCCGCTACAAAATTCAGCCATTTAAGGTACCTACCTAAGCAATAAATGTATTTATAATTTATGTATTTATAAATAATTATAAGGCAATTAATTATTTAAATAAGAATAGGTTGTACGAAAAGAATACGAAACAGCTTCTGAAACACTTACAGAGACGTTAACGTGACGTTAGAGTTTGGTTTTTCACGTATACGTGTAGAAATACGCGTACAAATCACGTGAAGAGCTAGCATCTCCAGCTGCTTGCTCTAGACGCTGCTCTACGCGTTAACGGGAGAAAATCTGACGGTAAGAACAAAAACTCTCTATTATAGTAGCGTCATTACAAATGGCACAATGGAACAAATGGCAAACAGACTGGCAATATATGCAACATCAGAAACTATGGGAAGTAAAAAAAACTGTTGTCTCATGGCCCTCATCCTACCGAACGAAAAAAACTATCTGATGGCACCATTGCATATTCGCATAAAGAGGAAGTGATTCTCACTCGTCTCCGGATAGGACACACTAGACTGACTCATGGCCATCTTATGAAGAAAGAAAGACCTCCACCCGAAAATTGTGCAACCTGTGGATGCCAGTTCACAATACGCCACTTGTTACTGGAATGTCCATCCTTCAACAACCTAAACCCTGAAACCCCACGAAATCTGGAAGAACTCCTGGGAAACGACTCAAATCATCTGCAAACTATCTTCGACAAGCTAAAGAAGTTATCACTATATTACAAATTGTAAAGATTTTTTATTGCATTTGGCACCCATGACCATTTGATGGTTAAATGTGCCTAAATAAAGAAAAAAAAGCGTCATTATGTATTCGTATTCGTGTTTCATTACTTAAATTTCGGATTCTATTGATACCTATTCCTTGATAATATTACTAGTTATGTTATAGCAACAAAACATACATTACAGAATGTACTCAGTTTCTTTCATCCAAAGCAGTGATTGGAGATACCTCTACCTTCAACAACTTGGGATCACAATTTTTAAAGCTACATATTATGCGCTTTAATAAGGTGTTAACGGTGCTGTCATACTCATCTTGATCTCAAATTCGGTGCCCCCAATGGAAATTTGGGGTGAGCCTACCTTTTCTCACCAACTTCACCATAATATCGTAGCTACAACAGTTGGACTTCAGTTATCGAATTTAATTCAGAACAATGGAAGTCAACATACATATTACCTATCGGAATACCCCTTCACATCCCTCACGGACGATGTTATTCACGATTCTCATCAGCAAATTAATAAAATTCGAGCATGTAAAATGTGCGCAGAAAATGCACGCATGTTGGGAATTGAAGGAAATGGAGGCTATAAAATGGAGGATAATAAAAACGTTCTTCTGATTCTTCAAATTTTGAGAATACTAGTTGTGAGGAGTATGTTAGGTCTACCCCCTCCCAGAGTGTGTTTTGTGAGGGGAAGGGGGGGGGGGGTTCTTTGTTGAAGATAAAATTGGAGTTGCAATACGTGCAACAACAGGTTGGGCGGTGGATTGAAATGAGTGCACAGAAATGAGGGTAATCACCATTTAAAACATAGAGGTCTCGTCAAACCAAAATTAATCAAGGCACCTACTGCATTTTTAGCACATTTTATTCGTGATATCCGGAATACGGTTGAGCAAAAGCAACGTTTGAGATCATCGCACAATCCCTCCAAGCTTTACGTGAGGATCGTTCCGAATTCCATTTCTCAAAAAAGAAAGAGCAGCGGATAACGAAGCCTATTCTCCAGATAAAAGATGATCCTTGCGTGAAACCATCCTCACGGTACGGCCGTACGAGAACCTTATTGAATGTCATGGACCTTTTCAAAAAGAAAGAGACATGACGAAAAAGACCACCCATACTAACCACTTCATGGCTTGTTGCACCTATATATATTTTTTCAACCTCCTCATCGGAAGGCCGGAACGATCTTTTGACGTGATGCTGTCAGATGGATCGCATTGTCCGTTTTTTCTTTTATCAACGCTCCCAACTCATATCTTAACGATTATTGTATTCCCGTGAATGGGAGGTCGGACGGAGCCTTTGGGGGCCCTCAGGGTGGGATCGCATCAATCTTCACTAGGAAAAGAATGTGTCGACAGACAATTGACTCCTAGCAATTAGGTTAACGGGAGTTGTCATAGTTTATTAGATGTAGAGGTGGAGAAGTTCGAGTCTATTTTTTAAAGAAGAAACACGTAATTTAGATTGATGGTCCGCGTTACTTTTAGGTTTATGCCAATGAATTGCAGGCTTTTAGTACCTTCTTTATATTAAGCACAGTTTCTAGCTCTGAAGTACCTACGGAACTTAAAGATTAGAAAACTAGTACTTTTCCAGTCCTTGACACATTCAAATATTTGTTTCGATTCAAGAGTTTTCCTGCGACTCGGAAGCGCAAAATCGTTTTAACAGCTGAGAACCTATTCAGCACGAGGATATATTGTTTGTATAATACGAAAGAAGTCAAACTTCTCTACAAATAAAAAGTGTTTCTACTATTGAAACAAATGAAAAAAAAAGGAATTACCTGTTGCACCATCAGTTACATGTTGTACCGGAAGCAACGTTGGAAAGATAGAACAAGAATCAATTCAGAATTTTGTACCTTGCAAATATATATGATGTACCTATTTTTGCATTAGGAAAATTTTAAAATAAGGGTTTGAATCCAATATGTGTTATAATTGAAGGAAGCAGCTCGAAAAAAAAAGTGGAGCTGATGTCATAAAATAGTAGGTGTGTTTTTCGGGGAAGTCTGGCCTTGATGTAAAATGTGTACGATTTGTTTAAATGAATTCAAATAGTCAGGCATTAATGGTGGGGCAGGCGACTTTCTTTGTTGTGAGATTTGAGCGACGACTATATATTTCGATGAAGACAGTAAGTACGTCGAAATTGAGAAGAAGGTGGAATTATTCTGTCTTAGGACGGACATTATAAGAATAACTACCTTTTTAATTCCCTTTTATCTGGATCTTCACGCATCGGGTAATGAATACCAATTGAGCTACCATACTAGATTGATATTTTCTTCAAGTTTTACTTGAATTAAGCTTAAAAAATATGCATTATCAAATTTACTGTAACCAACATTCAAATTGTAACCTGACATAATTAGATGACATTCTCTGGGATTGTACGAGAGGAGAAAGTTATCATTTAGAAAGAGTGCGGGAAATCTATTTCTGCTGTACTTCGGAGAGACGTATATACATACAACCTCACCCGTTCCTATGCAAAACAGAGTGGAACCTATAACCACAACTTTTACTACTACGAGACTTGTATTACATCCAGAGAACTTGTACTACGAGCATATGTACTACATCCAACAAACTACAGCATGAATTTATTCTGATTGGGAAGTGCAGTAAAATGAACAAAGTTGGCTGAATACTACGGTAAATTTATATATATACTAGTTTCGCAAATTCCTCATTTCAGTCATCCAGTGGATAAAATTATCTTCAAGAAGTTGCCAGCTTTTTGACAATATTATCCTGACCGATCGATATGATTTCTTAAAAGGACGGTGACTGTCCAGGGCAGAAACTGTCCTTATGCACAGTATTGGTTTCCTGTGGGCTTAGGGGAAGATTGGAGCATGGCTTTTGGAATTTTCAAAGGCATTTGATTTCCATTGATCTTCAATATATCTCCTCAAGATTCTGAGAATATTAGGTACGTTTGGGCGCATTTGACGATTATGTGGGATCTGATGTGCTGGGTGGCAAAATGCACTGTTTTTGATGATATGAGTGCTTAAGCTACCGCACCTTCAATAATGGTTTTCGCCAGGTAATACTCCTGGAATTTTTTCTATTCTTAATATAACTGAATTGAAAAAAAATTTGAGGTGCCAGAATCATGGATGTCTGTCACGGAGTTTCCAATGGGAGAAATTTGTGAACCAGTTGTCTCCTGTTGTTGGAATATTACTAGAACCTTCATCCTCCCAGTTCTCAGCCATGGTTAGAGTTTGTTACTTTGGGTGTTTTTATCTAAGCATTAAGCATCGAATATGGAAATGTTTTGCTGTGTTACTCAATGAGCTTTATAAAACAGAAACTATTCCAATTCCTGAGATTATAGAAAAATTTCGACAATCTTGGGAGACTGAAATGGCGAGCTTCATGGACTAACTACATGCTGAATGGAGTACAACGCTGGAAGAACTTCGTATTGAAATGGCAACGCTTGCATACGAGTCTGCAACACATTGAGACATCTTATGTCTTTAGTTCCCATCGCCACCACATTTCAACAAATAATTTTGGCAAATAATGTTCAAAACAATAATTTGCATTACAATTGTAACAGTTTCAATGATTTCAATAAACTCTTGTAATAAAACAATTATCTCTACTCGCAGCTTCATTTAGGCGTTTTCTCGAAGTGATTTCTAACGTGGAAACTAATAACAACAAAACAAGCGGCATTGTTTACTACATCCATTAATAGCATTAATAAATATAAAAAGGTGACATAAATACCAAGAACAAGTACAGAAGAACAAGGAATGCGTGATAAATTGAGAGCTTTCCAACGAATTGTGAAAGATTTCTGTCCGTTATAAACTTAAGAAGTTTCATTTCCCCAGAAACGGCTTGGTTGTATGTGAAAATCATTAGAAATAAACTGTAACGCTTTTTTTTATAATGCAACGCTTTTCGAGTCTATGTGCCAAAGTAAAGACGTAAAATGTAAAAAGGCCTCCTGTCCTTTTTTTTCTCTCTTTTAAATGAAACTCCAACGTTCCTCCCCAGGAACTGGGGCTTCTTCAGGGAGATTAATATTCATAAGTGTAATATATCTACTTAGGTATGGTTTTTTTTTTTTTTTTTTTTTAATTAAATTTGAAGTTTTTTTTTTTTTTTTTAAATCAAATTTAAAATTCTTATGTAGGTAAGGATGTTTTTTTCTTTTGTTTTACGAAAGCTTTTTATAATCTGAACTTTCCGAATGAAGAAACGTAATAACTTAACTTCAGGCACGGAATGAAGCTCTAAGAACTTGGTACGGAAAGGATTGTTCCTTCGTCGTCCTGTAAATAATTCTACACATAACACGGCATTTGTACCAACAAAACTATTTGCTGTACGAACTGTTCGCTAAAAATTTTATTCTTATCAGAATGTGATTAAATTCAGTTTGTATAACCAAAGCCCAAAAATCATTTTCCTGCTTGATCCTTTATGAGAAGATACAAATAATATAGGAAGGGATTTGAGTAGTGTTGGGGGCCTTTCCGGGTATTGTTGGGGCGGCCCGTGTTACGTTGCCTACCTTACCGCTTATTCGGGTCTGTCCTTTCAACACAGAATACATTTGATTTTGATGAACTTTGTACCTACTACGATGTTTGTGGGCATATCACGCTCCAATGGAAGGATGTGCAGATGTCCTGATAATTTACCCAGGGAAGCTTTCTCGATTCCTTCCACGCGTTACTCAACGCGCTCACAAAGGACTTGTAGTGCTCGCAAACACGCCAAATCCTTACGCCCCCAAGCGCCGGCATTTATGTGCAGATTGCCCCTCTCCTCCGGGCGCTCCGTTGTTTACTCGCGCAACGAAATCGGCGGTTCATGCAAATTATTTCTGCGGGACCCGCGAAATCCGCGAAGCCTAACCTGTCACAGTCGACTTTATTTCACATAAATGGAAAGCGAGTTTTCAAATTAGCGCTCGGTTCTCTCGCTTGGGCGTTTCTTGAACAAACGCCGGCCCGGAATCCCCGCGGTGCTTCTATTACCTACGTTATGTGAGAATTCAAGCCTCGCTGTAGTCTACGTATTTCAAGTTGTGGGTCCTATTCTTGAAAATGAGTCAAGCAGTACTAAAGCAAAATTCAACGAGAATATGAAAATGAAGACCATCCTCTTTTGTGATTATTAATTATTGAAAAATCGTATTGTTGAAATATTACTTTCTCCATGTCATGGTTTCAACATATGGCCTAGTCTCCAGCTAGAGTTAGTAATCCATTCGGCTTTGCCTTCGATAATGATTGATTGCATATCCGGTAAATAACTCGGAAATGCTTCATAGGCATAATAATATATTTTATTATGACAATTAATAATATGTATATATTCCGCAGATTAGTTGATCTACCTTCAGAGTCGGATACTGCAACTCATTCCACATCTGCAACATCTGGAAGATCAGGTGATCTTTATGTCTTCTTTTGTCAAGGACTCTTCACTTCGTCTCCTACTACGGATCTTCTACCTTGAATCTTGAATCAAGTTTATAGACTTTTTGTTCTGTTCGCCACATACTTTCAAGTTAATTTACGTTCAGTTGTTTGTTCGTTTTCGACATAAACCTCCAACAGAACAAGGTATGCGTTTACTTTATTACTAACATTAACTTCCCTGTTGCTATATGAATGTTACCTCAAACTACACGCTCCATTATTGAAACTACTACATCCGGGCACGTATAATATAAAACTCGTTTCAGATCAAATTTACACGAGACACATATTTCGAGTATCCATTTTTGAGAATTTGGATTGGTTCCAGGAAATCTTCGATGCCTACATTGTTCATGACTGATAGTTTCATCGAATTTAATGAAAGTTTTGGGATTTAAATTTCAAAAGGCAAAAACGTTATGTAAACTCCATTACATGTAAATATATTCTACCTGTTTCGGAAGCGCTTCATTTTATTTATGTATGCATGTAGATAAGTAGGGATTGGGTAAATTAATCGTCCCCATAAAGGGTAAATTGTCCTCAGGACATTTCGTAAGAATAAGTGTGTCTAAATAAGGTTAGGAATCCAAATATTGAGATCGTAGAATTTACCGAGGTAGTTTGATCAAGATGATGTAGAGAATGAGGAAGGAGACAAGCCTGTATTGTTATCTGGTGAGGAAAGGTTGACGTGAAACTGTGTTATGGGGAAATTTGTTACCACACAATTAGGTATTACCCTTGATCTATCGGTTTTATAAGTGGAATAGAACATAGGTCTCAGCGCATAACGATCCTAGTAGATAGTGTGCCTAGGAGAAAATATAACCACAGAGGCTGATTTATGATGGAAAATAGTTATTCAGTCGTTCCGTTTCCCTTCCCATTGATTTTTAGGCGTCTCCGAGGGAAAATGTTTGAATGTTATACCGGATTCCAGTTTCACATAGCAAACATTGGTACATCCTCCTAAGCTCCAATGAGGAAGCGGCAGCGCTCTGTTCTGCGGGATATAAAACGGGAATGGAGGTCACTCAAACAAATCCCCAAGGGGTTGAAAAGGCTTGTTGTTATGTTCGGTCATTATTTACTCGTAGCGAACCCTTTTTCGAATTACTGCGGTTTTACAGACGAGAACATTGGGGTGCAGTGTTTACCCGAGAAGAATAATCTCATCCCCAATAATAATAATGTAAATGGCGTTGTGGAATCAGACGGCAGATTAGGGGACTCCACATTAGCGGGGACTTGAAACCCTGCACCGAGAGAAAAAATAATGGTTCTTACTCGCTTGATGACCTCGCAAACGGGCCTCACTTTGAAAACAAACCGGTAGGAATTAAAGAAAACCCAACAGGATAAAATTCGGGCCTATCAGGTTTTCACAAGCCAAAATCTACCGGCGTCCGACCTCACACTTCTATCATTTCATCGTAATTTAATTTTAGTTCTCTAATATTCCTTCAGACCTTCCTAAGTAGTTCACTAGTGCAATACAATCGAAGCCTTGATAATGTTTGATACTTTTAACAATAATACAATCCATTATAAAAAGTTCAGATACTTAGTAAGCAGGTAACCTATAAGATAGTATTTTCAATTTATTTATATTTAATTTATCAATAATATTTTATGATCATGATTTATTATCATTTAGTAGTCATATTCTTTCATATCGGTTGCCCATGGCATTTGACATGACCCAAGTGGGATTTATGTTTCATGTGTTTAGATCAAAATTAATTCACACTGAAAGCAAAACAAATGGAAGAAAAACCTCAATACTCTTCTTGACTGTCAAATATGTAAATATTTTTGTGCCCCACTCCTTTTGCAAACCACCGGCCGCCACTGGTTTTATACTAGCTACAGCTTTTCTGTGAGGGATTTCGATTCTATTAAAATATATTAATACATTGGGAATTTAATATTCCTTATTCCTTTATACAACAAAATGCAAATATATAATGTTCTGAACCTGCGATAGAACTCAAGTCCCTCGACCCAGCAGTCTGTTATGCTATCCACTAGTCTACAAAGGACTACATCAACCAGAGAACAGTGATTGAACTTCGATATATGTAGCGGACCAGTAGACGCATCTCTGTTATTATGGTGGGGAAGCGGAGTTGTGTATCTAGTGTCGTGTTGTACCTTTGAGCGTAAATAATATGGACGGCTATTCCTCTTATTTCAACGCTGTTTCCATGTCAGTTGATACGTGCCACTGGCGTAGCGGTGGCCTAGGATAACGACGCTTCCCGCCTCGCACCTTCTCATATTATGCAATTACGTGTAGTGTAGATATTTGTTACAAATTAAATCACAATTCATCCTGCGTCAAACAGTTTGAGTAAGTAGGTATATTCGAGTACGATTCATAGAAAACTATGATAGATACCACAGAATTTATAATTAATTAACGATTAACATCTCAAATGACATCAGCTGATCGGTGTACGGTCATCTAGAAAGTCGTAAATTTCCAGTGCCAACCCGTTTCAGCAAAAATTCCCGCTGAATTCACGAAAAAAATCCCCCAGTATGAACCAGAAAATCCCTCAAATTTAAGGTGCCGATAAAAGCAATTTTGGAAACAACGTTAATCACAAATCGAATTATCAATCGATAGAGGGTCATATAACAAGGAATAGCTACAAAGAATTTGGAAGCACATAGCGTTGTTTTCCTAGTCCCTCGTGACAGTTGCGGCTTCTATTGTTTGACGACTAAACTATCACTAATAGTACTCCATATTTTGTATACTCAAAGTGTTGTACTGGTGACGCCGCATACATTGTTAATAAGCGAAAGGGGGGAGGGAGGACCCCCAGGGGTACCACCAGCCTGCGGGGAAAAACAGCTGTCACCAAGTAGGCGGTCGTGTTATTTTATTATTCTAATATTATATTTGTGATGCAAACGAAGTATATTTACCTACTCAAAATGTTGACAACCAGGAAAACACCAATGTCACCCTTATAACTGGATGATCACTTGTTGGAAGAGTGGTGTGAAGTCTGTCATCAGATGTTTCCAATTTCCATCTAAAACAAATTAGGACGTCGCCCCAGCCCCAGCCTCAGATGTAATGAAAGAACTCGTTGATGGAGGGGGTTGGGCGACATGACACGTGGATGCGGGATTTCAGAGGGAACATTGTAAGGGTCCCAAACAACCTTCGCACTCCGCAGTCATCCACAAATTGCATTGTGGCCTCATTTGTACGTTGAAAGGGGATCAAAACTCACCCTCACCTTTAGCATCAAATGTTTTCCCCGTCCATAAAGTAACGCATGGTAGGTACTCATACATTAATTGCGTTCTATTTACTCGAGATAACGAAAAAAAAAACGCTCCAAATTATTCAACAAAAGTTTGTTATTTCTACATTAATTAGCCCTTCTACTCACAACGCTGGTACATGAAAAATTACCTATCATATGTACTACTGAATCTATGGTGCATTCTTGAAACATAACTGGGCGATGCCAGCTACCAAAAGATTCAAGATGGTATCTGCTTGGCAACCGCATCATGACGAAGAATGTGGACGCCGTGAGTCCGATGACACTGCTGCACCACGTGGTACAGTTTCTCATTTTTACCCCAACAGGCACGGCAAAGGATGTCTCTACTGTCCTGCGACTACCCCTTGAACACCTCACCGATGTAGCTAGTGTAGCCACTCGGACAGCGTGAAAATCGTGATAGTCGCAGGCCCCAATGCCCTCTGAAGCCCATTCAATCAACTGGGAAGAAAAGGGGGATTCCTACCACCTACTGACTCATGCAGAGCAGCACCGAACTCAGTCGATGAGCTGGGCTTTGGGGCAGTTGGTGTTGCTCAGTCACATCACAAAAACTGCTGCCTGACATAGTCAAGGTCAGCAACAATGCGGACGACCTCCCAGCTCGAGCTCCTAAGAGCAAGCAAGCGCTGGCGACGTAAGGATGGGATGCTCGCCTTATTGATATAGGACACCAGGTAAAAAGCCGAGCCAGGAACGCACAGCAGAGTGAACTTGACGATCCAACTCAAGCAGCCTCCCTGCAGTATGCTAGCCAGAGATCAACCCACTGGTTAGCTTTGGCAGTAAGTACGTGCAAAGGAGGCGCAGCTTCTGCAGTGGCTTCAACGGTGCCTTGGTGAGTCGAGCTAATGCTCCACCAAGGTCCACACGGCTTGCGGCTATAGTGGCCATATCTATGTAGTCGAACCAAAGATACCGCCAGACCTCCAACACTGATTGGGCGGGGATGGATGTCTGTCCTAAGACAAATCAATCCTCATCCACCACCTTCACCTTATCTTGGCAGCCTGACGGGACCAAGGAGACCGATCCGCACTTAGATAGGTTTACCACCAAACCACACCTGGCTAGCTGCTCAACATGGGCATTGAGGGCGATCTGCAAGCCCTCACGGGTGTCTGCAAAATTTATAGATTCTACGCATTTTGAAACGTAAACCAAAATTTTCTGGGAGGGGGGGGGGGGGGTCAAAAATGTTTTTTCTTGGTCGATTACAAAGGTTCATTGTTGAAAATGATAAACCGAAACTATACTAATTTGTAATTACGACTATGGTGACGATTCAACTGTGACATGTAGGTACATAAACTATCTCCCGCCAGTGTGAGGTACCCAATACACTTTATAACAAAGCTAATTGTGGTATTACTGAAGCCAAATAAAATTTAAAACTCTACCAATTATTACACAGATTTATTATTTCTGTATTTGAAAACGCTTCTACGCAGGAAACCTGTCTATAATTATAAAACGAAGTCAATTTTACATTAGGTATCTAAATAAATTTGCATAGATGTAAACTCATACCGAAGAGAAATCAATGAAATTAAGTAATTTACTTAAACTTTCCTAGTATTTTACATGAGTTGACCCACCAAATAAAAATTAATTATATTTTTTGAGAAATCAGTTGAGATAAAGTCTACCTGGTGTCCCGACTCGAACGCCGGGAGGGTATATTCTTGGAAATTTGGCAAGTTGGAAGCTATAGATTTGCTACGAATGAATCCATGCTGCTCATGGCTTATATGGCGAGAAGAGTGGAGTTAACTGCTCAAATATTAGTTTTTCAAAAATTTTCGGTATCGTTGAAATTGAGCAGATCGGTCTACATTGCTCGACCTGTCACCGCTTTTGTGGATAGGCGTAACATATGAAACCTTCCAAAGTGCAGGGAATACCCCATCTGTCAAAGACCAATTAAACAAATTTGCCACAGGGCGTGTAAGACTTGACAGAGAAGATCTCAACATTACTGAAGGAACACCACCATCTCCTACCCCCTTAGAGCAATCAAGGCCTAGAAAAACACGTGCAATGGAATCCACAGAAATCTCCAAGATTCCCATGGCAATGACATCCAGTGAAAGCCTGAGTGAATTGGCGGTGTCAAAAACGAAAACTGACGAAACGGGACCGGCAAAAAGTTCGGCTACAGACTATCACGAGCCATGCTGTTGTGAAGATGCATAGTCCGTGGTAAGCTGTCGGAGCCATTGCGGTAGTTTATGTAGTTTCAGAAAGCTTTTACGACACTAGAAATAGGTTTCTCAACAGAATCAATATGACCAGCGCGGAGGTATCAGGACAATGTTCTGCATTTTGGTCATATGGCTGAGTAGAATCTATGATATTCATCCTATGAAGCTAAAACATTGAACTGAGCCAAATGACCATCACCTATTCTAGTTTAATAAAGAAGAAATTACAGTGAAGTGTATTTCTGTAAAGCACATGATGATGTTGGAGATATTTGTGCAATTGAAACCACCATTGATGGTAAACAGACTTCCTTGTATCTATCTTTATCACACTAGATCCATCCACTCGTGAAATTAGACACTTCTCTGCAATGAACATGATGCCATACAGTCCAAAAGCAGTAGTTTCTGAATTTGTATTAAACCTAGGAGGTAGAAATTTGGTATTGAGCATCTATAGGCCTACTGTTTACGATTGAGAAAGTGAGGACTCACTTACATTACGACGTGAGAAAACATGATAAATGATTTTTAAATATTGGTTGTAACAGTAAATCGACAAATTATTGTTCTTGATAGAATTTTTGAATGGGTGTAGGTCTAAATTTGGAAATACAATTGTATTTTCTAAATGTTTCGACATTTACAATAAAACGTAATATACAGGGCTCCTGAAGCTGTAAAGGTGTGAATCCTTTTAGGGTGCGGACCGCCAAGTTTTGGTTATATACCTACCTACCATTTACGGGGTTTAATAATTACCTATGGACCGAAGATCCGCGTAGAAGGGCTATCTAATACAGATATAATAAACCTTGGTGCAATAATATTCGGAGATTTTTTAATATAATCATTCCTTAGCGACTAAGCTCGCTTTGTTTATTGGTTGCGTGAAGAAAACCCGTTAGGAATTTTCTAGAATTTTTGAGATGTGTTAGAGGAATGACTTGAAAATGTCAGAAGATTGTTTGCCATCAACTAATGCATAAGCAACGGATATTCCCTCACAAGGTCCACGCTGTACGACTTTATATTGTTCAGTAATGTTATGTAATTTGTTTTCATAGTCACAATTCAAATCGAATTGATTGATTCGAGGGGTGGATCAGGCGCTGTTCAACTTAGTGAGTGATTTGTTCAGAATCAGAGATGAAAGGAAAAAGTCCATTCTGAAATTTTATGACTTGTCCAAATACTTTGATACAATTGACCGACGAATTTTGTTGAATAGAATGGAGGACATTGGTATAAAGGGGGAATTGTTGGAGTGGTTTAGGAGTTATCTTACAGAAAGGAAGCAAGTCGTATCTACTGGAGAATTCCTATGGAAGGATAGGAAGTGATCCTATGGAAATAGAATATGGGGTAGTTCAGGGGGGTACTCTTAGCTCAATTTTATTTTTAATTTACATAAATAATTTACCTCTTAACCTGCAAAATGTAAAGACCTATCTCTTTGCAGATGACACATCGATATTGGTTTCAGGCGAGACATGGAGTGAGGTTTTTCAGAAAGCGCAGGATGCAATCAATTTGTTGAGTGATTGGTTTTCTGATAGCTTCCTCACCCTGAACTCTGAGAAAACTAAATATCTAGCGATTGGGAGTAAAAATGTAATAGACGAAAATCAATGGGGTGATTTATGTTTAACTGTTCATAGTTGTCAATTGGGTAGTGGTTGTATCTATACACCTCTGGACAGAGTAAGCACTTATCGTTATCTAGGTGTGTACATCGATGATAAGTTTTCCTGGAAGCATCAGATCAAATTTGTTCATAGCACTTTTTTAAAATTCAAATAAATTAGTTTTTTCTCATCTTACAATCTTATAATTTATATCCTGCAAATTTCAAATAGTAGGTAGGTAATTGAATTTAATTAAATTAGTTGAAATTCCTTACTGAATAGGTCTGGAAAAAAAAAGAAGCAGCTATCGAAAACTATCGATAGCAATCGATAGTTTTTAACCGATAGTATCGGCCTATCGATAGTGGTGAACTATCGACTATCGCCCATCCCTAATATCAAACTAAGGCGATTCCTGTATACGTTCTGCCACGTGAGGAAAGTACTGAAGAGTGATAAGCTGAGGCTTCTATACTATTCTCTCGTACAGTCGGTCATGCAGTATGGAATCTCAGTGTGGGGGGGCTCATATCCTACAAATTTAGAACCTATTAATATAATATAGAGAGCTATTATTAGAGTAATTATGAGGAGACCGTACCGATACCCTTCTGACAAGCTGTATAATGAATTTGAAGTTTTTACTCCACGGCAGTTATTCATTAAATCACTGCTTTTGGTGTTCCACATGAATTCCCAGATAGTTGAGAGTGGGGGGCATGACCATGAATATGATACGAGATTCAGGATGGTGGGAAATGTGGTTTATCCTAAGCCATTATTGACTCGAACTACTAGGAGCCCGATATATATTATGTTTATTTTGCACCGGGCAATTAATGCCACATTGAAATCACCTCACCAATTTTCGAGGAATGTTTACAAGTCTCGAATATGTCAGTGGCTGGCAGAACTTGGGTGGAGGGAATGTGATAGGGTTATGCGTAGTATATATGTTCATTAGTTAAGTGGTTTGATTGTTGGTTTTTTTCGAATAGGGGTTGTGTCTTTTAGCGATTTTTTATTTATTTTCTTTCAATCATATCTTTTTTTCGTAAATAGTGAGTAATTTTTGTATGAGTTATTTATGTTATAGTTAAGTACTAAGAGATTTTTGGACTAAATGTTAGCCTAGATAGCGGCGCTTGCTAGGTACCTACGGGCTTAGCCTATCACCTAGCAATACATTGAAAATATGAAGATGCAGGCATCAGGCACGTAGCCAGAGGGGGGGTCCATGGGGTCCGGACCCCCCCCCCCCCCCCCCCCGAAATTTTTGATGAATTAAAAAATGATTCATGATCTATTATTTCACTAGCATGAACTACCAACCGAGAATATTCATCTGATGTGAAATTCTTCAGATATTATTTTTACAATACTCATAGGTTCTGCTAATAGCTCCAATATGTAGAGGTAAAATTCCTGAGATAAGAAGTTAGATATTTCGGTACACGGACATGGGTCATGTATACGACCTTAAAGACAGATCAACGCCTCTAGCACTATACCTGAACGACCCTTGTAAGCCTTGCCGTGTAGCAACTCTTATACCTTTCAGCACTCCAAATTTTTATTATGGTGTTCAAAAGCCTTCTGACATCTTCCCCTGAAGAGATTCCTTTCTCTCTCTGGAGGGCAGTACTACAGAGGAAGAAAATTCTCTCCGAATCTCGTATTCCCTCGGCTAGCCCTTTCACTTCATCAGCAAGGAGTGACACGCCGACCGCTCCCTGAGGTAACTCGTACTGCTTTCCTTGCAGACGCATGGCTCTCTGCTACAGCATGTCCCATCTTAATGTGGTCCAGCCTCCTGGAGAATTTAACATCCCGTCCCCAAAGCCTCTTATGAAATAGTTCTGAATAGGATCAGCATTTGGTATTGATATTATACTTTGAGTACCACGGTTGGTATTCAGGTTCGCAATATTTGGATGTCTGGAGCGTATATGTAGAACGAGTTCTCTTCTTGTAAAGCCTCTAGAACAATGGGGATATTGGGTTGCATTGTCTCTTTGACTATTCACCAAAGTATCATCCATGTTACTGAGCTACATAATTACGTTGCTCCAACGATATCACAACAATAACAATAATTAAGTTAACATTTTTGGAATGAGTGAATGAGACAGAATTTGGCACTCAACTTCGAAGCAGGAAATTGAAGAAGTATGACTGGTAGTGTGAACCTGTCTGGTACGTTTTCCATCGGTTTTCGGTTAAAAAAAAAAAAAAAAAAAAACCGCGATCTAACGCTTTGAAAATCGATTTTCTTGCGGAGCGGAAATTCACACAACACATCACCATCCGTTCCCGGATTAGAAAACTCATAAATTTACTACATGGGATCTTGCAGTCTATGGGAAATTTATCTATCCTATGTGCGTCACGGGGGTCTGTATTCCGCCCCACACTCCTCACAATATCTTACGGGGAGAATGATCCTAGATGTCTTCCTAACTTTTACGTTACGGAGCCTGCAGTACCTCAGAAATTAAGATTAGAAAAATACCTTAGAAATAAGATGGGTAACGACCGCCTTTCTCATTTGACCATGGTGTCAATTCATTATCCACTGTCGTTCGCGGCTGATAACGTGCTGGATTCGATGTCTTTAAAAGCAAACAGAAAAATCTTACAATAAACATTTTATGATCAACTAAATACCTAAAAATTGAACTGTTATTGTTGTATAAAGATCTAGATTTATCATGATTGTGAAAAATTGTTTTAACTGTCACCTAAAATCCTTATTATGCACCTACCCATTAAATATTTTTGCCTTATTAAAGATAGTACTTGTAGTGGATTTTTATGTTCTACTTGGTGTACTTCATAAATTTAGTGAAATGGGAAGAGAGCCGATGGGCGAGCCGGGGGGGGGGGGGGGGGGGGGTCTGGACCCTCCCCAAGGCAAAATCCTGGCTACGTGCCTGGCAGGCATATTGTTATGTTTAAGAGGTAGCCAATTTCATTTGTATCATAATTTGTGTATACGAGTTTATGATAAAACTAGCGTTCCCCCCGCGCGCGTTGCTGCGCCCAAATTAAATTTGTTTATTGATCGTAATTTTAAACTGTTATTAAGTCAATCGTGGGATCATTAGGGAAAAAACTGGATTCTAGATCCACTCAGCTGATCTGGGATCGGTCAGTTGTGTTCAGAAGTCCCTCAAGGGCCCACATACCAAATCTCAGAATCGTGGGATCATTAGGGAAAAACTGGATTCTAGAGCCACTCAGCTGATCTGGGATCGGTCAGTTGTGTTCAGAAGTCCCTCAAGGACCCACATACCAAATCTCAGAATCGTGGGATCATTATGGAAAAAACTGGATTCTAGAGCCACTCAGCCGATCTGGGATCGGTCAGTTGTGTTCAGAAGTCCCTCAAGGGCCCACATACCAAATCTCAGAATCGTGGGATCATTAGGGAAAAAACTGGATTCTAGAGCCACTCAGCTGATCTGGGATCGGTCAGTTGTGTTCAGAAGTCCCTCAAGGGCCCACATACCAAATCTCAGAATCGTGGAATCATTAGGGAAAAAACTGGATTCTAGAGCCACTCAGCTGATCTGGGATCGGTCAGTTGTGTTCAGAAGTCCCTCAAGGGGCTACATACCAAATCTCAGAATCGTGGGATCATTAGGGAATCTCCGCGTAACGCTCACCGCGTGACGCTCCCCGCGTGTCGCTCCCCGCGTGACGCTTTTTCATTTATGTGCCATAGTAAAGACATAAAATGTCAAAAAAATGTAGTAGGCCGTCAAGAAGGTACCAGTACTTTCTGTTCAACTATTTCTACAACCACTAAAATTTCTAAAACCTGACACTGCACCCTTTTATGCCCTCTGGGTCAGAGCCCTTTGAACGGATTTGCACCAAACTTTACAGGAACAATCCTTGAATCATGCCTAATAATACCTAAAAGTTTCATTACGATCTGTCGAGCGGTTTCGGAGTCTATAGGCAATATACATACATACATCCCCTTTTATAGATATAGATGTTTCAATGAACCAAATAAATAAATTGTTTAAACATATTTTGAAAGAAATATTGTTTATGAGATCCTGAAGTTGAACAATAACTTGTTCGAAACGCTAGCGTGAGAAGAAAATTTGTAATTATTTGACCAACCCTCAAGAACCTCAAACATGATTTCACTTCCACTTCATTCCATTGTACAATGATCCTCCTCACTCTCAATTAGACTGACCGCGAGCTGAAAAGATGCGACGGGTGATAAATGACGCGGATGTGTGAGTTTCAATTAGACTGCTCTCCGTTCGCTCCCTTCAGATTCCTAATTGTCGAAGATGAGACCCCCGTCGGCCAGAAGACATCGCGTGCCCCACGCCACCCCCGGAGTTCATTTTTTTCTCTTTCTTTTTCAATCTTCTACTATTACGTTCCTCTCCACACCCCCTCGTCATCAACGATTTCAACGAGTACAGCCGACGACTAGAGGGAGGACCTTGAACAAAAAATATGGAAAACGGCCCAAAAATGCGTGAAAGGTGAGGTGGAAAAAAAGGAAAAGAGCGTGCGCGATGAGGGCGTCGGGAGCGATGATTATCTTGAAAGGGCGTCGGAGATAGCGAGGCCCGGTGTCCGCCTTCACGCTACTTGTCTCCTGCCGGCTGACTACATCACCCATGTGATGACAGACCACTTTTTACTATCCCCACAACCCATAGCGTCAACTTACTACGTATGGAATGGATATCTTGTTCCCTCAATACCGAACCAAGGGAAGCTCTGTGTTCGCAATATTAGAAAACCAGCTACCAGGTACCTATGTACTTATTATCCAAATAAAAGTGTCGATGCAAAATTTTCAAAAATGTGTGCCCTCCAAAACCAAAATTTTCATTACCTTATTCCGTTTTTGAGATTGCTGATGGATTTTAGTTCCGTGTGTGTCTGTGTCTTTGCCTACTGATGGCATAACCAGAAGTGGCTTTATCCTTCCTAAATCTACTCAGAGGCAGACCGATTTGGACCTGCTCCCACCACAAATGTCGGGGTCATATATCAGATCTGCGTTCTTATGCTTCTAAATGGACTGAGTATAGCAGTCTTTAAAGTTACTGGACTTACATAATTTTGCGATGCTATTCGGAATATCGAAAAACCATCTTTGTAATGTATGAATTCGTTATCCAAATATATTTGTCAATGCATGAAGTTAAAAACATTTGTGTCCTCCTGATAATAATTTCAATTCGCTTTTTTATGTGTGTGTACCTACCGAGAAACGCCTACAAATGACAAATCCAGAAGACCCATTATCTTCCCTCTGGACTCACCGTACCTGACGATTAAAGAAATTATGGAGGAATGGCAGGTAGAATACGAGAGGATACGAAAGAATAAATTTCAGCCTTCAATAACCAAAAAACCATGGTTCGCGAACACCTCTCTCAAGAGGGAATTGTATGAAGGTTTCTCGAGTCTTTGTTACCAAACCCGGAGCCAAATTATCTCATTGTTATAGATAATGAACTTTACCATTCTAGGGTAATTTACAGGGCCCCAACTTCATCAACGAGAACTTCATCAACGAGAAAATCAGAAATTCAAATCATTCTGGGCTCCAAGATTATTCAGTGCCCTGTTCTAGTGACATGCTGAAAGTAGAACTTTTGAGTTTGGTAAAAATGAGGAAGTCCTTGCATCCAACTTGTTTTTTAGACCACAAAGCATCGAACGTGGACCTACAGTTATCAGACTTCCTCCTTACACTTCAACCCTATAGAGTTGGTATTGTCATGGCTAAAAGATTTCGTGGGCAAGAGAAACACCACTTTCAAATTGAAAGATGTGAAAGCGCTGGCTCACACTGCGGTAGGCAACTTCACTCCTGAGCTGTGCGAGGAATCATTGTTGAAGCCTGGGAGGAGGAGGGTTTGGCTGATGAAGACATTGAACAATTTGTCATTTCTCTGTCAGGAGATTCTTGTGATGATAGCGAAATAGATGAAGACTGCGATGATTCCTATGTTTCTGTACCCAACGGACAGTTTCCGGATTTAGGAGTAGTGCCACCGTTGCCCGAACCGTGAATGCCCTCACGTTGTTTGATGTCAATCATCATATACATGTTTTGTTAATAATATAGTTCATAATTATGATTAAGAATATTATCATAACGTAAAACTGTCAAGTGAAAGAGCCCATTTTCTGGAGTTCTCATTCATTTCATTTTCAAAATTCAACCCAGAAAGATTTTGCAATAATTATTACTGTAAATAGCAACTGTTATAATAATATAATAAACATTTTGAAACATAGAAAAAATTATTATTGAGACTCTCTGAGGAAATACGATAAGTCGAACTAATTCATCAAGAAATGGGTTGTATTCGTATCTCCCGCTTTTACTCGCACCTGCTTCGAGTTTATAGTCGATATAATTAATTTTTAACGCTGATAACGATTTCGGTGATTGAATGATGGAAATGATTAATAGATCAAATATGCATTCGCAGAAGGGAGTCAACTGTTGGGTTGCTCAGGTATGAGGGCCCAAGTTCTTGAAACTTTGTTGGATCTTCGGGTCTTCTAAAAACCCAAGGGCCCATCAAATATAGATTACAGTGAAAATCAATTCGTCCATGCTACAATAAGTAAGGATACTACACTGCCCACTTAACTTGCAGACGTATTTTCATGAGATAAGAGACAGAAACTGTGCATGTGCGAACATTGCATTTTTAATGTTTAGTTTTATTAAAGTATTGTTTAGTGACATGGGCAAACGGGTATAAAGAGCGTACCTACCTATTGTCACAGAACCTACATTTATTTGTATTATTGCTTCCTTACTACCATAGGTTTGTGAAAGGCATGAGAAAGGCACAATTTTTGTCCCATAACATGAAAATTTCCCCTTACTTTTGGCATTTCGCTTGCTGATAAATTTTGGTTCCGTATCTTTCTTCTGTCTATATATTCATGTCTGTCTGACAAACCTATATCTGTCTGTATTTCTGTGGTGAATTCTACCCACGCCCAATACTATACCATGTTTTATTCTGATTTTGATGGAATTTTTAAGGATTGTGTGAGTTAACTCCTGCATAGATTCCTTCGCCGTCAGATCAATAGTACCATCTACATATGCGTACCGTCATACAATAAAAAAATTGATTTCTCATGATCTAAGTCAAATTCCATTTAAATTCGGGTTGTAGCTAGGTATATGTTACAAAACGTTGCCCTATGAATTTTAACACGAGAGGTTGATTACTCAAGCTAAAACTTATATTTTGTTGACACTGTAGACAAAGGTTGAACTCCGAATAAACCCCAGTGAAATTGTCTGAGGTTGTGTAGGTTTGATTCCAAATGGTTCTGTCTGAATTTTACTGCCGTCGTATTGATATAATCGTGTGCGCATGCACAACTGTGAATCTTTTAAAAAGTCGATTTCTCATGATCTACAGGTCCGATTTCGTTCCGATCGGGGAGTAGTTGGGTATAATTGTGATATAGTTCTAAGTTCGCTGCGATTGGTTGTTTTAACTATCGCACTTTCGCAAACCTGAAATCGGTAGATGTGAATGGAACTCCGAGGCCAATAGACATATTTTGATGAAATAGTATATTACTATACAATCTTCTTGTACGGTGCTCAGATAATTGACTTTTCCTCAACCCATCCTAATATCAGGTGAAATCATTCAGCTATTCACGTTAGCCCATATGCTGTGAGCACGCCATCGAAGGGATCATTGTGTGCTCGGATTTTTCTGCTCACATTGTCACACTGCTCACATGCTGTCTGTGCCAAAGCAATAAGAGCCCTCGGATCCCTCAGGCGTGCTTCTCGTGAATTAAGCGATCCTTCTGCTTTGGTGCTACTTAACTATAGTATCGAGCTGACCATTCTACAATACTGCAGCGTAGTTTAGTCCCCGCACCTTGAGGTGCATCGACAAAAGCTGGAGTGGGTGCAGAGTTGTTTTTTCCGCTTTTTAGCAAATATTCGTTAGAAATTAAGCTATTGGAATGGCTCAAAAAATTTTAAAATCAAAACTTTCTTTATTGAAGTCCGTTTTGGGGCATTCTGAAACGAAACCTAGTGTCTAACGCTTTTAAATAATATATATAAATATTTAATATATGAAGTGTTGTTGTCTAGTAAATAATACGTGCGAGGGTTTTCTTTAATTGACCAAACTAGACTTGTTGTGTTTATGGTTTATTTCCCGACGTTTCGCATTCCCATATGAAGTTCACATTAGAATTAGAACAGCAAAACAGTATATCATTTCTAGATATAAAAATCATTAAACAACAAGATGGCTCTATCATTACAGATTATTATCATAAACCTACATATTCAGGTCGTATCATTAATCTTATGTCCCACCAACCATTCCAGTACAAATTTAATACTGCAAAAAACCTTCTAGAAAGAAGACTAGACCTTGCTGCCCCCCAATTCCGCAATAGAATCATAAATGAAACAACAACTACCTATCTTACTAGCTAATCACTATCCAATAACGTTAATTAAGAAAATTATTTACATTACATCTAATATCAACAGAAATAAAACTTCCTCAGATAAAAACCCTGAAGTCCAACTACTACTAACTAGTATTACACTACTACTAACCAACTACTACCCTGAAGTACCAACTCAAACTACTGTAGTATCAAACGCAACCAATAATGCCACCACTAATACCAATACCAATCCCAACCCCAAATTCGCTTTACTCAGATATATAGGAGTAGTCTCAGATCAAATATTGAAAAAATTAAAATCCTACAGCAGTGATTTGAAATGAACATTTTATAACAATATCAAAAATCAAAACAAAAATCTATTTTCAAAATTAAAAGATCCCCTTTCCAAAAATGAAATCAGTGACATAGTCTACGAAATGAAGTGCCAAGATTGTGATATTCTCTATTATGGGGAAATAAAGCAGTTAGGAGTAAAAAGAATGGAAGGCCATACTCGTGATAACATACAAGCGTTACAGAAGAACAGTAAAACCCCATCAAATGACAATTATGCAACAGATCTAGCAAAACATATAGCTGTTAGTAAACATAACCCCACAGTTAGTGACGATAATTAGAAAATTTAGTTGTTTAGAATGTAGAAAAATTATGTTGTTTAGAATCATCATTTGAAAAACGCAAAGTTAAAGAAGTAGCATTCATGATTAAAAACGAAGAAATGTGCATCAATTTTAAACGAGACATAAAAGGCTGATCAACTGTTTACTCAAAATTACTAAAATAAAAACAATGTACCTAACTAATTTTATCAATCTTCCCCCTTTCATCACCTCAATTTCACCTTCAATTCGTTATATAGTTTTAATTAGTAATTTTACCATTCATAATTTAGTATCTTTTAGCTATAATGTAGTAGGTACCTAGATTATACTACCTATGTCCGTTGCAGTACCGTTTAGAATCACCCTATAGCCGTTTACATGTCGAATTAGATGCAATGTCATTACTTACCTCTTATCATCTATTCAGAACCAAACCAATGTAGTTGACATTGAAGAGTCCACGCCTGTTGAATATATTGTAAGTAAAATTTAAGAGTATACCTACCTACTATGAAATGTTACTAGACATAATTTGTTAGCCATATATACTGTTCACCCATTTTTCACATTCACGTTTTGTATTTTGTAGATCCCATGATTAGGACCCAGACCCTGGGTGGAAACGTCGGGAAATAAACCATAAACACAACTAGTTCGGTCAATTAAAGAAAACCCTAGCATATAAATATTTATTTATTTATCATACCAGACGATAACTCTCCTTAGGATTGAGATAAAAACTTCGTTCTTGCGCCTAAAAATCAAGCTTTCCAAACAAAAGGATGAGTTTGTTGGCCAGGACTTTTTGAGTACATTAAATTGATCAAATTTCAAAAAATGTACTTGAAAAAATCACTCAAAATGGCTAAAAACGGCTAAAAATTGTTAAATTCATATTTTTTGGTTGAATATTGCTTAAATGCTTCAAATTTTCAAAAAGAAAAATAAGATACTAGTATATGAAACTGCAAAAAAAAAAAAATATATATATATATATATATACATATATATATATATATATATATATATATATATATATATAAATACACATGTATTTGCTGGTGTGTTTATGTTTGTTGTTTCCTAGTGATATATCTGTTATTATTGTTCGTGTTAACTTGATACATTTGAGGTTTCTTTATATTCTTAACTGGGCTGGTTCCGTTTCAATGAATAAATAGGTAAATTATTGTGCCTGTTAACTCTTAGTTGGTTTCGTATGTGTACCTTAGATGGTGAATTCCGTCGATTGATGGTGTAGCGTATGCGATACGGTACATTAATTATATCCGTTGTCCCGTAATGTTACTAATTTATATATAGACATCAATGTTCTGTCTTGCTTTTAATCGTTATCGATCGTACTTTGTCCATGTTACTATAATAGAGGAAGCTAAACTGCCCACTCATCTCGGTAGACGTTTTTGATATTAAAAGCATCCCACTGGTGTTTTTAAATCGAATTAATGGGCGGATAATTCCACGCACCTCATATTACCCAGACCCCCCCAAACCAGTTGTTACGTGTCATTGAATCACTACTAAATGCCATATTATTTGCAATAAAATTATTTATATTTATTCCTGTAAATTCATAATGTAGGTATAATTGCGAGTCGTAAAGTCAATACCTTTCTATCCATCTCTGAATCTCGTGGCTGTGGTTCATTGCAGCGTATTAGGCCGAACCCATCCTTGATTTTATGTTAGAGCTTCGCTTCTTGTGCTGCTGCCAACCACCTTATACGTCATACCTGGAAACACAAAGACTAGCCTACGGCATTGTGTTCAATTCAATTAGTTACGATTCTCAAAGTGACTTTGATTGGAACAAACGTCCAGCCTAAGGGCAACAGTACCTCAATAAACATGATGATTGAGTGGACGTCATAGTAAAAGGACCGCACGTTAAATGCGGTAAGGTCAAACGCAGGTATCTACCTACACAAATCCGTCAAATTGTTTTGTAAACAATATGTAAACAGAACTCCTTACTCACGTTTCCCAGCCCTTCTACAGGAATAAGGAAGAACTAAAAAAATTTATATGTAGGTATTATATACTGGGTGTCCCAAAAGTACCATTCTTCATTGAAATCCGTTTTGAGGCATTCAGAAACAAGCCCTAGAGTTTAACGCTTTTTCATATATATATATATATATATATATGTAATTCCAGACGATAACTCTCCTTAGGATTGAGATAAAAATTCCGTTCTTGCTCCAAAAAGTCAAGCTTTCCAAACGAAAGGATGAGTTCGTTGGCTAGCACTTTTTGAGTACATTAAATTGGTCAAATTTCAAAAAATGTGCTGAAAAAATCAATAAAAATGGCTAAAAACGGGTTTTGAGCATATTGCTCAAATAAAGTTTATTACTATAATATTGAGTAATCAGTGCACAAAAGTATGCTGAAAATTTACTTAAATTTCATTACAATTTGCTAAAAATTCGATAAAACTGCAAAAAAAAAGTAGCCAAAAATCCAAAACCCTTTTTTGTATAGCAGATCATTATTAAGAATACGTTTTTGTCATAAAATTAATAGTTAACAATTTCCTTCCACTCAAAAAGCCTAAGTTTCAAAACAATAACATTATACCTACAATAAGATAATTTACAAAAATTAGCTCATACGACCATGCTGCATGACTGGAACTTTTATTATGGCACGTTCAATCATTCAGTAGTGGTCCTGGGTGTCGAACATTACAAGTAATTCAAATTAATTGGAAATGAGTTACCGTTTATAAAACAGTGATAGTCTTTTGAGCTACTCAAAAACGTATTTCAAATGTGACGATCTATTTCTTAGAAGTTTTTTTAGACTACTATTTTATAGTTCTGGTTACTTGTTAAAAAAAGGACATTCCACAGGCAGGTGACGTATGGTAAATTGGCATCCGCGAGAACGCAGTTTGGAGGTGGGATTCGATCTCTTGTCAAGAGGTGAGAATGTGTGATTCGTCAGTGTCCTACATACATTAAGGGATGGCGTGAACATACTGAGAGGGATGGGAAAAGTGGCGACTCATCCTGACCGTACGAGAACCGTTGTGGGTCACATAGACCCACAATACACATACACAATACTCACATGTATCGAAAATGAACTTAAAGAAGCCATGTGCCTCACTCAAGTTGGTAGACATTTTTAGTAACGTTCCTAATATGCTTACAATGCTTCCCAATTAATTGTGGTAGGCTACAGAGCAGAAACTTATACAAGATACTGGACTATCACTTTCCATCCGTTATGAATAACGTTGATAACAACGGCCAGTCTTTATTGTCTACGTTGTATTGAAGCGATCCGGTAGACTTCGGAAAGGTTTGTTTTGTGATCTCCTTAAGTTTCAATTATAAGTTAATATTTAGCATGATTATTCCATGAACCGACCAGCAGTCAGTTTTTATCGTCTGACGAGAACAACGGTTTTATTTTTCCGGACGATAAACTGCTAAACTGCCTTGAGAAAGGATATTACCGAGGACAATAGAACCTTACTGCTCAGTCTAGCGATCCGTAGTAGAATAATTTTGGTACGGTGACGGACCATTGGTTTCTTTTACGTTGAGTTAGGGACGGCGCGCCTTTCATTATCTCAATTTTGTTGTTTGTGCCTTTACGGTTTAGTTTTTTCCCGATCATAATGTTATATGCACTCATTGCAGAGACAAACAAAAATACGTAAGTGTGGGTACTTGACACAACATAAGTTATTTGGTTGGTGAGAGCCGCTGAATTTGCTGACTTATGTCGCATGTAATAAGGTCTGTAGAATATTAGCCTCAAACCATTCAGCAGTAAAACAGTAGAACATTTTGAGAGGACTCTAGGAAAACCCCGACTCACTACTGCTGAGCTATGGACAGGGACGATTTCATGAAAATGGATTGCCCAAATCCTTGGGCGTTAATTCCCTAACCACGCTTTACTTGTGAGCAAAATTTGAAGGGCCCCCAATCAAATTCCAACTTCCTAGAGTGAAATAGGGACAGCTTAGCTCACTCAGCTAGTCAGGATGGAACCCGTCATTTCATTTGTCTCTTTGTGTTCTAGAGACATGACCTATCAAATTGCAACTTCCTTGGGTGAAAAGGATACAATTTAGCACTCTCAGCTGATCAGGATAGAGCTCGTCATTACATTTGACTCTATGTGTTATACAGAGGCTACCCATCAAATTTTAACTTCCTAGGGTTGTGAAAGTTCCCGTCAGAATCCAAGAGAATGCGCGTCCGTCGCTCCGGCGTCGGGCGTGATCCTCACGTTCTTGAAATGCTGCGTTTGGCGATAGATGGGGATCCGAGAACCGGAAAATCCGACCATAGCACATAAATGCTATTAGTACGAGTGGTATCTCTCGGGATACTGTCACTCTCTCTCTCTCTCTCTCTCTCTCTCTCTCTCTCTCTCTCTCTCTCTCCTCTCTCTCTCTCTCCTCTCTCTCTCTCTCTCTCTCTCTCTCTCTCTCTCTCTCTCTCTCTCTCTCTCTCTCTCTCTCTCTCTCTCTCTCTCTCTCTCTCTCTCTCTCTCTCTCTCTCTCTCTCTCTCTCTCTCTCTCTCTCTCTCTCTCTCTCTCTCTCTCTCTCTCTCTCTCTCTCTCTCTCTCTCTCTCTCTCTCTCTCTCTCTCTCTCTCCTCTCTCTCTCTCTCTCTCTCTCTCCTCTCTCTCTCTCTCTCTCTCTCTCTCCTCTCTCTCTCTCTCTCTCTCTCTCTCTCTCTCTCTCTCTCCTCTCTCTCTCTCTCTCTCTCTCTCTCTCTCTCTCTCTCTCCTCTCTCTCTCTCTCTCTCTCTCTCTCTTCTCTCTCTCCTCTCTCTCTCTCTCTCCTCTCTCTCTCTCTCTCTCTCTCTCTCTCTCTCTCTCTCTCTCTCTCTCTCTCTCTCTCTCTTTCTCTTTCTCTATCTCTCGCTCTCGAGGATTTTGACCCCATTGCACCTCTGGGTGAGGGGGGGACCTGTTCTTGATAGGGTGAAAAGGGTAGAATTTATATACCTAGCTCACTCAGCTGATCAGTATAGACCCCATCATTTCATTTGTTTCTTAATGTTCTAGAGAGATCCCCTATCATATTCTAACTTTCCATGATGAACGGAAGAGAATTTCTCTACTTACTTGTGGTTAGCTTCATTTATAAGCCTGTTATTACTATATCAAATTATTATAGGTACTTCCACGATTATTTATGGTTCGTTAAAAACTGTTTGTCTAGTTCAGCAGCGTTTATTTTCGCAGCAGTTCAAGCAACTTATGAATTTAGAATCAATTGACGTCTTTCTGACAGGTGGTGAACCATGTCCATCGGACGGAAACGAAATACTTTTCCCCAAGAACGGCTGTTGTAAGCGGGAATCATCATCGATAAAAGTTCATCACCCATCAGTCGCTAAAAGTTTTCATTGACCCTCACTGCTAAAAACACATCCCGGCCGAAACTGTTGAACGTGTAGTACCTGCGTGTATCTGCATCCTAGATACGTAAAATTTCGTTTAGGTACAATTTTAGTTGTATGAACGTTGTATTCCGTATCCTTTCCATAGATAGGTGTCCTTTCCATAGAAGCACAGTATGAGCAGTATCATCCACTATAATATCATCCACTGAAATCATGAATTATCAATACTTACCTGGTTTCAATACTATAATAGCTGTATTCACGTCTTCAGTGAATTCAGTTAAGACTGTCTGGAAATTCATTCAATTCAAACCATTGAAGTTTGCCAATCCACAGTAAGACCATGGGTTGCTGGAGCCGGAATTATGCTAGAGAGATATTGTAAGGTTTTAATTTCAATATTTCCCTCATCCTTTCCGGTCTCCAGTGGGGTGGGGTTAGGTATACCAGGAACCCGTTAGCTCGGGTTTGATCAAAGCTTTGAATCGGAAAATTGGTTTTGTGAGACCCGGCATTAGGTACTGATCCGAGTGGAGGGGCCGACCAATACCGAGATAAGGGCATACTCTCTTCTCCCAAGTCGTCGTTCGTATCAGATATAGGATGGCTACACACGCTACCAACAACTACCGCCGGATCAACAATCTCACGACGGCACAATACAACGTCCTTTCCTTCCCAGGCTCCACCTTTTTGGCGTCATTGATTCCTCTGAGCTAGGCTTGCTCTTTGTGACGATATCATCGAGAGACTCGACTATTTTCATTCCAAGATATCAATAAACACGAAAATATAAAGGTATAAACGGTAAAATAGGTATGAACCAGAACGCAAAAATGTTTGTTCTGTAGTTTTTGTTTTTTTAATAAGAAGTACATTCTATTTTCGATTTAGGATATGTTTACATATTCTTAGTAATGCCAAGGCAATACGTACTACGTTTTTTTCCTCTTTTTTTCCTGACCAAAGCATCAGTCTCATACTCGCCATCATGGTCCTTATAAGAGATATCTTGTCTTGATAATTCATGTGCTCTTACTCAATGACGACTAACACAAGGCTTTATGTTCTTACTTACTTAGGTTTGTATTTTTGTTCCCAGTCCCAGATAGCACGAATCGCACAAAAATTGGCCAAACGAGCCTTTACCATCGTATTGAGATTCTTATACGCATGTTTGCTGGCGGCGACACCACCAGTGCGCGCCAAATTAATGCATTTTTTAGCTCCCGACCATGGTTTTTGTTCCTTTTTTGCTAACTAAAAAGCAGGCATCATGTAGTTTTACTGTTTGTGCGTTTACAAGCAAAAAAGGTGCAGGATAGGCCGGTTTGGAGCTTAAAATCAACCATATCTCAGTTTTTTCTTGCGTTTTCATGCGAAAAAACAGCTCCAAGATGATGACATCAATTTTAATGAGCGTTCGAATGTAAGTGTACACGTGTACAGGTTTACCCTACTTGTTACACAAAAGGCACCAAATCTTACACAACCCTCTCTCTCATGACAAAATGGACCGTAAAAAAATAAGACCGTATTGTACTGATGCTACTAAAGACATTGTGTGCTCCAACCCTGCGGGAGAAAACAATGATGATGGATCAGTTTTGGTGTATCAAGTAGACTCTGAAGGTAAGGTTTCTAAAGAAGAACACCGACGGAGTACCTACTTGTCAAAAACAGTATTTTTTTATGTGATTAAACTTAATCATTGTTTAAATACAACTGGAATTATGTATTGTTCTCTTAAAAATAGTTATAAGTAGCAATTTTTTAAAATTTATTGTTTGCAAATAATGTTCGATTTTGCGAGATTTATCTTCAGTAAACAATTTTTTTATACATTTTTTTTACTTCAAAATTCAATGTTTTCTTCATCACATCCGAAATTGTCAGCGGTGATGGTGAAATGAACCCAACATGCGCACGAATCTTTGAAAAAATTGAGTTGAAATCGCCAGCAAAATCGCCACAATTTCTTTTTGAATGTTGCTCAAACTTTAAACACATTTTTCTCAAAATGAGGTTTCCAGGAGATCAGATTTTGAAAAATCATGTCTTTGAAAAGTATAAAAATGGACTATATTTTTGAAGTACCAGCGTTTTCAGCAGGATCTCAAGAATCCAGAAACGGCAAAAACTCAATATCGACATCCGGTAAGATGAGGTCCCTTTTCCTAGGACGGTCACATTTATAACGGAAACGTTCGATATCTGCAATACAAAAACGTGGAAAATATTTAATGATTTATTATTTCTGTATTACAGCCCTTCTGATGAAATTCTTATATATATATATATATATATATATATATATATACTATTATACAAATTCGATCTCGTTAAAGAGGAGTGGAAGGATAGATCTCGTTAAAGCGCATTGAGGTTTTGTCTTCTCGGAATTCAACTTCTCGTTAAAGGGGATCAGTGATGCAGTAGTAGTTCGGTGTTTGGAAAAGTTTCCCCGTGATAAGGGAAAAAACACTGAGCGGCTTCACATGGCTCTCCTTCGACTAACCATACTCAATAAATTTCAAACTCAGCTCTTATGATAGATCTTGGATCAAAATTACCCTCTAGCCTGGAGTTAGGGGAAAAAAAGCTACAAATTATTACACAACGGTTTATTATTTCTATATTAGATAGCCCTCCTATGTGAATCACTCATTTATGTTTACTATAGATAGTCTGGCGGTTTTTTTTTTCTTTTGCTTATGATGACGAGGTTTCAAGTATGGCGCCTTCGCACCCCAAACCCATACGAGTGGGGAGGGGGGTGTAAAATATGCATTTTTCGTGTGAGGGCTCAAATGAAAGCTTATGACGAGGAGATTTCAATTATGGCGCCATCGGACCTACAAACCCTTCCGGATGTGAGGGGGGGGGGGGGGGGGGGGTTGTAAAATATGCATTTTTCGTGGAGGGCTCAAATGAAAGCTTATGATGAGGAAGTTTTTCAAATATGGCGCCATCGGACCCTAAACCCTTCCGGGTGTGGGGGGGGGGGGGGGGGGGTTGTAAAATATGCATTTTTCGTGGAGGGCTCAAATGAAAGCTTATGATGAGGAAGTTTTTCAAATATGGCGCCATCGGACCCTAAACCCTTCCGGATGCGGGGGGGGGGGGGGGGGGTGAAAAATGTGCATTTTTCTTGTGAGGGCTCTAATGAAAGATTATGACGAGGAGATTTCAAATACGGCGCCATCGGACCTACAAACCCTTCCGGATGTGAGGGGGGGGGGGGGGGGGTTTGTAAAATATGCATTTTTCGTGGAGGGCTCAAATGAAAGCTTATGATGAGGAAGTTTTTCAAATATGGCGCCTTCGGACCCAAAACCCCACCGGATGCGAGGGGGGGGGGGGGGGGGGGTGTAAAATATGCATTTTTCTTGTGAGGGCTCAAATGAAAGCTTATGACGAGGAGATTTCAATTAGGGCGCCATCGGACCTACAAACCCTTCCGGATGTGAGGGGGTGGGGGGGGGGGGGGGGGGGGGGTTCGTAAAATATGCATTTTTCATGGAGGGCTCAAATGAAAGCTTATGATGAGGAAGTTTCAAATATGGCACCTTCGGACCCCAAACCCAGTCGTGGCGGGGGGGGGGGGGGGGGGGGGGGGGGGTAAATTTTTGTGTAGAAAGGAGGAACTGTAAATCAAGCTGGGAGGGGGTAAATGCGAGAATTACGCTAGTACACCTGTGTAAAAATCCGGAAAAATCGTATTTATCAGTTAAAAAATGCGCTGACTCCATTTGTTATGGTTCCGAGGACGTCGGGTGGTAGGAGAGGGGGTAAATTCTAAAATTACGCTAGTACAGCTGTGTCAAAATCCGGAAAAATCGTGGGTAAAAGCAAGAATTACGCTAGTACAGCTGTGTAAAATTCCGGAAAAAAATGCGCTATCTGCTAAAAAATGCGCTGACTCCATTTTCGAGGACGTCGGGTGGTAGGGGAGGGGGTAAACGCGAGAATTACGCTAGTACAGCTGTGTAAAAATCTGGAAAAATCTTTTTTATCTGCTAAAAAATGCGCTGACCCCATTTTTCATGGTTTCAAGGATGTCGGGTGGTAGCGGAGGGGGTAAAGGCGAGTATTATGATGGTACAGCTGTGTAAAAATCCGGATAAACCTTTTTTATCTGCTAAAAAATGCTCTGAATCCATTTTTCATGAATCCAAAGACGTCGGGGTGTAGGGGAGGGGGTAAATGCCAAAATCACGCTAGTACAGCTGTGTAAAAACCCGGAAAAATCGTTTCTAACTGCTAAAAAATTAACTGAATCCATTTTTCATGGTTCCAAGGACATTGGGTGGTAGGAAAGGAGAATAATGCGACAATTACGCTAGTAGAGCTGTGTAAAAATCTAAATAAATCGTTTTAATCTGCTGAAAAATGCGCTGAATCCATTTTTCATGGTTCCAAGGAGGGGGTAGCGGGTGGTAGCGGAGGGGGTAAAGGCGAGAATTGCGATGGTGCAGCTGTGTAAAAATCCGGAAAACCGCGAACTTGTCCAATTCCAATTTTAAAACTTGTCTATCTAAAAGTAACTAAACCCAACTAACTCTTCTAACTAACTAATCCAATTAACTCATGTATAGAACCAACAAGAAAAAAAAGCTGAATAATAAAAATGAATAGATAAAAAGCGAAATATACGACCTAAATATATAAGGACGAACTTAAATCGACGGGAGTAAAAACTGGTATAGACCGTCTGATCGTGAGGATAAACTGCAACGAGAAATGCGTTTTTAGTATTGGAGGGGATAGGCAAAGTGAGGAGGGAAACCTGCGAGTGTTCTCAAAAAGCGAATGGAAGAGGGTAGCGTTCTCAGTCATGACGCAGGTCCAAAGTCCAACCAGGAGCGTCTCCAGAAAATCTACCGCTGTTGGAACATAAAATATGTTGAAAAACGTCTTTTTTAAGATTATCTTTTTTTAAGGTAATCTAGATGTTTTTAAATATAATTAAGTGAAGGAGTAATTTTAGGTGTAGGAACATATGGTATATTCGGAATCAGCGCTGAATTGTTTATAAAGCTGCGTCCACATTAGCGCTCCACTCCGATGCCGCTCCGAGCAGAGCAGGCTGGGAGCGCTAATGTGGACGCGGCTTAAGAATTGCCAATAAAGTAATTTTGATTCGACAGAATCGATTTGTGGATCAGTGCGGTGGTCTGGCAGTCCGCGCCCCTTGCTTTCCTTTAGCAAATTTTGTTTAAAATTCGAAAATGTTGAACTTAAGGCTAAAGGGGACGACAGTTGTGTGAGAGAGAGGGAAGATACAAATAGTTAATCTTGATTATCTCCACACCAGTCAATCAATTTTCAAATCTAAATATATATTTGAGTTTGTCTCATCCTAGGCTATCAAGCGAATATAACAAAGTTTCCAAAAAAAATTTTTTGTTGTTGAAATTTTGACTTGAAATTTTAATTGCTAATTTAATTTTTTTTTAATTAAAAAAATCGCTAATATCCCGTGTTTGGAAACAATTCAAGTGTATGATGGCATAGGCATGAAATTTTGATTCTGAAAATTAGTAGCCGCATGTGAGAATTGTGAGCGAAAAACGTGGTTCCGGGAAGACGAGTGTATTTGAGGTTCGCGTGCATTGGCGACGCCCAGCAACTGATCTCATCCGCGCGCGCGTACGAACCCGCTTACCGAGCCGTCTCTCGAACATTTTGACATGGATATGTCTTTTGGCTGGGGGTCAAGGAATTTTTCGCGACACTTTTTTTTTCCCGACACTTTTTTCTCCCGACCGACACTTTTTTTCCCGACCGACACTTTTTTCCCGACCGGGACATTTTCTATTGATTTTCACGTACAACCAAGGCGTTACTAGGGAAGAGTAACTCCCATAGTTTTCATAGTAGGAAAATCGTTCGCCACTTTTTGGAATGCTCTCATTTTACCACGACATTTCATGACCTCAAAGCCATTGTAGTGTCAAGGAATGCTGATTTATTACTCTAAGTTAAAAACTAATATTGTTTTGTAACCATAATGGAATAATCTTGTGAAAAGAAGGCACTACATGTTTGGTATACAATTGCGTAGTAGGTACCAACTGGTAAGCAGTAGGTACTAGACATATCCATGATCTTTTGTTTTTTCCATCAAGGGAGAAATTAATTTCGTAAATAGTGAGAAATTTAGGTTTGACGTGGATCTGTCTGGGGGTCAAGGAATTTTGACATGGATATGTCTTTTGGCTGGGGGTCTAGGAATTTTTCACGATTTGACATGGACATGTCTTTTGGCTGGGGGTCAAGGCATTTTTCGCGACACTTTTTTTTCCCGACCGACACTTTTTTTGTACTTACTTACTGCTTCTTCCACTTTTATCAAAGTATACTTTATCAAAGTGTTAGGTGGGGTTTTATTTTCATTTGTTATAGGAACGTCCATGGTAATAATTAGTTTGTATAGTTGAAACCTTTGTATTCATGTGAAAACAACTGGAAGAGTTTGACGCACTGAACCGTAATATTCATTAGGTAGTATCTACCAACCTCGTACCTTCCTAACTACAATCAGAGATGAGCAAACACATATCCGAAAATACAAATATGTATTTATCCTTTATCTAATATATAAAATTCTCGTGTCACAGTTTTCGTTGCCATACTCCTCCGAAACGGCTTGACCGATTTTGATGAAATTTTTTGTGCTTATCCGGTATCTATGAGAATCGGCCAACATCTATTTTTCATCCCCCTAAATGTTAGGGGTAGTCCACCCCTAAATTTTTTTTTTATTTTTTAGACGAAGACGTCAAGGGGTTCGATGACACACGTAGTTTTATAAGATTTAATTTGTTTGTAAGAATTTCCAACCGAGAAAAACGTCTGCCAAGTTGGGTGGGCAGTATAACTTCCTCAAGCGAGCGAAGCGAGCCGCTTCCCCTTCAGACTTTAAACCTACCCTTAGAGATCTACCGTTTGCGAGCGAAGCGAGCAACATCCCCTACACACGTTAAACCTACCCTTAGGGATCTACCGTTTGCGAGCAAAGCGAGCAACATTCCCTACATGCCACACTTTGCGAGCGAAGCGAGCAAAATTCCCTACATGCCACATTTTGCGAGCGAAGCGAGCAATTTAATGGGGGGTCCGGGGGGCTTGCCCCCCGGCTGGACGTGGAGGCGAGCGTAGCGAGCCGGAGCGGCTAGTATTTTATATATTTTATTATTTAGAGTTGAATTTCTTTGTAGGTACCTACCTATATTAATAAATTTGTATGCATATTTTGGCTACGATTATTCAAAATGTATACTCGAAACTATGAATATAGGAATTATATTCAAAGAATATGAATATTTCAATACTTATATAGACGTACATATTATTATTCAATTATTTTTGAATATGAAATAATAACATTCACGTACTCAATCAATATTAATACCTCGATAGGTACCTATTCAAATTTATATTCATCATTCAATTTCACAAAACCTAATTTTTGTCTACTTGATGCACTATTACAAAGATGAGTGAGGGAGCAAAATGGCATTCTAGTTATTTTTGGTGTTTACCACATAAGTGAAGGGAGTAGATCTCAAAATTCAACGTAGAATACCGAGAATTTGAGTAAACTTGCCTTTATTGGAATATCGCCTATTAGGCATCATAAATAGAATGGAAAGAAAAACGATCCAAAAACACACGAATCTGGGCGCTAACAAAAATTTAGTTTTTCAATTTTTTTTTTTTTTTTTTTTTTTGTATTTTGTTCAAAAATATTATTTTGAACAATTTTTTCCTGGAAAACGCTAACATCCCATATTTTTACATATCTCAACTACCTAAGTACTAGAATTATCCTCATAAATAATTGTAGTGGGAATCAGACCTAGAGTAAGAATGAAGGTGTAAAAACGCAGTGCAAAATTGATGGTGATAGTGTCCTCTAGAAACTGTAATAATGCTTGTTGCTAGGCGTTGCTATGCGTTTGCCGGACGCGTCGGTTACGAGGGGGGTTTGCTAGCACTGCAGAAAGGCATGGAGCGGGGGGTTTCGCATTCGGGTTTATTTTGCTTCTTGATTTCTTGTTTACATTTTTTACCCGCAGACCAACGCTCGCTTCTTGCCTATCGCGGTTAGGAACCGGCGCCCAGATTAGTTTGTGTTTTTGGTTCGTTTTTCTTTCCATTCTATTTATGATGATGAATGAGGAATTGATGATAGTCAATAATGAATTTTGTTATGATTTATTGTTTGAATTACCTATGTGAATTATTTATTGTTGAATTTGTAAATGATATTCATAATATTTACCTGTTATTGTGCAATACTTTACCTGAAAGCAGAATTTCGATGTATTTTGAAATGTAGTCCATTTATCTATCTTGTAAAACAGATAATCACTCAAATTCAAGGATCTTTAGGGTGAATTTCATCATCTTATTTTAAAAATACAAACATGAAAAAAAAAAAAAAAAAAAAAAAAAAGACGGGTTTCCAGGCTGGATTCGGCTGATTTGTGACAGATTTTTAAATTTAGTCCATTATCCTACTTTGAAATTATCATATATTACGCAAATTCTCGGTATTCTACGTTGAATTTTGAGATCTAGTCCCTTCACTTATGTGGTAAACACCAAAAATAACTAAAATTCAATTTTGCTCCCTCACTCATCTTTGTATTCGTGCAGCAAGTAGACAAAAATTAGGTTTTGTGAAATTGAATGATGAATATAAATTTGAATAGGTACCTATCGAGGTATTAATATTGATTGAATACGTGAATATTATTATTTCATATTCAAAAATAATTGAATAATAATATGTACATCTATATAAGTATTGAAATATTCATATTCTTTGAATATAATTCCTATATTCATAGTTTCGAGTATACATTTTGAATAATCTTAGCCAAAATATGCATACAAATTTATTAATATAGGTAGGTACCTACAAAGAAATTCAACTCTAAATAATAAAATATATAAAATATAAAGGATAAATACATATTTGTATTTTCGGATATGTGTTTGCTCATCTCTGATTGTAGTTAGGAAGGTACGAGGTTGGTAGATACTACCTAATGAATATTACGGTTCAGTGCGTCAAACTCTTCCAGTTGTTTTCACATGAATACAAAGGTTCCAACTATACAAACTAATTATTACCATGGACGTTCCTATAACAAATGAAAATAAAACCCCATCTAACACTTTGATAAAGTATACTTTGATAAAAGTGGAAGAAGCAGTAAGTAAGTACAAAAAAATGTTCGAGAGACGGCTCGGTAAGCGGGTTCGTAGGCGCGCGCGGATGAGGTCAGTTGCTGGGCGTCGGCGTCGCCAAGGCACGCACCCCTCAAATACACTCTATTTTTCCTGGAACCATGTTTTTCGCTCCCATTTCTCACATGCGGCCACTAATTTTCAGAATCAAAATTTCATGCCTATGCCAACATACACTTGAATTGTTTCCAAACACGGGATGTTAGCGATTTTTTTAATAAAAAAAAATTTAAATTAGCAATTAAAATTTTAAGTCAAAATTTTAACAACAAACTTTTTTTGTAAACAATGTTATATGATCGCTCGAAAGGTTTACTCGTCCTGATAATGATTCTGAAGCCAGATTTAAAAAAATGTGTACTCAAGTTGAGATTTGCCCGATAAAGTTTCATCCGACGCTAGCGCCATCCGTTATCTGAGAATCACACTAAACACCCGTCCCCTTTAGCCTTAATTCAAGTGAGAGATAAATGGTTCGAATTGTCTTTAAAATTTCAGCATAATGTCTTGTTTGACGATTCAAGCCGCCAGATCATTCACCTATTTGCGTTTTCAAAACTGACTACTTTGAAATGATGACTACATAAATATTCAGTGTGGTGCTTGGGAGGACCTCTATATATTTTTTTTTTAACTTCTAGCTATGAAAAAAGGCACTTAAGACACATTTAGCGATAAATTACACGATTATTTTCAAGTTTTTTTAACATTAATATTTTTCACATACTTCCTGACCTTCGAACGATTTGAACTCTTAACCACACCTACAGTGAAGTTTTTCGAAAGACTAACATTTGTTTCAAACTTCTGGCTATGAAAACAAGGCACCAAACCCTCATTTAGCGCTAAATTGCATGATTATTTAGAGTTTTTTGAACAGCAACTCTTTTCCATAACCTTTACGACCCAACGTCATCAGAAACATGATAAACAGATTTCGCGCATTTTTTAACAGATAAAAACGATTTTTCCGGATTTTTACACAGCTGTACCTACTAGCGTTATTCTCGCGTTTACCCCCTCCCCTACCACCCGACGTCCTCGGAACCATGAAAAATGGAGTCAGCGCAATTTTTAGCAGATAAAAACTATTTTTCCGGATTTTTACACAGCTGTACTAGCGTAATTCTTGCTTTTACCCCCTCCCCTACCACCCGACATCCTCAGAACCATAAAAAATTGAGCCAGCGCAATTTTAGCTGATAAAAACGATTTTTCCGGATTTTTACACAGCTGTACTAGCGTAATTCTTGCTTTTACCCCCTCCCCTACCACCCGACATCCTCAGAACCATAAAAAATGGAGTCAGCGCATTTTTTAGCAGATAAACACGATTTTTCCGGATTTTTACACAGCTGTACTAGCGTAATTCTTGCTTTTACCCCCTCCCCTACCACCCGACATTCTCAGAACCATAAAAAAATGGAGTCAGCGCATTTTTTAGCAGATAAAAACGATTTTTTCGGATTTTTACACAGCTGTACTAGCGTAATTCTCGCATTTACCCCCTTCCTTACCACCCGACGTCCTTGGAACCATGAAACATAGAGTCAGCGCATTTTATAGCAGATAAAAACGATTTTTCCGGATTTTTACACAGCTGTACTAGCGTAATTCTTGCTTTTACCCCCTCCCCTACCACCCGACATCCTCAGAACCATAAAAAATGGAGTCAGCACATTTTTTAGCAGATAAAAACTATTTTTCCGGATTTTTACACATCTGTACTAGCGTAATTCTTGCTTTTACCCCCTCCCCTACCACCCGACAGTCTCAGAACCATGAAAAATGGAGTCAGCGCATTTTTTAGAAGATAAAAACGATTTTTCCGGATTTTTACACAGCTGTACTAGCGTAATTCTTGCTTCTACCCCCTCCCCTACCACCCGACGTCCTCGGAACCATGAAAAATGGAGTCAGCGCATTTTTTAGCAGATAAAAACTATTTTTCCGGATTTTTACACAGCTGTACTAGCGTAATTCTTGCTTTTACCCCCTCCCCTACCACCCGACATCCCCAGAATCATAAAAAATGGAGTCAGCACATTATTTAGCAGATAAAAACGATTTTTCCTTTTTACACAGCTGTACTAGCGTAATTCTTCAGAACCATGAAAAATGGAGTCAGCGCAATTTTTAGCAGATAAAAACTATTTTTCCGGATTTTTACACAGCTGTACTAGCGTAATTCTTGCTTTTACCCCCTCCCCTACCACCCGACATCCTCAGAACCATAAAAAATGGAGTCAGCGCATTTTTTAGCAGATAAAAACGATTTTTTCGGATTTTTACACAGCTGTACTAGCGTAATTCTTGCTTTTACCCCCTCCCCTACCACCCGACGTCCTCGGAACCATGAAAAATGGAGTCAGCGCATTTTTTAGCAGATAAAAACGATTTTTCCGGATTTTTACACAGCTGTACTAGCGTAATTCTTGCTTTTACCCCCTCCCCTACCACCCGACGTCCTCGGAACCATGAAAAATGGAGTCAGCGCATTTTTTAGCAGATAAAAACGATTTTTCCGGATTTTTACACAGCTGTACTAGCGTAATTCTTGCTTTTCCTCCCCTACCACCCGACAGTCTCAGAACCATGAAAAATGGAGTCAGCGCAATTTTTAGCAGATAAAAACTATTTTTCCGGATTTTTTCATAGCTGTACTAGCGTAATTCTTCCTCTTACCCCCTCCCCTACCACCCGACATCCTCAGAACCATAAAAAATGGAGTCAGCGCATTTTTTAGCAGATAAAAACGATTTTTCCGGATTTTTACACAGCTGTACTAGCGTAATTCTTGCTTTTACCCCCTCCCCTACCACCCGACATCCTCAGAACCATAAAAAATGGAGTCAGCGCATTTTTTAGCAGATAAAAACGATTTTTCCGGATTTTTACACAGCTGTACTAGCGTAATTCTTGCTTTTACCCCCTCCCCTACCACCCGACGTCCTCGGAACCATGAAAAATGGAGTCAGCGCAATTTTTAGCAGATAAAAACTATTTTTCCGGATTTTTTCACAGCTGTACTAGCGTAATTCTTGCTTTTACCCCCTCCCCTACCACCCGACATCCTCAGAACCATGAAAAATGGAGTCAGCGCATTTTTTAGCAGATAAAAACGATTTTTCCGGATTTTTACACAGCTGTACTAGCGTAATTCTTGCTTTTACCCCCTCCCCTACCACCCGACGTCCTCGGAACCATGAAAAATGGAGTCAGCGCATTTTTTAGCAGATAAAAACGATTTTTCCGGATTTTTACACAGCTGTACTAGCGTAATTCTTGCTTTTACCCCCTCCCCTACCACCCGACGTCCTCAGAACCATGAAAAATGGAGTCAGCGCAATTTTTAGCAGATAAAAACTATTTTTCCTGATTTTTTCATAGCTGTACTAAAGTAATTCTTGCTTCTACCCCTCCCCTACCACCCGACATCCTCAGAATCATAAAAAATGGAGTCAGCACATTTTTTAGTAGATAAAAACTATTTTTCCGGATTTTTTCACAGCTGTATTAGCGTGATTCTTGCTTTTACCCCCTCCCCTACCACCCGACATCCTCAGAATCATAAAAAATGGAGTCAGCACATTTTTTAGCAGATAAAAACTATTTTTCCGGATTTTTACACAGCTGTACTAGCGTAATTCTTCCTCTTACCCCCTCCCCTACCACCCGACAGTCTCAGAACCATGAAAAATGGAGTCAGCGCAATTTTTAGCAGATAAAAACTATTTTTCCTGATTTTTTCATAGCTGTACTAGCGTAATTCTTGCTTTTACCCCCTCCCCTACCACCCGACAGTCTCAGAACCATGAAAAATGGAGTCAGCGCAATTTTTAGTAGATAAAAACAATTTTTCCGGATTTTTACACAGCTGTACTAGCGTGATTCTTGCTTTTACCCCCTCCCCTACCACCCGACATCCTCAGAACCATAAAAAATGGAGTCAGCGCATTTTTTAGCAGATAAAAACGATTTTTCCGGATTTTTACACAGCTGTACTAGCGTAATTCTTGCTTTTACCCCCTCCCCTACCACCCGACGTCCTCGGAACCATGAAAAATGGAGTCAGCGCATTTTTTAGCAGATAAAAACGATTTTTCCGGATTTTTACACAGCTGTACTAGCGTAATTCTTGCTTTTACCCCCTCCCCTACCACCCGACATCCTCAGAACCATGAAAAATGGAGTCAGCGCATTTTTTAGCAGATAAAAACGATTTTTCCGGATTTTTACACAGCTGTACTAGCGTAATTCTTGCTTTTACCCCCTCCCCTACCACCCGACATCCTCAGAACCATAAAAAATGGAGTCAGCGCATTTTTTAGAAGATAGAAACGATTTTTCCGGATTTTTACACAGCTGTACTAGCGTAATTCTTGCTTTTACCCCCTCCCCTACCACCCGACAGTCTCAGAACCATGAAAAATGGAGTCAGCGCAATTTTTAGCAGATAAAAACTATTTTTCCGGATTTTTTCATAGCTGTACTAGCGTAATTCTTGCTTTTACCCCCTCCCCTACCACCCGACAGTCTCAGAACCATGAAAAATGGAGTCAGCGCAATTTTTAGTAGATAAAAACTATTTTTCCGGATTTTTTCACAGCTGTATTAGCGTGATTCTTGCTTTTACCCCCTCCCCTACCACCCGACATCCTCAGAATCATAAAAAATGGAGTCAGCACATTTTTTAGCAGATAAAAACTATTTTTCCGGATTTTTACACAGCTGTACTAGCGTAATTCTTGCTTTTACCCCCTCCCCTACCACCCGACAGTCTCAGAACCATGAAAAATGGAGTCAGCGCATTTTTTAGCAGATAAAAACTATTTTTCCGGATTTTTACACAGCTGTACTAGCGTAATTCTTGCTTTTACCCCCTCCCCTACCACCCGACGTCCTCGGAACCATGAAAAATGGAGTCAGCGCAATTTTTAGCAGATAAAAACTATTTTTCCGGATTTATTCACAGCTGTATTAGCGTAATTCTTGCTTTTACCCCCTCCCCTACCACCCGACATCCTCAGAATCATAAAAAATGGAGTCAGCACATTTTTTAGCAGATAAAAACTATTTTTCCGGATTTTTACACAGCTGTACTAGCGTAATTCTTCCTTTTACCCCCTCCCCTACCACCCGACAGTCTCAGAACCATGAAAAATGGAGTCAGCGCAATTTTTAGCAGATAAAAACGATTTTTCCGGATTTTTTCATAGCTGTACTAGCGTAATTCTTGCTTTTACCCCCTCCCCTACCACCCGACATCCTCAGAACCATAAAAAATGGAGTCAGCGCATTTTTTAGCAGATAAAAACGATTTTTCCGGATTTTTACACAGCTGTACTAGCGTAATTCTTGCTTTTACCCCCTCCCCTACCACCCGACGTCCTCGGAACCATGAAAAATGGAGTCAGCGCATTTTTTAGAAGATAGAAACGATTTTTCCGGATTTTTACACAGCTGTACTAGCGTAATTCTTGCTTTTACCCCCTCCCCTACCACCCGACGTCCTCGGAACCATAAAAAATGGAGTCAGCGCCTTTTTTAGCAGATAAAAACTATTTTTCCGGATTTTTTCATAGCTGTATTAGCGTAATTCTTGCTTTTACCCCCTCCCCTACCACCCGACATCCTCAGAACCATAAAAAATGGAGTCAGCGCATTTTTTAGAAGATAGAAACGATTTTTCCGGATTTTTACACAGCTGTACTAGCGTAATTCTTGCTTTTACCCCCTCCCCTACCACCCGACGTCCTCGGAACCATGAAAAATGGAGTCAGCACATTTTTTAGCAGATAAAAACTATTTTTCCGGATTTTTACACAGCTGTACTAGCGTAATTCTTCCTTTTACCCCCTCCCCTACCACCCGACAGTCTCAGAACCATGAAAAATGGAGTCAGCGCATTTTTTAGCAGATAAAAACTATTTTTCCGGATTTTTACACAGCTGTACTAGCGTAATTCTTGCTTTTACCCCCTCCCCTACCACCCGACGTCCTCGGAACCATGAAAAATGGAGTCAGCGCAATTTTTAGCAGATAAAAACTATTTTTCCGGATTTATTCACAGCTGTATTAGCGTAATTTTTGCTTTTACCCCCTCCCCTACCACCCGACATCCTCAGAATCATAAAAAATGGAGTCAGCACATTTTTTAGCAGATAAAAACTATTTTTCCGGATTTTTACACAGCTGTACTAGCGTAATTCTTCCTCTTACCCCCTCCCCTACCACCCGACAGTCTCAGAACCATGAAAAATGGAGTCAGCGCAATTTTTAGCAGATAAAAACTATTTTTCCGGATTTTTTCATAGCTGTACTAGCGTAATTCTTGCTTTTACCCCCTCCCCTACCACCCGACATCCTCAGAACCATAAAAAATGGAGTCAGCGCATTTTTCAGCAGATAAAAACGATTTTTCCGGATTTTTACACAGCTGTACTAGCGTAATTCTTGCTTTTACCCCCTCCCCTACCACCCGACGTCCTCGGAACCATGAAAAATGGAGTCAGCGCATTTTTTAGAAGATAGAAACGATTTTTCCGGATTTTTACACAGCTGTACTAGCGTAATTCTTGCTTTTACCCCCTCCCCTACCACCCGACATCCTCGGAACCATGAAAAATGGAGTCAGCGCATTTTTTAGCAGATAAAAACGATTTTTCCGGATTTTTACACAGCTGTACTAGCGTAATTCTTGCTTTTACCCCCTCCCCTACCACCCGACATCCTCAGAACCATAAAAAATGGAGTCAGCGCATTTTTTAGCAGATAAAAACGATTTTTCCGGATTTTTACACAGCTGTACTAGCGTAATTCTTGCTTTTACCCCCTCCCCTACCACCCGACAGTCTCAGAACCATAAAAACTGGAGTCAGCGCATTTTTTAGCAGATAAAAACGATTTTTTCGGATTTTTACACAGCTGTACTAGCGTAATTCTAGCTTTTACCCCCTTCCTTACCACCCGACTTCCTTGAAATCATAAAACATAGAGTCAGCGCATTTTATAGCAGATAAAAACGATTTTTCCGGATTTTTACACAGCTGTACTAGCGTAGTTCTTGATTTTACCCCCTCCCCTACCACCCGACATCCTCAGAATCATAAAAAATGGAGTCAGCACATTTTTTAGCAGATAGAAACTATTTTTCCGGATTTTTACACAGCTGTACTAGCGTAATTCTTGCCTCTACCCCCTCCCCTACCACCCGACAGTCTCAGAACCATTAAAAATGGAGTCAGCGCATTTTTTAGAAGATAAAAACGATTTTTCCGGATTTTTACACAGCAGTACTAGCGTAATTCTTGCTTTTACCCCCTCCCCTACCACCCGACGTCCTCGGAACCTTGAAAAATGGAGTCAGCGCAATTTTTAGTAGATAAAAACTATTTTTCCGGATTTTTTCACAGCTGTATTAGCGTGATTCTTGCTTTTACCCCCTCCCCTACCACCCGACATCCTCAGAATCATGAAAAATGGAGTCAGCACATTTTTTAGCAGATAAAAACGATTTTTTCGGATTTTTACACAGCTGTACTAGCGTAATTCTCGCATTTACCCCCTTCCTTACCACCCGACAGTCTCAGAACCATGAAAAAATGGAGTCAGCGCAATTTTTAGCAGATAAAAACGATTTTTCCTGATTTATTCACAGCTGTATTAGCGTAATTCTTGCTTTTACCCCCTCCCCTACCACCCGACAGTCTCAGAACCATGAAAAATGGAGTCAGCGCAATTTTTAGAAGATAAAAACTATTTTTCCGGATTTTTTCATAGCTGTACTAGCGTAATTCTTCTTCTTACCCCCTCCCCTACCACCCGACAGTCTCAGAACCATAAAAATGGAGTCAGCGCAATTTTTAGTAGATAAAAACGATTTTTCCGGATTTTTACACAGCTGTACTAGCGTTATTCTTGCTTTTACCCCCTCCCCTACCACCCGACATCCTCAGAATCATAAAAAATGGAGTCAGCACATTTTTTAGCAGATAAAAACTATTTTTCCGGATTTTTACACAGCTGTACTAGCGTAATTCTTCCTTTTACCCCCTCCCCTACCACCCGACAGTCTCAGAACCATGAAAAATGGAGTCAGCGCATTTTTTAGAAGATAGAAACGATTTTTCCGGATTTTTTCATAGCTGTATTAGCGTAATTCTTGCTTTTACCCCCTCCCCAACCACCCGACATCCTCAGAACCATAAAAAATGGAGTCAGCGCATTTTTTAGAAGATAGAAACGATTTTTCCGGATTTTTACACAGCTGTACTAGCGTAATTCTTGCTTTTACCCCCTCCCCTACCACCCGACGTCCTCGGAACCATGAAAAATGGAGTCAGCGCATTTTTTAGAAGATAGAAACGATTTTTCCGGATTTTTACACAGCTGTACCAGCATAATTCTCGCGTTTACCCCCGCCCCTACCACCCGACGTCCTCGGAACCATAAAAAATGGAGTCAGCGCCTTTTTTAGCAGATCAAAACTATTTTTCCGGATTTTTTCATAGCTGTACTAGCGTAATTCTTGCTTTTACCCCCTCCCCTACCACCCGACATCCTCAGAACCATAAAAAATGGAGTCAGCGCATTTTTTAGAAGATAGAAACGATTTTTCCGGATTTTTACACAGCTGTACTAGCGTAATTCTTGCTTTTACCCCCTCCCCTACCACCCGACGTCCTCGGAACCATGAAAAATGGAGTCAGCACATTTTTTAGCAGATAAAAACTATTTTTCCGGATTTTTACACAGCTGTACTAGCGTAATTCTTCCTTTTACCCCCTCCCCTACAACCCGACAGTCTCAGAACCATGATACATAGAGTCAGCGCAATTTTTAGCAGATAAAAACTATTTTTCCGGATTTTTTCATAGCTGTACTAGCGTAATTCTTGCTTCTACCCCCTCCCCTACCACCCGACAGTCTCAGAACCATGAAAAATGGAGTCAGCGCAATTTTTAGCAGATAAAAACTTTTTTTCCGGATTTTTTCACAGCTGTATTAGCGTGATTCTTGCTTTTACCCCCTCCCCTACCACCCGACATCCTCAGAATCATAAAAAATGGAGTCAGCACATTTTTTAGCAGATAAAAACTATTTTTCCGGATTTTTACACAGCTGTACTAGCGTAATTCTTCCTTTTACCCCCTCCCCTACCACCCGACAGTCTCAGAACCATGAAAAATGGAGTCAGCGCACATTTTTTAGCAGAGAAAAACTATTTTTCCGGATTTTTTCATAGCTGTATTAGCGTAATTCTTGCTTTTACCCCCTCCCCAACCACCCGACATCCTCAGAACCATAAAAAATGGAGTCAGCGCATTTTTTAGAAGATAGAAACGATTTTTCCGGATTTTTTCACAGCTGTACTAGCGTAATTCTTGCTTTTACCCCCTCCCCTACCACCCGACGTCCTCGGAACCATGAAAAATGGAGTCAGCGCATTTTTTAGAAGATAGAAACGATTTTTCCGGATTTTTACACAGCTGTACTAGCGTAATTCTTGCTTTTACCCCCTCCCCTACCACCCGACGTCCTCGGAACCATGAAAAATGGAGTCAGCGCATTTTTTAGAAGATAGAAACGATTTTTCCGGATTTTTACACAGCTGTACTAGCGTAATTCTTGCTTTTACCCCCTCCCCTACCACCCGACATCCTCAGAACCATAAAAAATGGAGTCAGCGCATTTTTTAGCAGATAAACACGATTTTTCCGGATTTTTACACAGCTGTACTAGCGTAATTCTTGCTTTTACCCCCTCCCCTACCACCCGACAGTCTCAGAACCATAAAAACTAGAGTCAGCGCATTTTTTAGCAGATAAAAACGATTTTTTCGGATTTTTACACAGCTGTACTAGCGTAATTCTAACATTTACCCCCTTCCTTACCACCCGACTTCCTTGAAATCATAAAACATAGAGTTAGCGCATTTTATAGCAGATAAAAACGATTTTTCCGGATTTTTACACAGCTGTACTAGCGTAGTTCTTGATTTTACCCCCTCCCCTACCACCCGACAGCCTCAGAACCATAAAAAATGGAGTCAGCACATTTTTTAGCAGATAAAAACTATTTTTCCGGATTTTTACACAGCTGTACTAGCGTAATTCTTGCTTTTACCCCCTCCCCTACCACCCGACAGTCTCAGAACCATTAAAAATGGAGTCAGCGCATTTTTTAGAAGATAAAAACGATTTTTCCGGATTTTTACACAGCTGTACTAGCGTAATTCTTGCTTCTACCCCCTCCCCTACCACCCGACGTCCTCAGAACCTTGAAAAATGGAGTCAGCGCAATTTTTAGCAGATAAAAACTATTTTTCCGGATTTTTTCACAGCTGTACTAGCGTAATTCTTGCTTTTACCCCCTCCCCTACCACCCGACATCCTCAGAACCATAAAAAATTGAGCCAGCGCATTTTTTAGCAGATAAAAACGATTTTTCCGGATTTTTACACAGCTGTACTAGCGTAATTCTTGCTTTTACCCCCTCCCCAACCACCCGACAGTCTCAGAACCATGAAAAATGGAGTCAGCGCAATTTTTAGCAGATAAAAACTATTTTTCCGGATTTATTCACAGCTGTACTAGCGTAATTCTTGCTTTTACCCCCTCCCCTACCACCCGACAGTCTCAGAACCATAAAAACTAGAGTCAGCGCATTTTTTAGCAGATAAAAACGATTTTTTCGGATTTTTACACAGCTGTACTAGCGTAATTCTCGCATTTACCCCCTCTCCTACCACCCGAAGTCCTCGGAACCATGAAAAATGGAGTCAGCGCATTTTTTAGAAGATAGAAACGATTTTTCCGGATTTTTACACAGCTGTACTAGCGTAATTCTTGCTTTTACCCCCTCCCCTACCACCCGACGTCCTCGGAACCATAAAAAATGGAGTCAGCGCCTTTTTTAGCAGATAAAAACTATTTTTCCGGATTTTTTCATAGCTGTATTAGCGTAATTCTTGCTTTTACCCTCTCCCCAACCACCCGACATCCTCAGAACCATAAAAAATGGAGTCAGCGCATTTTTTAGAAGATAGAAACGATTTTTCCGGATTTTTTCATAGCTGTACTAGCGTAATTCTTGCTTTTACCCCCTCCCCTACCACCCGACGTCCTCGGAACCATGAAAAATGGAGTCAGCGCATTTTTTAGAAGATAGAAACGATTTTTCCGGATTTTTACACAGCTGTATTAGCTTTATTCTTGCTTTTACCCCCTCCCCTACCACCCGACAGTCTCAGAACCATGAAAAATGGAGTCAGCGCAATTTTTAGCAGATAAAAACTATTTTTCCGGATTTTTTCATAGCTGTATTAGCGTAATTCTTGCTTCTACCCCCTCCCCTACAACCCGACAGTCTCAGAACCATAAAAAATGGAGTCAGCACATTTTTTAGTAGATAAAAACTATTTTTCCGGATTTTTTCACAGCTGTATTAGCGTGATTCTTGCTTTTACCCCCTCCCCTACCACCCGACATCCTCAGAATCATAAAAAATGGAGTCAGCACATTTTTTAGCAGATAAAAACTATTTTTCCGGATTTTTACACAGCTGTACTAGCGTAATTCTTCCTCTTACCCCCTCCCCTACCACCCGACAGTCTCAGAACCATGAAAAATGGAGTCAGCGCAATTTTTAGCAGAGAAAAACTATTTTTCCGGATTTTTTCATAGCTGTACTAGCGTAATTCTTGCTTTTACCCCCTCCCCAACCACCCGACATCCTCAGAACCATAAAAAATGGAGTCAGCGCATTTTTTAGAAGATAGAAACGATTTTTCCGGATTTTTACATAGCTGTATTAGCGTAAGTCTTGCTTTTACCCCCTCCCCTACCACCCGACGTCCTCGGAACCATGAAAAATGGAGTCAGCGCATTTTTTAGAAGATAGAAACGATTTTTCCGGATTTTTACACAGCTGTACTAGCGTAATTCTTGCTTTTACCCCCTCCCCTACCACCCGACGTCCTCGGAACCATGAAAAATGGAGTCAGCGCAATTTTTAGCAGATAAAAACTATTTTTCCGGATTTTTTCATAGCTGTACTAGCGTAATTCTCGCTTTTACCCCCTCCCCAACCACCCGACAGTCTCAGAACCATAAAAAATGGAGTCAGCGCATTTTTTAGAAGATAGAAACGATTTTTCCGGATTTTTACACAGCTGTACTAGCGTAATTCTTGCTTTTACCCCCTCCCCTACCACCCGACGTCCTCGGAACCATGAAAAATGGAGTCAGCGCATTTTTTAGAAGATAGAAACGATTTTTCCGGATTTTTACACAGCTGTACTAGCGTAATTCTTGCTTTTACCCCCTCCCCTACCACCCGACGTCCTCGGAACCATGAAAAATGGAGTCAGCGCATTTTTTAGCAGATAGAAACGATTTTTCCGGATTTTTACACAGCTGTACTAGCGTAATTCTTGCTTTTACCCCCTCCCCTACCACCCGACGTCCTCGGAACCATGAAAAATGGAGTCAGCGCATTTTTTAGCAGATAGAAACTATTTTTCCGGATTTTTACACAGCTGTACTAGCGTAATTCTTGATTTTACCCCCTCCCCTACCACCCGACATCCTCAGAACCATAATAAATTGAGTCAGCGCATTTTTCAGCAGATAAAAACGATTTTTCCGGATTTTTACACAGGTGTACTAGCGTAATTCTCGCATTTACCCCCACCCAGCTTTATTTACAGCTCCTCCTTTCTAAACAAAAATTTCCCCCCCCCCCCCTCCACCACGGCTGGGTTTGGGGTCCGGAGGCGCCATATTTAAAACGTACTCATCATAAGCTTTCATTTGACCTCTCCTCGAAAAATGCATATTTAACAACCCCCCCCCCCCCCCCCCCCCCTCACGCCGTAATTGATTTCTCCTCGTCATAAGGTTTCATTGTGGTTAGCGTGGTAGTGAGGGGATGAGATATTATTATAGGCTGCTATACTCATCGTTTATTGGGCACTCCTAGCGCTTTCGCCCATTAGGGCCTCATCAGGGAGTTTAAGTTTACATATTGTTGTAGCAATTGGTTTATTTCGATATGTTTATTTGGTATCCGTCTCATTTGGAGTGTGTTGCAGCTGGTTTATCGTCATTATGATCCTTACTAAGTGGTAGTTAGTCGTAATTTTGTGTATTAAAATGTGTACTTATAATAAAAACGATTTGCAATAATGTGAGAGCAGGCTTCTTTGAATGATATAGCATGTTTTGGAGATGGGGCCCTAATGGGCGAAAGCGCTAGGAGTGCCCAATAAACGATGAGTATAGCAGCCTATAATAATATCTCATCCCCTCACTACCACGCTAACCACAATAATGGAAAGGCTACCAACTGTAATGATTGATAAGCTTTCATTTGAGCCCTCACACGAAAAATGCATATTTTACACCCCCCTCCCCTTATTACTTTACTCAATCAAGAACTGTGGTCATCTTAGTATGGCAAGGTCAACACAAAAAAAAAATGCAACAAATTAAATGAAATTGATTTTTTGGGTTATCGAAAAAATCCCGATTTCCCTCATGGTTGAGAAACATCCCCGTGAAAACTGAGCTTTAAAGTTCTTAGAACTGTTACCATAAAAGAGGAGTGGAGTTGGCCGATAAAGCGCATCTAACCCATTAAGGCGCATTCGTTCTCGTTAAAGCGCATCTCGATAAAGCGCACTCCACTCCGCTTTAACGAGAAAAATGCTCTTTAACGAGACAAAAATAAATCTATATATATATATATATATATATATATATATAAATATATATATATATATATATATATATATATATATATATATATATATATATATATATACTGTGATAAGTTTCTGACTGGTCAAATATGAGAACTTGAGGTTGAGAATTGACCAAGCCAGTCTTTGTGTAGAGTTGTTTATAAACAACAATGTGTGTTTGTAATTAACAACTCTACACAAAGACTAGCTTGGTCATATGTTCGCTTTCCCTAAGGGCTAGAACTTTGACAAAAGAAATCGACAGCAAGTAGCACCATATCTAGAATACCGTGTAAATCGCGGAATTTCATTATGACCGCTACAAGTAAGTGTTCGTAAAATCGGAACAAATACAAAATCGTCTAATAGGTTCCGGCGGCTGTATTAGCTGATATGAATCCAATGTAATTCTGAGTTCTCGAAATCCAGAATATTATTGCTTCTATCACCTATAGATGGGCCCACGGTTCAGTTTGTGTACCCCACCCTCCCACCCAACATCTCTATTATTTATAAGAATGAAACTCCGTCTGTCTGTCTGTCGTGTCTATGCACGGTCAAACGGCTGAGTGGGGGGGGGGAGTCTACGAGTGGGGAGGATTTTCCGAAAGGGGGCATAAGCGAATTTAAAATTTTCTAATCCCACCCGAACCATGGGCGGTAGGGCGGGAGGGGGGTCGAAGTAACAGTAAATGCGCGCTTTTTCCACTTCCCCGCTTCCTCTACCCCTCTAAACGGCCGTTGAAAATTCCGGAAAAATACCGGTTTCGTAGGAAGATGACGGCGCGATCGGATCGCAAAAAAATTATCCGGAAATGCGTCAAAAAAATGCGAAAGTACGGACCCGTTTTCTCGAAAATTCCGACGAAAAACGGAAAAAATCAAGTTTTTCCTAAATCGATTAAAATATAACCCATTAACGTACGTTTTTCGGGACGGTTTTCGCGGACGACCGAATCTGTTTGATTCCGCCGAATCTGAATCCGAAATCGGAAATCGAAAAAAGTGACGGGAAGTTGGTCAAATGCGAGGGAAAACGAGTCGAAGCGATTAAAATGAGAAGTTAATCGAGCCCGCCGCCGTTTCATAATGTTGAGAGCAGGCCTACGCACGCGCGCGTTGAAGGATCCGAACTTTCCCGTCAGACATTTCAACAGAATAAATACGGGTTTTTTCCGACACATATACAGCAATACCTTGCGAGCGAAGCGAGCAACATCCCCTAATAAACTTTTAGTGGTTCCACGTAGTTTTATAAGATTTATTTTGTTTGTAAGAATTTACAATAGAAAAAAAACGTCTGCCAAGTTGGGTGAGCAGTATAACTTCCTCAAGGGAGCGAAGCGAGCAGCATCCCCTACAGAAGTTAAAAATACCCTTAGAGATCTACCGTTTGCGAGCAAAGCGAGCAACATCCCTTACATGTTTCAATTGTAATACATCGCATGTATACAGCCACACCTTTCGAGCGAAGCGAGCAACTTAATGGGGGGGTCCAGGGTTTTTCCTACACATATACAGCCATACCGAGCGAGCGAAGCGAGCAACATCCCCTACACGCGTTAAACCTACCCTTAGGCATCTATCGTTTGCGAGGGAAGCGAGCAACATTTCCTACATCCCACACTTTGCGAGCGAAGCGAGCAACATTCCCTACATGCCTCACTTTGCGAGCGAAGCGATCAACATTTCCTACATGCCACACTTTGCGAGCGAAGCGAGCAATCTAATGGGGGGTCCGGACGTGGAGGCGAGCGCCCCCCGGCTGGACGTGGAGGCGAGCGAAGCGAGCCGGAGTGGCTAGTACCTAATACTGGTCGGATTTCTGGCGTGGAACGAACCGACGCCAGTGCACGCTAGTGTATGTTTTGAGAAGGTAATCAGCTGTTCTGTATGTGTGACACCCAAAAAAACGTTCAGACTCTTCCAATTTCATTCGTCCGAACATCAGATCACCAGTTCGTTCGGTGATGATCAAATTATTCCATTTAACCCCTTTCTTTTTTCTTACCACAAACGCCTCCCTACGGTTGAAACTAGAAAACATCTTGATAGCCTCTGATTGAGGTTGGCGTAATCCAAACATATTCGCCCTATCAGATCCCCAGTGTGTTCAGTGATGTGAGTGATGATTCCCTTTCCAAACCCACTCCCCCAAAAACACCTCAATGTGTTTGATTGAAAATTTCTCAGTAGACTGTGGTTTTTAGTGCTATCCAAACATATTTTATCAATGAGGTCCTCAGTTTATTCAGTGATGTTCAAGATTCCACCCACACGCATCCCTCAAAATACCCGTTATGGTTCAGCTTTGAAAATTTCAAGTAGTTTGCGATTCAAGTTAAAGTATTCCCTACGTATTTAATCATTCAGGTCCTCAGTTTATTCAGTGATGTCTGAGATACCTAATTTCTCTCCCCCTCTCTCCTCCAAAACACCCCCTATGGGTTAGATTGATGTAGTCTGCGATTCAAGTAAGAGTATTTCAAACATTTCTTAACTATCAGCTCCAGTTTATTTAGTGATGTCTAAGATAAACCTATTTCACCCCCCCCTCCAAACGAAAAACCCAGGTCGGGTTTGAAAATTTCAAGTACCTAGTCTGCGATTCAAGTTGGAGTAATCCGAACATATTCCAGAATAGTCCAATAATCACCCAACTGAGGTCATATAGCATCGAAGTTCTAACCAGCAAACGATGGGATCATAAACCTACCCCTCCGTTTGACAACAGTTTCACTGAATATGGAAACGATCAACTATCAGCGCTGCATATGAATCGGCTTCCCCCAAGATTCCAGCTCAGTTATTCAGAGTTAATTCTCCCGATACGTACTCACTACTTCCGACCTAATGACAGAGAAATAGCGGGTATCGATACCCATTAATAGCGGGTATCGATACGTCATTGAAATATTTTGTGCAAACTAGATGGCCAAATAGCAGAATAATCTTCACTGACGGTTCTAAAACTGGTGGAAATTTAGGCTGTGCGTTTTTCTCTCTGAGCGATAGGGTCCAAGCGGCCCATAAGCTGCCTAACGAAACGTCAAGTTCAGTGCTGAGGTTATATTTTCTAGGTTAGCTTTGGAATATTTTCTATCAATTGGACAAAACGATCCATCAACGTGGCAAGTCCTTACAGATTCAATGAGCTGCATTCAGAAAATACGTTACCGTAACATGAGAGGAGCAGACATCCCCCTAATTACCAAGCAAATAAGACAATTATGTATGGGAAAAACGACAGGCATTAAAATTGTGATCGTATGGATACGTGGTCACTCTGGTATACCCATCAACGAAATAGTGGATTCACTAGAAAAAGAACAGCCTATCAGGTCACTCAAGACCAAGCAACCATTCCAACAGCCGATTACTACCCGAAAATCAGACCACACCTTAACCGAATGGCAGCCGATATATACCAATAACAGAGACAAAGGTTTGTTCGACAAACAAATCCAACCATTGGTCTCCTTAAGGCCCTGGTTCTACCAAAAAGCAGTGTCGAAACCTTTCTGTCGTATAATATCAAGAATAAGGACAAAGCACGGGGTAAGCGACCACTACCTACACAGATTCGGCCTGCAAGGTGACCCTCAATGTAACTGCTGCGGCACAATCCTTGAGGCACAATTGAACATTTTTTTATGGTGTGTCCCCTATACTTTTGTGAAAGAGACGACACGTTTTGGCAGATAGCATCTGAAGTAGTACTCCCAATTAATTATATGTACGTTTAGCCAACCCACAATATAAACTTATACAAAGCAATGTATGAAAATATAGACAACTGAAATGTTTACATTTGATTAATTTACATATTATAACCAAGTATCTTATGGCTGTATGCATGGTTATTTTTAAAAAAATAGCTCTTGATACCGAATATGACATATCCTAGTCATCTGTGTTTGCTGGTGACAAAGTATCCATCCTGACATCAAAATTGAATAATTATCTAAACTTTCATTTCAACACTGTATTTACTCTGTTTGTCAATGAGACTTTGTTTAGATTATGAAGATTAGGTACCAACTGAAACATTAATTTTGGAAGCGGGTGAGCTGGTGTACTATGCTCACTTGGCAGACGTTTTGGCTTTTATTACAGTTCTAAAGTTTAATCGAACCATTCTGGAGAACCCTAACATCTCTCTGATTCCCCCACGATCACGCAGTAAAAATAATGGAATAGGACGCTACCGTTAATGAGATCTAATCTGCATAATTGAACAGACCAAGCCAACTGGTTCCATCTGATTTCTTATTAGACATAGCGTGGTTACGACGGGCCCCTCAACAACCGATTTTAATGAAATTTGATTTATGCTCATCGCTACCCTTTTTATTTAATGCCTCTTCCCTCCCTCAGCCTTCATCTGAAATGGTGAGCAGAGGATTCTCAACACGCCGCTATGACGACCGGCAGAAAGGGTGCACAGCCCTTCTTCATGAAGCGATAAAACAGAATTTCCTTCCAACATTTGATGCAAGAACCTCCTCCACAAATCACTCTTGAAATAATTGAAGCAATTGAGAATAAACATTAGCTTACGATGTTGGTTCAGTTGTTTGGTTCCTGTGAATTATGAATTATTTATTGATATTCAAACTGATAGACTGTCAGGTTCCAAAATTTTGAAATTTAAATATATGAAAACAAAGCGTTTAAAAAAATCAGTGAAAGGAACTTTCGATCAGATATGAACTCCAGAATCGAGTCCTGAAGTTTTTACTCTTGGGTTTGGGGCATTTTGTACATAACTACACATTTTACGTTGCTGGTAACAGTTACAATGTAATTTCATATAGAAAAAAACATGATGAAACCGACGAAAAACCTAGTTTTGACAGTTTCGTCACTGTTTTCCAATAACGTAAGGTAAACGTCCTCACGTTTTTAAATAAACTTTTATCCCTAAAATATCTTGGCGTATAAGTAGGTAGTAAACATTGTATATTATTACCATACATTGAATATTCGTGAGAACACTTAACTAAAACATGTTTAATGAGTATTTCGAACTGTTGTGCTCGAGATTATCGAATTTCTGCGGTGCACGTTATTGCACCCCTTGGCGCTACGGCTCATGAAGTGCCCTGAGTGATATTACGAGGTGTGTTGTGAAGTCACAATTGCTCTATTCTTGTAGTGGGCAACGTCACGACAACTCAAAGCATACGTGGAAAAAATAAATAAACTGGTCGAAATTGTAATCCGAATTCCAGCGAAGGGAGAGTTTTTTTGCAGGAGTAAGGGATTAATTCCCTTCTATTATTTTCTGTCCTAATTAGAGGCGCACAAGGACTTAGTATATGGTAATTATGACGTAGCAACTACACGAGGAGGACGAATAAAGAAATACGCTTTCACGGGAACTAAGATGAGGCAACAATTTCACCCTTATACTTCCAAAGAGAACAGAGATCTTGTTACGTAAGAATGCCCTTCAAGTAGGATAAAACATTCTAATAAAAAAATATTTCCTTCCTCTGGCATGAAACCTACGTCCTTGGCCGGAACTAGGATGACAATTACCTTTTCTCCATGAACATGATTTCGAGTGGATTTCTTTAACCGTACGCTTTGAGTTGTTGCTACATCAGCGCATCATCTGCTTCTTGATCATAGTTAATACGTCCGCCATTTACTTTTTGTACAATTTACGAATTGAACTTTCCACAAAAATAATATCTATCTCCTGATTTAGCGGAATTTTATCATCAATACAATTTTCGAATAATTTGTTTCTTCCATATCATCATCATGTAGCCACTTGCCAGATGTGTTCAGAACAAGTGTTTTCGAACTCCGAACCAATTCACAACGTAGTTTTTATAACTATAAATAATCAACTGCCGGTTTTCTCAAATTCAATCACAAGAATGAACTTTATTCAGACAACCCAACACATGATCCAAAATAATAATATGCAAATTATGAAATCAAAATAACAACTGTATTTACCTCATCAACAGCCAGTCTCCGATCGTAATGGTAGATGTAGATGTAGATGTAGAGAAAAACTCTCAGGGCGGGGGTTTTGAGCCCCCAGCACGGAAGCCTGTTGGCTTATTGTACTTTCCTGAGAGTTTTTTGTTTAATCAAAGAGACTCAGCCCCCTGATAAGGGGTGGTATGCTCTTGATTAATTGTTCGCTCGGAATGGAGCTCATCGGGGTTTGAGCCCCAAAGAGCTAAATTCTGCGATGGGTGAGTGCAGGGCACTCGAAGATTATGTGGGATGCCGTTTCGTCAGTCTCCTCACATAGTCTGCACAGGGTTGAGTCATGTGTGACCCCTATGCGATGTAGGTGAAATTGTAGGGGTGCAAAACCGGTTATGAGGCTAACCAGTGTTTTTAGTTCCCTACGGTTTTTCCTAATTAGCCCCTCAGTAATTTTGGTGTTGAGTTCAGCCACCATAAGTTTACAGTGGGTGTGTCCTTCAATATTGACCCATCTTTTAGCGGTTTGTTGGTTGACCCACGTGTTGATAGTTTTTCTGAAGGTGGATTTTGGTAAACCGACTGCTGGCTCAGGCCCTACCTGCCGATTTTCTCAAATTCAATCACAAGAATGAACTTTATTCAGACAACCCAACACATGATCCAAAATAATAATATGCAAATTATGAAATCAAAATAACAACTGTATTTATCTCATCAACAGCCAGTCTCCGATCCTAATGGTACAACCGGCTTAATCTTAAGGCTCTATTATTCCGTGTCATTGGATAAGATTAATGTATGAGCATTGAATTACTGCATGGGGTAACTTATCGAATAGTGGCAACATACGGGGAATTGGACGTAATACCTGATACTTACCTAGTATGCCCTCAGCGTCTAAGTACCAACAATGTTTTATAGGTAGTTGCTCTAGAGTAACTAGGCTCTTTATATACTACTACTGCGCTTGTATTAGTTTTTTCGATTGGTTGAATTCATTCAAAGTTCTCCTCTTGGTCGCTCGTAAAGGATTTCTAGTGCCTCAACCTTTCCACAAACCATCGCGACAAAGTGTCCCCAGACCGCCATCACCGAAACTCTTCTCTTTTATGGAGTCTAACGATATTCCGGGAGGAGGGTAATGTAATTTGCATGCGATTTGAGTTTTCGGAGTTGGCACAGGTCATTTGTTTTATGGGCTCGGGGGCTCCGGAAATAAAGACATCGTGAACGGTCTATGAAACCGCCTTACCCCCTGAATTCCCTGCCCTTGGATCGGGCGAATCTCGTGTGAAAGCTCCTGCTGGCGCGGTAAACATCATTTTAGAACCGTTGTAAAGATGGCTATATGTTTTCAACCTTCTGGAGCTATGAAGGGTGAAGTTTTACCATCAACAGGGCTAACAATAAAAGTCGGGACCGTTGACACGAATTCAATTCGATAAATTACTAGGGTAACGCGTGAATGGCGGTGTGCAACTATCTTTTGAATTTAATAGCGATCGGATCGAAGGAATCCACTTCTTGAGTTGGACATATTACAAGCAGAGTTTCAGTCATGCAGCGTAATCGTGAGAGCGAATTTTCATAATAATCGTAGTATAGTTATGTTACATTATTTAGAAATTTTAGCACTTCCAATGCTAATAAATTGTTAACTACCGAAAATCGAGGTTTAAAACTTTTATTTGGGAGTTTTGACAAATTTTCAGCAAATTTTGATGAAATTCGATTAAATTTTCTAGCGTAAATATTTTTTTTGTTCAACATAGATAAACTTTTTTTGATAAACAATTCTGCTAAAAAAAGTGAATGGAACAATTTTTAGCCGTTTAGAATAATTTTTAGTGATTATTTAGCACGTATTTGGAATGTGACCAATTTAATGTGCTCAAAATGTGCTGGCGAACGAACTCCTCGATCTTTTGGCGCCAGAACGGATTTTATCTCAATCTTAGGGAGATTTATTGTCTGGATGGTCACAGACACAAACACACACATACACCCATACATATGAAAAGGCGTTAAGCTCGAGGATTCGTTTCAGGATTTATTTACTCCAAAATATCAAAAAATTTCAATGAAGAAAATTGTTGGAGCCATTGCAATAACTTCATTTTCTACGAAAAATTCGCTAGTTGTTCATTGTCAGTTCCTTACATAGTGTAGAGCACTATTATTAGCAATAACTGCGACAGTTTTAGAAATGTCATCAATTCCAAGTAAAGATCTGGCAGGTAAGTGTACTAGGTAAACTCCAAGTATTCGTAGCCCTGAAGGTGGTATCCGATACAGGATCCCTAAAAATTAGTATTGTGACAACGGGGCAGCACCCACATCGCCAAATTCGACATTTGTGAAGGTGTAGTAGTGACACCGCTCCACTGAAACCTTAATAGTTTATGGTATGCAGCTATCAGGAATTCTTTCCTCGATTGAAAGAGGTTGAGATATATCCACTTACCATAAATCAAAGTACCGAGAAGAGCAAGTTTGACTCCGCAATATTTCGAGGGATGATGTATCCACTCTCGGTTGAGATGGAACTGTCCTATACCTAGTTATGTCCCTCATTCACCCAATTAGGGTAATATTTCCATCTGCTTATGTTTTTATTCACGGACTGCGCAGTTGCAGGACGATAAATATGTAATAAATTTAAAAACGGGCGCAGCAGTCAGTTCACATGGTGGGGTAGGGGAACAAAGCAAATTAGCTTTCAGATCATTTCTGATCCTTCATCATCTGTACCACGATTCCTTCAATATTCAACCAATGTTGAAGGGATTTTCAACATTTAAACGGGTTGATTAAGTCCTGAAAAACTACCCACTAATTAAAATATATCTGGATCAACACTAGCGTGTGCACATACGCAACCATGAATTCCCCTCAATAGGCTTCGATTTTGTATGAACATTTTTCTTATGATCATAAATGAATACCGTTGCACTTGAATAAATAGTAGGTAACGCCTGCACCCGAAGAATATGAGTGAAAGTGATGTAAATTAATTCATTGCTTAATCTTCATCAGATTTTATTCAATACAACTTTCATGGATCGGAGAGGCAGTCGCTTGTAAACTAATCTAAACATGGCCTGAACATATGAGCTCTCTAGTGAATAAATAATGAACCCTGTAATTATGATCATTTTTGCCGGGTTTTGGAATGAGGTCTGGAACGGATTCGTCATTAATACATGTATGTGCATGCTTCCCTCTACCCAAGCTCTGTTAATGAACTAGTTCTACTCCTGGGAGCGAGCCCTTTTAATTTTCCACAAGTTCGGAGCTATTACACGCTCAAGAGCATTTATTCATGCACCTCTCAAATTGAACCTGTTGGACCCACAGCTGTATTCATTACGCCCGTCCACCGCCGACTAAAATATTGAATTAGTGATGGAGGCAGTCGCCCATTTGAAGCGTCGCGGTTCCCATAATCTTGGCAGGATGCGAACGTCCCGACTAACGAGGTGCTTTTGGGGACTCTCGCTCCGCCTCGCCCTCTGGAGCTAAGGGCTGCGGGATGGAGGGGTGAAGGAGTCAAAATAATTAATGAGGTAGTCTCAGGGTTTCCAAAGCGGGAGCTCTGCCCCGCCATCACTCTGCCCCCGTACATTATTATAACTGAGGGAACGACAAAGGTGTCCCAGTTAAGAGGGGGCCTTAGTTAGTAAGTTAGATGGGTGAGTATCTTCCGCCTCCGTCACAGAGTTGCTCCTGCCCAGAGCGAAAAGCTCCTCATCTTGCGCCTGTCACCTTTGACATCACGCCATGGTAATGTCCTCCGGTGAAATTTCCCTCATGACGGATCTACGGTGTCAACGAAGGTGTTAGGCCAGGCTATATTATACGGAGAGTGAATATTTCGCATAATTTGTAATTATTTGAATTTTATACTCGTATGTACCTAGTTAGTAACAATACCAACACTCGCTATTTTGAATTTTTTCATTCGAACTTGGGGTCAGTACCTACCAACAGGAAATGTGAGCTTAATTTCAATTATCTTCAAAAAGCTTTTTGTATAATATTTATGTTTTTCTTTGAGCCATGAGAACTACCTATGTGTGAATCGTTGATTATTATACATTAACCCTGCATTACAACCCTATTTACACCCCCGTCTTAAAGACAGATTATTTAAAATTTCACTAATAAAATTTCAATGTTGCCTATTTTGAGGTGCGACGCCGAAAAGTAGCTCAATTGAAGGCCACAACAGATTTTTCAAAAAATAAAGCAACGAATTATCGAGGCCGCGGAATTTTTGGTGAAGCATGTCAAAGTTGCAGTACTTTTTCAGATATTTAGATTTTTCTAGGCAGTATGAGATTTTTAGGGCGAATGTCCAATGAATTTTCCATTCTTTTGAACCTATCAGAGAACTTAGGAATGGTTGGTTACGACAACATAAACAACACAGGGACACCAGGGCAATTTAAGTGTAATTTTCAGCATAAATTTGGGCTTTAATTTTCAAATGACCTGGTTCATGGTTGATACACTTTTTTTTAGTAATATTCTCCTAAATAAATGTAAATTTAACGAATTTTATCAGTTTTTTGTCATTTTTTGTGATTTTTCAGTCCTATTTCTTGAAATTCGACCAATTTACTGTGCACAAAAAGTGTTGTCCGAAAAACTCATCTTTTCTTTAGGAACTCTTGATTTTTTGGCGCAAGAACGAAGTTTTCTTCTCAATCCTATCGAGAATTATCGACTGAAATGACATGTACGTATATACATATAAGAAAGCATTAAAATCTAAGAATGATTTCAGAATGTCTGAAAACGGATTTCAATAAAGAAAAAGTTCGAAAATTTTGATTTTAAAACTTGGAGCCATTGCAATAGCTTCATTTTCTATAAAAATTGCTTAAAATAAATAAATAAAAAACATATATATATATACAAATATATAGTTTTCAATTGTCTTTGTAGCTTTTTTTATGATATTCAGAAGGGTCATTATCAGCATTGAACAAGGTGTCTAAAGGGACACTGGAAGTGGCACGATTCTGAGGGGAGCCATGCTGCCATCCTTGACTATAAAGGAGCACCATAATGGGCTCTACTGGCAAATCGACGAAAGGGGGAAACATTAGGGGTACAGTGATGACCACTGTTTAGCCCCTCAAGTAGGTAAAAAAAAAAACCAAAAAATAAAATAATAAAACTAAGACTAGATGTAAAATGGGCTAATAACTAAATAGATGCATCTATATACAACCAGAAAAGTCAAACGAAACTACGACCTGATGTATATAAATATATCACAGGTAAGATATCACATTTCGTAGTAGAGCTCAGCGGCTCTCAGGTACAACAACATTTTTTTCCTTCTTATTTTACTTAATTATCACCAAAATGAATGCAATCGATCCGCAGGGAAGTTCTTGAAATGCATACATTACGTACCAGAATGTTTCTCACTTCTTTTCTTGAGATCGAAATGGAGAGCGCGGGATTTTAGAGTTGTGCTCGTAAGTTGTAAATTATTCATTTTCTGTTCTTTGAGGTAAACTCTACGCCCAGGACATTTTCTTGCAGGGCTATTTGCACAGATTCGTCAGCTGACCCCCCCCCCCCCCCCCCTTCGCCATTCGCTGCCTCTTGACCTTTGAAGGTCCTTAGGAACTGGATTTCTGAAAGTGCTGGACTGGATTCAATATAATTCCCTACCAGTATTTCATTAATATGCAAGGGTACCATCATTCTTTAATTTTCCTTATCCATAAGTAGGTAGTGGGATCACTATCTTTAAACCAACACATGTATTAGTACAACTAACAAGTTTTTCAGTTTCTATTGCCTCATAATTCTATCATTCTTATCTTTCAGCACTAAAACTGAGGTCCTTTTAAGTCATTTACATCCTAGTTTAGATCATGACAATAATTGGCAAGAGCAACGTGAAGTCCTAATGTTATTTCACTGAGCTTGTCCGCAAATCCTTGTAATAAGCTTAATTTCTACAGTTTCCATAGGAGTTTGATGAATTTTTTATTGTATATGTGGTTCCTTTCAATTTCATTGATCACAAATCAATGCTTTATTGTGTACTTTCCTTATCCAATACCTTCTCCACAACTTTTCTGTACCAATCTTAACTAGGTGTCTATTATCCAGCTTTTCACATTTATTTCATATATATTCCATACATATTGTTAAACAGGGTTATTCGAACGGGCTTGGTGGTTCATTACCCGCAAATGGCATTACTGGCTACTCGGTACACGGAACAGATATCATCTTCTGCCGTAGTAGCACTCACCATTCTGGGTCGAATGTGATCTTCTGCCGTAGCAGCACTCACCACTCTAGGTCGAATGTAATCTTTGATCTAAATCAAAGAATTTTGATCTTGTGAAATTGGCTGTACCTATTGAATTGTTGTAGGTTCTTCGTTTCAAGAGGCATGTTTACAAAATTAGGTTATCTACGATAAACTCTTCTCTTGGTGTAATTTCGTTTTAGAAACTTATCGTTGATATGAATATTACAATGATGGTTTAGTGAGGAACAATTTCCTGGGTGTCTATCATTTCAATGAAATCATATGACGGGTCCAGAGAAAGAACGATTTAGTCACTTATTTCACGTTTTGAGCTAGTAATGCATAAAAGCAGGTCACTAGCAAACGCTTTAGATCCCTGAAGCCTATGGGAAAGAACGAGCTTAGTCATTTGAAAAACGGAGTTCAAAAATATAGGTACTGGGAAGAATGTTCTAAGTGAGGAAGCACCCTGGAAAAAACGCTCGAAGTCACCCCTCACGGGAGATAGGAGATGCATATGCTGGGGAACAGTGATCAAGGCCATGAACTTGTTTTTTTTTTTAAGTGTTACTTAATAATGTTTTTCTTCTCTACAAACAATTTTATTTCTATATTTTCGTTCAAAATACTACTCCAGAGCAGAATATCGAGAAAAAAAAACTATTGTTTCATCCTTTTGTTTTCATCCCAAAATGAATTGTTTACAGTTCAAAATCATTAATCTCTAAATTTTTATTGGATGACTCACCTTGGACCCGTCATATTTGCAGGCTGTATTGAGAGAAAACACAAACATATAACTAAATTTAACAATGAGAGCCGCCCCTGATGATTTTATCTGCTACTCAGAAAACTCCTTGAGAGGAAAAGCCGATTTTATAAAGATTAAGTGCTGCTACTCGCTTGCCGGAAGGAAATATTTATCAGACTGATTTATTCTGAATTATGATTTTTGTCATTTTTGGAGAATGAGGACAGATAAATATCGAAATTTCAATCATAATTTATTTCAAGGACAAGTCAACGGTGCAACGGTGTAGCACCTGAGAACCTGGAAACGAGGAAGCGGAATGGAGATTTTTCTGGAGACGGTGGTACATCTGCCATGATATTGTGGGCTTGTTGGAGCCTGAGCTTGAGCTTTAGCTTGTTATGAAAGCGTGTAGTTTCTGTTCAGAGTGAAACGACCCAGCGAACAGCGGCGGCGGCAGGACGAAGTCGATCGGTTGGAATTTTATGAGTTCGACAGGTGCGCGGGAGGCTAACTTTATTGGAATATTTTTATTCGGTTCAAGAGGGAGAACAACTTCGTTCCCTGTTTTCCGCGATATTGCTCGAAATCGGGTTAGGCCGATATTAAGAGAAAAAATTCAGGCTCTGGGGTCTTCACCTGAAAATTTCGAAGAAGTGACGTTTTCAAATTGGTTCTCGATTATATTGTTTCTATAGAATATGAATGTTCATCAATTGAATTTATCTGATATTGTATACCAGCCAAAAAAAACTTGCTTTCTTAATGTAATTTTATTGTATCTAACTTTCTCCCAGTTGATACCCTGAGTTGTGCTGTCAGAGAACTGAAAAAGTGGATTTGGAATGTTCTGAACATTCATCATTAATGTTGAAAAGTATTCCTATGAAATCTGTTTGAAAATATCTCGTGATCGATAGGTATTATGTATGCCTCACAACGCCTTGCATGATTGTGAACGAAATCGTTGATGTGTGTAATTTTAACTTCACAAAGATTTTACGAATTCCAAAACAAAGTAAGAGTCCCATTCATTATTCGTTAATGTTTTCTGAAAACTCGACACATACCTCACATTTTCTACGATAATTTAACCCATTAAGCCATACCACTTCAATTTCCCCACACATGGCCGTGTCTGTTGGTCAGTATAATAAATTGTTTGAATTCATTAGTGAAGTAGTATCAAGTTTACAGCTATTTTTCCTCCGATATTGAGTATTGGAACATGAATTTACATGAATACCTAAACCCGGGGGATTAGTAACGTCATGATGTATTAATTGCATTCGTTTTCTCTGTGTAGGTGACTATATCTACGTAGGAATATTGATACCGCAACCTTTTGCGATACCACAACGAAATTGCATTAAGAAAATTGTTTACGAAGGTGCGTTACGCTAAGGGACCCGTCAAGCATATTTATTCATTTTTCAGTCAAGCTTAGGAGATGAAATTTGAAATGGAGCTCCTTTGGGATATCACGTAAGCGCATTGATCAGCTGAGGGACCGTTGAGCCTGATCGGTTCCTAAATCGACTTAGGGTGTTGAAATCTGAAATCAATATCCTATCATCTGCATAGAACACACTTAAAAAGTGTGAGTGGGATCTGATTTTTTCTTCTAATCTTCTGATATTTTCCACATTTAACTGTGGAACCTATGAGGCTAATTATTCTTCCCGAATCGACTTACGGTGCTGAAATTCATATGGAGCTCTTTTGGGACACCTCGATGACTTAGAAGGTATGTAGGCGCACTGATAAGCTGAGGGGCTTCTGAGGTTAAATTATTTCCTTTTAATTTAAATTTTTTTTTTTGGTCGACATTTTTTTTCAATGTGTTATAAATTTTCTAAAAAGAGTGAAATCCTGGAGTCGAGGAGCTGTAAAGGTGTGAACCCTTCCGAAAGTCGCGAAACGACTCGTTTTTTTACATTATAATATACGAAGTTTAATAATTATAGCCCGTGGGAAGGCTATCTATAACATACATAATAAAGCTTTGAGTAAAAATTTGCAACGTTTTTTCCACCTAAATCGTCCCTTTGTCCTTCTTCGCGGCGTGGTCTATTTCAGATATGTTACATTGAAATTTTTCCTTATAATAAAATCATAAAAATCGGTTGATGATCTCCCCCACAGGCAGATAGGTATATGTTAGTTGTTGGTATATACTTGGTACAATTAAATAAGTATTTAAGTAATGTTTCACAAAAAATTTCATTCTCAACGATAAAACTTTGGAAAAAAGTTAATCAAAGAGACTCGATCACAATTTGCTCAGTTTATTCGTCAGAATATTAGTTTGTACATAAATAGATAACCAGATGAATAGTTATGAAAGGATCTTGCGAAGTTTTCATAGAATCCACAGCACACATACCCTACTTGTTTTCATGTGGTCATATTGTTCATCACGAATCGATAAATAAGTGAACACTCTACTACTGATGTATAAGTGACACATTCAATTGACAAGTTGTACCTGCAAATATGGATATACGTTTTGTGACCCTGAGTAACGTTCATCATTAAAAAGCTTTTCTATGAAATCTGAATAGTTTGGATTTCTTTCAAGGATTTATGTGAAGTTTCAGGAATTACAAGCCATACAAACAATAACCCCAGCCCATTCCCGATAGTTGGTATTATATAATTGACAGGAGGTCCTAGAACATTGTTTATGGGTTGCTGAGACACCAAGATGCAAATAGATAAAATGGATTCCACTACGACAGAAAGTGCCATCATAATACACCTGGATCGAACGGGGGTTAGTTCTAACGCTATCAGGGCTGTGATTGAGCCGTATCCGAGCCCATTAAATACAGCAAAGACGCAAATGCAAACCATCACAACGAGACGATAGTTACCCCATTCAATGAAAATACTGACACTGATCAGCAGAAATACTACGCATGACCCCCCGTAAGAAAGATACAACAACATTTTCCTCCCAGCTCTATCGACAGCGAGTGCGCCAAGGAACGACGATATGCACTTGAGTGCTATAATAACACCATGCATATCCCGCGCAGTTACAGTATGACTAGAACAAACTAAATCACAAATGTGTAGCGTTATGGTATTACCTCCAGTGGCTTTGATTATGAAGAGACAAAGAGCAGTCATTATTCCAACCCAAGAATCAGGGAAACTTCGGGCATTGGAAGATGGCTTGACCATTTCACAGATACCAACCAGCTCTGATTCTACAAGTTCAGGGTTTTCTCGTCTCATCAGAACCAACGATCTTTCCGCCTGACACGTCTTTCCTCTGCACACCAGAAAATAAGGGCTTTCCGGAACCCAGAAGAATATAAACGCAAACGTTGCTGGCATTACTATTAAACCAGTACAAAATAGCGAATAAGGGATTGTGCGTTCTAGAGAAAAAGCTAATGCCATTCCTCCGAAAATCATTGTGTAACATCCGGTTGTAAATATCCCGCGAGTTGAATCGTGAACTATTTCAATCATGTACAAAGGACACACCATGTAACCTGCCGTTGCAATGACGCTAGAGAAAGCCCTTGCTACAAATATGCAAACAACATGGCTACTCTCGATGTAACTAAACAACAACCCTGAAATGATTCCGCAAACGGCCGCTACATATAAAGCGAATTTCCTACCTAAAAAGCTGGCTGTCACTGCCAACACGCATGATGCTATAACACTTATTGCATAAGGAGCAACTTCCAGCATTGTCTTCAGTAGATAACCATATTCCAATGTGGCACTGTCTGCTGCCTGCCAATAGTCCAACATCGAGCCCGTCATCTCTTTTACAAATCCAGCAGTCAAACCAACCAGTGATACTGAAACAAGAACAACATACGTTTCAATAAGTCTTCTGAACCATATTAAATTATTGTTAGGTACAGAGGTTCTTTAGAGAATTTATTTTATTATAAAATCAAAATTTTCTTTTCCTTCATAGAAATCTCCGTTTTGAGGCATTCTGACTCAAATCCCAAAGTTTAAAGCTTTTTTTATTATATATATATATATATATATCTTTATCTGATAGATTTATTTTGCACGTGAACCTTTTAATTTGCGGTAGGTACCTAAAAACCGAAACGGGATTTCGAAACTTCCTCATATGATTGAAGTATAGGAATCTTTTGACATTTCCAAGCGTTTTGGTTTATTATTTTTAGTAATCCAACCACAACTAACAAAACAAATATTAACCCTCTCCCCTCAAAATTCGTTGGTTTACGTTTCAAAATATGTAAATCCGAAACGCTGCAAATCATTACACAAATCCTTATTATCTCCATACCTATAACATTACTCTCCTGAAAAGACCTCTGGTCTACATTTATTTAACTCCGTACAAGATACATCACCAGAACTTAGCGCTTCGCACCACCCAAATAGGATAGCACCTTTGCAGCTTCAGAACTCCAAAATTTTACGCGTCTGTAAATAAAAACGTTGCAAATTTTAGAAATTAATGTAAAAAAAAAAAAAAAACGTATGTCAAAACGGAAGAAATAACCTGTAGAAGCTCCTCAATTGATCAGCAGCCCGCCTCCGTACCTCTCACATTTATACAGGTGATGATTGATATAATTCGTACCTCCTTACTTTTTGTTTTTAATTAAACAAACGTGTTTAAACGTGTTTTACAGACTTTAACTCCCAATGCTACACTTAATTACACTTCTAATGACCCGGTGGTCGACCCATATTACACTTAACTAAATTTTTTTCAAGTTTTCTGATGGACGTATTGTAGTTCGAACATTATTTCAACGCTATAGATAGAAAAACGCTGCAAATTATTTCACAAAGGTTTATTATTTTTTCTATTGAGTATGATCGTAGTTTTAGTTGGCAAGGTACGTCATAAGGCCCGTCCAGACTCCTCGGCGTGTCCTACTTCGAGTTGCCACAACCTATACTTCTATAATAATATACGCATGTTTATATTTCTCGATTTGAGCTCCTATCTATTCAAATAGTTATTGCCTTAATAATATCATTATCTAAGTACGTACGAAAAGTCGAGAGGATATGTTATTAAATATGCGTAGGAAAAGCTTTGGTATTAACACACAAATATGACCTTGAAAAAAACATATTCATGCCTCGAACGAACGCCGGCGCCGTACTCACCACACAAGCCGCGGCGCCGGCGCCTCCTCTCACTCCCCCCCCCCCCCCCCGCTCTCCCCCCACCCCTCTCTCCACCCACCGTGACCCCCTGCCAAGCGTGCCAGACGTGCGCGCGTCGAAAAAGACACTTTTTTGCCCGTTTTTGGCCCATAGCATCTATGCGAGTAAAGTGATCGGGATGGTTGAACGTTAGGACCAACTAGACCCCAAATGGAGTCTATGTGCGAAAGAACGGGTTTTTTAAGTCAATTCTTAGGCCTTTTATGGCCCGGACGGCGGACGGCGAACGGCGGACGGCGGACGGACATTTCAAATTTGGATTCTACGTACCTTGAAACGTAAAGTGACAAAGTCTGACAAAGGTTATACAAATTTTTTGCTACACGATCACATATGCTTATTATTGGAAATAATAAACCAAAATGAGTTTAAAACGTGATTTTTTTTTTCAACAAAATACGGGAAACTCGTATTTTAGCTTTAGGAACATGGGATATATGCTTGATCATCGAGAAAACAAAAGTAGATAGACAGCAGAATTTTGTCCCATATTTTCAATTTTCGGCCCACTATGCGCCATTCAGGGCTTTTTTCCGAAACATCACGAATGGGGTCAAGTTGATCCTAGAAGCTCGGCATCCATTTCAGTCATCATTAAAGGGTATTTAAAGTCTGAAATAATATTAACTCGAGATCTCAAAAACTTTAATGTACAGTGATTTTTGTTGTCATATTATCCCGAAGATTTGAATGAAACTACCCAGATCGCTTTACGTTAAACCGTCGCTCTCTCTAAGGGCTAAACCTTAGGCTGGGAAACAAACAAAAAACAAGAGAGCGAAATATAACAGATTGAACATAGTAAAAATTACATAATAAACTCCGACGATCGTATCAGCCGATACAATCCCAAAGGGATTCCCTTCCCATGAGTCACAAATCAAATTTATTGTAACTGCTATTGCCTATTGATGGACTTTTGAAGCGTAGGCAGCCGATTTTACCTAGTCTCATTAATTTTCAGTTGATTGGTACCTACCTAAGTTGGTGTCGATATATTTAACTCTCAGGGACTTAGTCCACATGTTTCATTCATTTGCATCAATTGTCTCTTGGTAAGTACCCACATCTTTGCAGGCATTTTGATGACTAAGTCATTGTTTCGCTCCGGCCACCACGGAATCGCGTTACGCAATTCGATGACGAATGTGGAACTCATCAGTCTGTCTTACTTAACCAACCTACGTTACTGACATTTTAAATGAAACTCCTTTGAGGTACCTACCTAGAAATAAATTTCGAAGTACAGAGACAATGATCAGCAGAGGCGCTTATGAGGCTTATATTGGTAACGAGGTTTGAAATGGAACGCTTTCGGGGCACGTAATAACATGGTATGAAGGCGAACTGATGATCGCATCGCTCGCCTCCACGTCACTTTAATCGCTTCGCCTCGCTTCCCATCGCAACTTGACCGACTTCCCGTCACTTTTTTCGATATCCGATTTCGGATTCAGATTCGTCGGAATCAAACCTTTATTTCGCCCTCAAAAACCGTTCCGAAAATCGTACCTTTATGGGGTATATTTTAATCAGAAAAAACCAAGTTTTTCGTCGGACTTTTCGAGAAAACGGGTCCGCACTCTTGCATTTTTTGACGCATTTCCCGATACTTTTTTCGCGATCCGATCCCGCCGTCGTCTTCCTCGTAGAAAAAACTACGAAACCGGTATTTTTCCGGAATTTTCAACGGCCGTTTAGGGAGGTACAGGAAGCGGGGAAGTCCAAAAAGCACACATTAACCGATACTTCGACCCCCCTCCCTCCCCACGGCCCATGGTTCGGGTGTGATTAGAAAATTTTAAATTCGCTTATGCCCCATTTCGGAAAATCCCAAGAAGATCCCCCCACTCGCACACTACCCCCACTCAGCCGTTTGGCCGTGCATAGACAAGACAGAGGGGTGGGGTTCGGGGGGATCTTACTGGACAGACATTTTCAAACCAAATAACCCTCCGTAAAAACACATTCTGTGTTAAAAGGCCCTGATGATTGCGGTAACGTTACCGTGCACGACCTGCACGGTGGAAAGAATATTCAGCACAATGAGGAGCGTAAAAACATGGACACGGTCTACAACGGGGGAGGATAGGCTGAATGGTCTGTGTATGCTCAGCCTCCACCGAGATTTGGTGAAATCAAAGAAGGCAACCATTGTAGAAGAGGTTGTTCATCAATTTGCCAGCAAGCAATCCCAGAAGACTGATGCTGTCTTAAAAAATGTACATTGCTGTTTTTTAGTACCTTTGTTGTATAATGAAATAATGTAAAATATATAAATAAAGATAATCATGAAAATTATTTCTCGGAATTTAGACTTTGTACCTTTTGTTTGCTATAATATGCACACACACACACACACACACACATATATATATGTGTGTGTGTGTGTGTGTGTGTGTGTGTGTGTGTGTGTGTGTGCATATTATAGCAAACAAAAGGTACAAAGTCTGAATTCCGAGAAATAATTTTCATGATTATCTTTATTTATATATTTTACATTATTTCATTATACAACAAAGGTACTGCAAAACAGCAATGGAAATTTTATATATATATATATATATATATATATATATATATATATAAATATATATTGCAACATTTTGGCACCCATACAACATTGAAGTTAGGAGGCACCCTCCTTATCCGCTGGTGTATATATGTATTTTATGGTGTATATTGCTTCAAATGACCTCTAAAAACAGCAAGGTATACTTTTTATTTCATTTTAATGGTTATTTACTGAATCCCATAATGCTATACTTGTGGCACCATTCTTGAGAATTTTAAGTCACCGTCTATGTGGCAACCATACAATATTGAAGTAATGTGGCACCCTCATTATTCCCTGGTGTATGTGTATATAAATAAATATTCTAACATTGTGGCACCCATACAATATTGAAGTTAGGAGGCACCCTCATTATTTCCTGGTGTATATATTTATTTTATGGTGTATATTGATTCGAATGACATTTAAAAACAGCAAGGATATTTTTATTTCATTTTTATGGTTATTTACTGAATCCCACAATGCTATACCTGTGGCAATCTTCCAGGAAATTTCATATCACTATATCTATGTGCCAACCGAGATATACAATTACAAATCACTGACTAAGTGGCGACCACTTTGATACCTAGGTCGTATCTGCGACGTTGCCAAACCACCTTCAGAACAGCAGACAAATCAACCGTTTATAATAGCGGACAAACAAGAGCGAACCAAGAATTTCACAACTCCCATTGGTCTTCCTGGGTTCTGTTGAGGTAAACAAACTATGGTCAAAGATCCAGAGACTGAGCTTCAGGGAAGGAGAATGTTTAAATCTCGTAGACTTTTAGTTTTGCCAGCAGATTAGGTACCTAGATAATTTAATTTTGTAATTCTATATCTTCTTTTGTTAGTGCAGGTACTAAATACGCTGAATGTGGATATTGTAAAACCACAACCAGCAAACAAAATTTTTAATAAGCTTTGAAAAAGGGTAGGTATTAAATGTGCTCCAATTTTCTCAACAAAATGTGAATTATTTTTCCCACAGAAATCGTTTTGGGTTCTATGAAACCTGGATAAAAATTTCTTTTCGTGGAGCTACAGCCAGTAAGTGAAGGGTCTTTTTATACCATCCACAGTTACGGCCAGATATAAGCAACTTTCGTCGTTAAGATGTTTAAATCTCGTAGACTTTTAGTTTTGCTAGCAGATTAGGTACCTAGATAATTTAATTTTGTAATTCTATATCTTCTTTTGTTAGTGCAGGTACTAAATACGCTGAATGTGGATATTGAAAAAACCACAACCAGCAAGCAAAATTTTTAATAAGCTTTGAAAAGGCGTAGGTATTAAATGTGCTCCAATTCTCTCAACAAAATGTGAATTATTTTGCCCACAGAAATCGTTTTGGGTTCTATGAAACCTGGATAAAAATTTCTTTTTGTGGAGCTACAGCCAGTAAGCGAAGGGTCTTTTTATACCTTCCACAGTTACGGCCAGATATAAGCAACTTTCGTCGTTAAGAATGTTTAAATCTCGTAGACTTTTAGTTTTGCCAGCAGATTAGGTACCTAGATAATTTAATTTTGTAATTCTATATCTTATTTTGTTAGTGCAGGTACTAAATACGCTGAATGTGGATATTGAAAAAACCACAACCAGCAAGCAAAATTTTTAATAAGCTTTGAAAAGGCGTAGGTATTAAATGTGCTCCAATTCTCTCAACAAAATGTGAATTATTTTGCCCACAGAAATCGTTTTGGGTTCTATGAAACCTGGATAAAAATTTCTTTTTGTGGAGCTACAGCCAGTAAGCGAAGGGTCTTTTTATACCTTCCACAGTTACGGCCAGATATAAGCAACTTTCGTCGTTAAGAATGGCCCAGAACACCACGGAGATCACTCCGGAGGATTGACCAGTGCAGATTGTGTTTTCGAGTCGAAATGGGGGGGTATGTATCCCCTGATGATTTATACAAGAATTTCTCGTTTAAGAGTATAGGATAAGTGAAACAGTCGCGAAAGTCGTGAAGCAGATGGGGGGGGGGGGGGGGATAACGGAATAGCACCTGAGTACAATACTATGTAATCAATGTTATTTCTTGGTGTCATTCACCATAATAATGATCACTTATCAACTCCCTACCTATCTAATAAACCGTCTTTATGCGTTTTTCAAAAAAACATTATCTCGTTTAAGAGAATCGTTATTTTTTACGCGGAACCATCGTTGTATCACCATATAGTACATTGGTGCACAACTAAGTGCCGTCCTTCTCACCGGAGAGAAAGAGTTCATCCCCATCATTATGGCTCCAGATGTTTTCCATGGATCTCACAGGCATGTTTTTACCTTGGTAATATGAACATTCCTCTTAAACGATGGAAATGGTAGCGCAACTACGAGGTTCTACCTCGGCCAAAAATTCTCTTACCCCAGCCCATCATTACACTTGCAATTTGTGTGTATTGCACAAAAGGTGAGAAGAAACATTCTGGTCCGTAACTTCAAGATGTCTAAAGAAATGGAAGTTTTAGTGGACAAAATCCTAACTTTTCAATTTGGAGTACACGACCTCATAACGAAAATGAAATAGTATATTTGTGGGTAGTTCTTGGTTGCTTAAGAACTAGTAGGTAACACTTTCCCAGATATACGAAAGAAAATTGTCTTTACGTTTCGAGACAATCGTTTGAAATCCCAAAAACACGTTCTGACATTGTAAAAAAAATATTTCAGTTCCACCTTTGCCAAATTCCCATCAATACAATCGTCCAAAGAACGTGATCAGCAATTTCTAACCCACAGGGGCTCCTAGAAAATCATCAAATCTATGGAAAAACTGCAAGACACAAATAAAATAAAATGAGCAGTTCTAAAATTCCAATTCTTATCCGACCTTAAATATCCATGCCCCTTTTGTAAGAAGCCCTATGGAGCGAGAAAATGTCCCAGTTTCAAGGTATCAAGGTCATGATTAACGTAGTCAAGTGACCCTTTTGTATGGTTAATGTAAAAGCCGTCTACCGGCTGCCCACAAACTCGAAACCTGTCCTTCACAGACCGTTTGCATGTATTGTAAACAGTTCCGCAACTTCCACCTTCAATATCATCCTGGACAAAAAAATGGAGATCGGCGTTTTTGTCTTCGCTATCAGGGTTCAAGTTGATAACTGACACACCGTTTCGATCGGAATTTAAATCTGCATAACCATCGGAAGCAAAACTCATGAATCCCTCCAATTTCTCGTCTGGTTTGGATGCTTAGGACCAACCTCGATCGGGAGCATCTCCAACCTCATCTGCCCGTAATGCCAACATCTCCGGATGCAAAATCAGGCTCGACAAAGTTCTTATATCTACGAAATTCTACGACGCACGATGTTATCTCCTTCAGCTAGATGACCGTGATCGCCCGAGGACAGGCGATATCAAAAGGAGGGACATCAAAGTACTTTTGAGACATTAAAAAACTTGAAGAAGAGCATAGAGTTCTATGCTTGGTGTACTGTGGTCGAATGTGAATTACAAATTTATTTTAAACCCACCACAAACTCATAGGAATTATTTTGGCTGTTTCATCTAAATTGCTTTCAAGCATTAAACAGGTATTTCTTATGCCTACTGCAACATCCGCGTCACCTTCCACTTCCACCCTTATCAACTTCTTCACAACTGCGTGTAAATGCGGATGAGGACATGCACAACTAAAGGGAGGAGGCATCTACCGAGCATTTTGCTGGTTCGGGTGTTAACTTGCTGTCGATGCACCGGCCTAATTTTCCCCTTCGACACCGCCTCATCTTTTCATTCAGCCAATGTATAAGATATAGGTGCTAACCGCCAATGCCACTAGGAGCTCGGCTGAAAAGGGGCAACTGATCTATAGAAACGGACCAATTATTGAATTTGTTAGTATTCAATTGAGTTTGTATAAGATATGCACGTCTGCTAGTCCAAAACCGATGGCGACAAGAAAAACAGATCTATATGGCTTACAGCTGGAGGGGGAACCATATCGGCCCTTAACACTTTCATCCATGGCCAACTGAACCATGGTCGTCTGCTATCTCAAGGTGGATGGGTGTTACATGCAGATGTGGTTGAAATATATGAGTTTGAGCGCCCAGAAACGACTGTTTTGTTGATCGCTGAAACTGTGGCCCCTCATACCAGGATATTGATAGGTTACGTGAATTCAAGTCTGCTACCTTAGTATCGCTAGGTCTTTGCTAGAGACGCAGTCCAAAAACACAAATTTTGGGTCTGCAATCGACTTATTGGTAAATAAATGAAATATGAATCAGATGTACATGTAGATGTACTGTAGTTATGCGAATCTGCCACTCGAATATCGCCGGTTCGCCAATGTAGACGTCGTTCAAAAACACTGATTTGGATTGGGGTCAAAAAGAAACTCGTATACACATTACTCAAATTACGGCCAATATTAATTGGTTTAATAGGTAACTTAGAAATACACGTCTGCCATCGAAGCGTCACTAGCTTACTGGTGAAGATGAAGTCAAAACACTGTAAATCCTTGACACAAAGGTTTATTATTTTCCATTACAGATAACAAACCAAGTATCCCCCGGTCAAATACTGTGAATCTGATTGCGTACTATTAGAATGATATAATCAATCGTTATTGTTCTATATCTGATCTGATTTATATTTTGATTTGATTTTTAGCGCATTTTCTTTTAAGAAAGGAAAAATGAGCTATTGTGTTCACTTTGTTCGCTGATGTTGTATGTATGTCCTCTTAAAATCGTTTTAAATGCCACTTCCCGACGTCCGATTTTGATGAAACTTGGTATGGATGTAATCTGTAACATTGTGGAAATAAAGATATGCCAAGGGTTGATGACGACTAAGAGGTAATTGATCAGCTGATTGAGCTGCCAAGCCATTTTATCTCTAATTCAACGCAGGAAACGTCTACTATTTCACGCGGATCTCCTTACAAGAAAATACGCTATCATGTGTCTCATTTTGTGAGCACTGATCTACTTGTTTATTATTTTTTAATAACACTATCCCCCTCCCCCCAAAAAATCACGACACAGGTTCTGGTCCTGGGGGTTAGTATTACACGTCCACCTCCTCAAAAAATAGACGTCTATGTGAAAAACGGGCTTCGGATTCGGGTTCAATACCTTCAAAAACTCCCAGTACCAGCTTCGCCTTCAATTTTTTTTTTTAACACAGAATGTGTTTTTGCGATGACCTACCGAAAAAAAACCGACAGAAAAAACCGTTACGTTAAAACCGTTACGCCACGTGTTATGCCACGTGTTATGCCACGTGTTATGCCACGTGTTATGCCACGTGCAACCAAGCCGTTGGTAAGGAAATAGGAACACATTCTGTGTTCCTATGATTTCATACAGAGTATGGAAAAAGAAATAAACCGGGGGGTGCAGGGGGGCGGAGCCCCCCGCCGAGGCGCAAAGCGCCGAGTTTTTTTTTTTTTTTTTTTCCAGTGTAATAATTTATAGTATTGATATGGGTTTCCACAACTTCACTGCTCTCCAGTCTGTGTGTCTTATCAAATGAAAGTCGTAGGACATCTAATTCTATATCTGCATTTTATATCACATGTCATTTTATTTCATTTTCATGTAATACATGTAATGAATTTCATCTCATATAATACATGTCATTTTATGACGGAAAATTCAAAATTGTCACTAGACCGCTCCTTCTCTAACACGTGATAGTTTCCTAAGGAAATTATTATTTCGTAAAATTATATTTAGGTAATTCACTAATAATAAAATTAGCGAGACTAATTGAATTCTGTATTATAAGGATATTATAATTAAATTGCGTTTAAGATTGAGTAGTCATGCCAAAATTAACCTTATTTAGACGAACCACCTCAGGTGTACGACGGGAGTCGTGTGTGGACAATTTGTATTTTTTGTCATAAATGCGCTAAAAATAAATTAAATTTCCAATGTTTGGTACCCATTAGTTACAAAGTTAGACTATTTATGACTTTCATCTAATAAGTTTTTCAATTGGTGTGACAGTTTCTGAGACTAAAGCTCTTAAAAATCCAAGTGAAACATTTCACCCAAATTGAAAAAAGTGCCTTTTTTTACAAGCGGTTGCATGATTACTCATATTTCAAATTTTAATAGGTTATTCTACGTAGAATTTAACTGCCGTGAATATTGGTAATAGATGTTTCCTTGCTAACTAGCTTAGTTTTGGCGTAAGATCAAAAATATAGAAAATAGTTCGAAAGTTGCGATGTTTTTTCGCAATAGCTTAGGTCGCCCAAGTAACTGGAATAAGCACACTTGGGTTTTTACTATACATGTTGACTCTAAAACTACGAAAATCGAAACAATCCGACCTTATGTTGAATGTCGCATTTGGATTTATTATTTTCAATAATGAACCTTTGTATTTTGAAGATAAATCAACTTTTTTTCTCCTCTATTTACTGGACAATTTACTAGTAATGTGACATTTTCGGTTTTTTAAACATTATTATTACCTATACAATCATTTATGTATTTATAATTTTCATCACCATTTATCACATTCATTTGAAATTCCCAAATCTCGAGAAAAATAGGCAAGGAGACTAATAATTCCATACCACTTGACGATGAGAAACAAAAGAAATTGAATCTCAACTCAAACTCAAATATTCATAAGGCATTCATAAGACTTCAGTTGTATAGATCCTTTAAAGTTAAGTTGGATCACATCCATCGAACTATAGGTATATCGAGGTATGTCGAATTATAGGTATCAAAACATAATTGAAGAAATAGTAAGAGCATCTATGATCAAGTAGGCACTGCACAGGTACCTACGAAACGAGGTGATAAATTGCCGTTTTTTATTTACTATTTATTCAAAAGCGGCAGGATCCAATGTTGAGTGTAGTCCCAACTGCCAACACAAAAACGTGTTATTTTTAATACCTACATCACTTTTCATTAATTTCTCTTCTCATGTTCACAGAAAAGCTTGTCCATAAAATATTTTGAGTTCAAAATATGAACGAAAGGCTACGAAAGTAAATCAGTAAAAATAGTAAACCCACGTAGAAAATCCCTAAAATCATTAGTTCATTTCTATATAGCGAGTGAACAGAACTTGACCCGGTGAATCGTGACAGTTAGTACCTACTCGGAAACCAGGTGTAGTGGATTTATATATGTTCTACTTGGTGTAGGTAGACCAAGTGGGACGTTGTGAAAAGTACCCATATCTTGGTTATGCGGGTTAGTCCCTGTATTATTTCCGAAGGAAATGTGAGCGAAATTGTCAAGGACATTTGGCTGGGTGGTTGAACCTCGTGGTTCGTTCATTGGTAGGCCGCAAGGGGCGCCAGGTTCGGTTCGAGCTGTTTGGAAATGCGTATTTGGGTGCTGAACCGTTGTGTAATATTCCGGTCTCAGCTTTACATCTGTAGGAGGAACGGAATGTGTTTGATTGAGGTACTGGAAAGTACCTTTTGGTCCGTGCGGTGTATGCAGGATAGGAGTGTGTTTAACACTCGGATCGGCGGTGCGATCGTGAGATGAATATTTAGTATATTCATGTATATGGGTAGAATCGTAAGAACTACCCTCCGAGAGGTTCTGAAAAGAATCCTCGATCCCTTGTGTGTGTAAGGGAGTAGCTAACAAACTCTTTGTGGGTTTATTAGGTAAAGCTGCGATCTCGTCGAGAGGTTCGAGCTTTGGGCACGGAGCTGGCCCGAGTAGTTTGTCACTACGTTTTGAGTGAGAATCGAGTTTCGGATAAGGAGCTGGAGCGGGGCCGATGCCCGTTCCAGCGCCGAGCTCTTCTTCCTCAAACCCGAGGAAGTAAGAGGGGCTTCGCTCCATCGAAATATCCGAGTGTGTTTACTCGATAAAAAATACCTTTCCGTTCGGATGAAGGATTTACGAAGAGGAGGGACTCGCTCGACAATGCTCTCTCCCAGCTTGATGTCGGGATCCTCTCCGAGCCTTGATAAAGGCTTCCTTGGACGGTAAATTGGAGCGTATGAGCTGTGCAATTTCCCGGCGTGCCCCGGCGGACAATCAAGAGCAGAATGCTGCGAGATTCGGGCGACACGGCTCAGGTCTCCCTGCGGACGCGACGTTTGAGACGAAGTCTTAAACGTGCCGGGTGGGACCCTGACTGGAGATCTACGTTGGGCAATGAGTAGTGCAATGACTAGACTCGTAGATGCCAAGAAGATCGAGAGAATCTGTGAGGAGAGGAAGATATGCCTTTCTGAGTCTTGAATGCGTGTAGAAACTTCGTCGAGAGATGAGAAGAGACGTCAGCGAGAGCAGAAGGTATAATGAATACGGAGGGCTCCGTGCGGGGTATTTATAGGGAGGTGGCCGCCTCCTGCCGCCCCCTGGTTGGTCCGCTTAATTTCATTAGTTCACCATGTGTTTCCTTATTGGCTCGCATAGTGTTTTCTCAGAATCTGTGAATATGATAGCTGAGTTGGTTTGCCAGCCTCGCTCTTGCATTTCGTAGAGGTCGATTGATTATTTGCTTGGGCTGTTGTTTTCAAGACAACTTTTGTGAGTTGTCCTGACGAACCTTTCTCCTGCAGTGGGTGTTTGGCTTGTTGCTTATTTGTGAATATTTCGTTCGTGAGTGAATATTTCGCATATTCTCTCGGGCGAAATATGTTATTTTGCTGAGTTGTAACTCGACGTCTTTTATATGTAATTGTGTCGTGAGTACCTCTTTTTGGTATCCCTGAAAAGGGCTGTTGACCTGATGTGGTGGAATTCACCACACCAGGGACAAAGTGAAAAGTCACGGATCCAGGGGTCTATCGTTAAATATCAAAACCACGAGTGATTGGCTGCTACATCGTTACTGAAAGCTTATGCCGCACAGCTACAGCGGTTTTCCCTGCCCTTCATGCTTTCACAGGGTGTGTGTGACACCACAAGCAAAATTTTGACTAAAATATCTGCGGTGATTACCTTAAAACACTATAAACCAATAGACGCCTGGCCTCACTTGGAGTTGGAAGACAAATTACAGAAACTCGGCTAAAAAATTTCGAGCATTTGTACTTAACGTTGATTAAAAAAAAAAAAAAAAAAGAGAGAGAGAGAACAGCGCAGATGAGGCTAGATTCAATTGGCTGACGAACTCTCTCAGTATAATTGTAAACTTTTCCTGTGTACCTTGCACTTTAGATGCTTCATTGTTTGAGGTAATTATTACTTACATATTTTTGGTTGAGTGCTTTCGATTGTCAACTCTCAAAACTGGATCCTGCCTTGAGTAAATATGAAATCCAAAAAGGCAATTTATCACCACACCACTTTGTTTGTGCAAAGGAATGTGTGGAACGTTCTCTTACTCTTGTCGAAAAAGTTACTTTTCATGCGTTTTTCAGCGTCAGTTCTCCGGAGAATGTTTCAATTCTTAAATTTTATTAAAAAGAATCATTTAAATAAAATTTAAAATGTAGAACAATGCTTTACTACATAGTGGCACGTAGACGGTACCTATGCAGTGCCTACTTGAATATTTACAAGTTTATACATGTTCTTATTATTTGATCAATTATGTTATGTTGATACCTATCGATGCATGTGGTCGAACTTTCCTATAGGTACTCAGTGAATCCGCATTTTCGGCTAATTGTTCGTCTTGTAAATTTGGAACGGAAAGCGGGGGTCAAACCTGCTTCCTCCGTCAATAACTATTTCGTAGCAATTTTCACAGATAAACGCAGTTATATCATTGTCATCAATAAAAGATTTGTTTGATTTGCTACATGCTTTGTGGATACTGGTTCAGCAATTTATCATTTAATAATGATTAATAGGACGTTTCCATTTTTTCCTACCGTTACGTTACGGCGAAAATATTGATTTTCATGTACAACCAATGCGTTAGTAGGTAAGTGTAACTCCCTTAGTGATAGCAGGAAAACAATCGCCACTTTTCGGAATGCTCTCATTTTATCACAACATCTCATGATCCCTTAGCCTCTGTAGTATCAAGGAAAGCTGATTTATTACAGTAAATTATAAACTAATATTGTTAAGTAACCACATTGAACTAATAATGTGTAAAATTAATCATTATTAAATTATGTGACTGTAGAACCGTAAGTCTGTCGTTCGGTTTTTTTTTTTTTTTTTTTTTATACATGGTTTAATGTCGTTCTTATGTATTCCTTCTGTTATTTTCTGGCAAAAAAGAGTAGGCACTGATCAAGAGTTACATTTCCAGGTGGATCCCTAGGGCCTCGTATTATCACATTAAATCTCAATTTTCGGAGAAAATAAATTATCGTAGTTCATAAAAACTATATCCACGATGACCAAACTGTTTTGCAAAAGAAACCCCGTACATTTTATAGAAAAAATGGGAATATTCCGAATTACTTCCGAAAGGTCGACTGCAGATAAACAACATTCACAGCAGGTTAACACAACTGAATGTGATAAATGTGACCACTCGCGGCGCATCATCCATTTTTGAGCAACGTATAACTAGGTACTGGAATAATGCATAAAAGATGTTACTTCATCACGTATGTACCATCTTGAAATACTTCTGTGGAGATGATCTTGAATTTTATTTTACTTTTTGTTGCATAACTGGAACTTTCTATTCCATTCCAGATTTCCTAAAGTCCCAAAAATTCGCATAAATGGATGATATTACGTAAAAGAAGACTATAGGAGATCATCTAGGGTCCCCTAACACTCCTTGAGAGTATTCGGTCAATTAGATTCAGAGTTTCACGTGTGTTAACCAAGTTAATATCAATAAGGCGATAAAATGCATAGGAAACGTTCCTAGAAACCTCTACCCAACTACCCTCCAAGTTTGAACATAATCAGACCAATAGATCGTAAGAAATCGACGTTGTTAGAATCTGACGTTTGCGCATGCGTGCACCCTATTATTGATCCGACAACAATGCAATTTAAAGGGAACCATCTAGAAGCTAACCCACACAAAACCAGAAAATTCCATAAAAATCGGTTCCTTAGTCTCTGAGTTTCACAAGAGTCAAACAATTTTATTTTTGCGCATGTACAATGGTCATTACTCAATCAATCACAATAAAACTCATAGAGCATATTTCTGATACGTATAGCCAACTACCCTCCGGGTTTGAACAAAATCGAACCTATAGACCGTAAAAAATCGACGTTATTTTATGAATTCACGTTTGAGCTTGCGCACACGTCATTATTGATTCGATTGCAATGAAATTCATAGGGGAACATAAAGAGGCTAACCAACACAATCCCTGAAAATGTCATCAAAATCGAACTAAAATTGAGAATTTCCTGTGCTTTTGACTGGGAGTAGTTGTGTAGTCGTCCAACACATCTCAACCCGCCCGACCGCACGCTCAACCCTGAGACAGCGTTCCAGTTGTTTTAGTTCTTTGCTTTTTAAAAGAGAAGAGGTGGGGAGAAGACGAGGTTATTTAAAGCAATGGCCGACCCTGCCAGATCTCCGGTAGCCATTCAGTAAGCAAAATAGAATGTGTATATTATTATGTATATTATAATATACACGAAACACCCGACAGCGGCGAAGCACGCGGAAAAACGATGAACTACAGCTGTATATTTGTGATCCATAATCCATTCAACTGGCACCCACCTCCCAAACTTCAAAGGCTCTTTGTTGGTCACTGAATCAATGTAAAATTGTAATTATGAATCCTTATCATCCAGTAGAGCTTAAATTAAATATATATATATATATATATATATATATATATATATATATATATATCCCCCTCTCGGATAAATCCTGCCTACGCCCTTGCTCTGAAGCATCCAACTACTTTATATCATGCTTGTCCTATGTGGCGTTGGGAACTCGAGCACTTCCAGCTAAGTGGTAAGTCATAACTTCTGTTATAGGTTGGTTCAATGAGTTCATTATTGTAATACTCACCAACGAAAAATGTTGAATATTCAGTACAAGCCCCCTTCGAATTTGCTGGTCTTTGTTCAGTGATTGATGCTGCATCTGGGTCGTGGTAGGAAGACGTGTTGTCTTCTTCGCTGCATTGCTTCATCGTACTGAAATTACCATTACAGCGCTAATTCCACGACTGAAGGGGCTTATCGTTCGATAACTTGAACCAACAGATAGCCTCACACAAAGAAGTAAATTCGTGTATTCGTCCCAACCCACTCATCTAATCTGAATGACTCTATTGAGATAATAACGCACACTTCCTACTATGCAATGGGCATTATCATGTCTTGCAAGTTAGCTTTATTTTTTACTAAGTTTATATTAAGTTAGTGCAGTGGCATAGTTTGAGGAGGGGCTGGGTGGTTAGAGCCCCACCATGAACTACAAAGGATGCAGATGTTCGTGGTATGGATACAATCAAAACTAATAATTTTACACTTCCAACTTCAGTACCTAACACCTTTAATTGGAGAATGTAGGTAATTAGTAAAAAACAAATACTATCATAATTATACGGATCCGGTTGCCTAGTAACTTTAGACGCTCTCAGAAGTAAAGAAAAGGAAAAATGGCGTGGATATTATAAAGCCCCTCGGAGAGAAGTATAATCACCTAGTCAACGAAACGGAAATGTGGAAATCAAGTCGTTTCCTACGACCTTCTGGGGCTAGCCCATGTATGCGATTTTTCCCTAAAAAAATATCCATTGTTCAGTATCCACCGAATTCCCCTACGAACTTCCCCTACATTTCACTGCCTACTTGATCAAGCTTGGTTGTTTCCCGTATTCTTCTATTAATTTCTGATGGTTGGTAGGTACATCGTTACTATTATACCATTTAAGAATTAAATCACAGTTAAAATAAAGAAAAACAACAACAATAAATAGAAGCCTTCTGTGGTAATTGAAATAGTTTAATAGAAAAGATTAAAAATATAATCTATTGTAGCAATTTTTCTGTTCTAACCTAGCATATTGCTGATTTGAGTTTGTTTGGTTAAAATTTTGTTATTTCTCGTTCTCGGTTTCTTGCCGCGTTTTTATTCCGCATTCTTATATAAATAATACAATCGTGTGATATTGTACAGAAAATGTGTTTTTTGCGCTGAAGTAACAATTGAAGATAAACTTGTGAGAGAGAAACGACCACATACCTAAATACATGATTTTACAGGCAGTAAGTCTAGTTTAATGGTAGGTATATAAGCCTAGTGTTCCTCAGTTCATCTGTAGGTATTCGTATTTATCGTAGTTTTCAACGTTCTGATTATTAGTTGATTGGATAATATTTTTTCTGAATGGTTTAAGTACGCTTTAATAATCCATAGGTAGGTTTGTGAATATGAAAGCGCACGTGATTTCAAATAATTACAAGTGCAAGGGTGGCCTTTGCCATCCTGAGGGCTTCAAGCATGTGTCTCCGAGGAGCAAGAAAGGTGGCGGAGCTGTGGAGAGTTCATTGGATTTCAGGATGGAGCAGCAGCTAAAATAAATTGGAAAGACTTTTCACTCAAACCCCACACCGCTGATGAAATGGGACCAGTTTAAAGGCACGAAATTCTGAGAGTCACATATCTCAAACATTTCCAAAGGATAAGCATCCTTCTTCTGATTAATACAAGAGTAACTCCCGAAAAAAAATCATTACAAAAAACCATTGGAAATCTACTTATATGAACGTTTAACAGTTTATACGGTCTTCGTTTATTCAACAACAAGTACGAGAAATTAATACTAAAACTATAAAGTTAAATTAAATCCTTTACTGTTGCCCCTCCATGAGAAATTACTTATCTACGTCACTGAGTTAGTATAAGTAATAAGTTAATTAATGTTAAGCTAAGCAACGCTTTTTGAAAGCTAGAAGATGTAAGTATCTCAATGAAAATCCAGGTTACAGAAAACGACCTACTCCGCTTACAATGCACAATATTTTCTCAATCAATTCCTTAATTAACACCCTTCACATTGGTACCTAACTACGCGTAGAAAATTTTCAATACAAGTAAACTCAAGTGACTATACCTAACTACGCGTAGAAAATATTCAATACAAGTAAACTAAAGTGACTTGGATTTTTATCCAAATTATTTTGTGACGATACTGTTGAGTTGATAAACCATATCAGACTTTTATTACATTCCATCCCCTGATAAAGAATGCAATATGTCGAAAGGTCAAACTTCACATTCACTTGAGTGAAATTTACCGCTCATTGCGGGATGTTGTTTTGGATGTTTTGGTCCACTCACAGTGAGATGAACAGACACAATTAGGTAGGGACATAATTTTTGTTTTCTCTGGTGAAAATTGATGCCTGAATGGAAACCACTGGTGTTGCACAGTTGCATTGCTATATTTATATAAACTCCTAATTACGAACATATAAAAGTGTGTTTTCTGTTAGTAGTATTTCAAACAATTTAATACACTGCTGTTAAGAGCAATATTTCGTATTGTTTCCATGATTTATCATTATATTTAAACTTCCCTCAGTTATATGGATGGAAATTCTCAATGTTCTTATCGACGGTTGAAACATTCCTTCAAGCCTGCTTTGATTTTATTGAACTACACGATCACTCCAGTATGATGGCGACATAATCTCAACAGGTCTCAATATTCGTCACATTTGTGGCGATTCGTTGGCTGTACTGGTTTTCAAATTTCTAAGAAAAACAAATGAGCAAACTTCTGATCGATGTATTCAGATGAACGATTGAGTTTTAAATGAAGCTGGTACATTTCCCTCGGCCAAGTTATCGATGACAGAATGGATGTAGAGCATGTCCTCTGCCATCTCCCTATTCATATTGAGTTTCGTATATTCTCTTGTTTGTCACAAATTAATGTCATGTAGTTACTTGTAAGTCATATATTTTGTTGTTTCTCCAGCATCACACCGGATCCGTCGCATTCACGCTTTCTGAGTCAATAATTATGGCCGATCATTCTGTTGAAGTTGACACCAACTATTGTGCCCATATTGCCTATTAACCGGTAATAATGCTGTTCTAATGAATCTTCCTGTATTGAAATCTTAATGGACAAAAATCTACTAGAGGGGACCATTTGGAGTACACTCATGAATTTTTAGATTCGTTACGGTCCATCAAAATGAATTTCCTGGATACAAATGTGTTTTCGTTTTTCTAGAAGAAATGCGTTGAAGTGGTCATCAATACTAGAAGAGTAGATTACGAAGTCATGTGACCGCCTCCAATCAGTTCTCCACTGCCATTGAGAGGACGAAAACGTTATATGGGGAAAAAACGTAGATGGAGCGCGTGTCAGCGGCTTGAGGGATCTTCGTCTTGTCGGCCGACGACAGGAACAAATGCGGAGCGAGATTCCCGTGAAAAGAACGAGCGTTGAGTGATAGCGCCGCTGAGCGATGAGTGATGGAAGAGGTAGGGAGGTGGCGCTGCTCTCAAATCACAATCACATCACGACGCCTGTGTTGTAGGTTTGAGTGGAAAGCGGGGAGGGAGCAAACAGGTTATCACAAGCGTCAGGGCAGACGTGTTTCCACATTTTCAACACTCAAGCTTTTCAACAAATCAGTAAGACACCTTTGTGAAGTCCCGGCTGTTAGGATACTACCAATTAGTTACATTATAGGTACTACCTAAATAAGTTACATTATGACATTTGTAGTGTTTATTATCTATTTAGGTGTAAATATTACAAAAACAGGTTATAATTATATACAAAACTATGTTCACCTTATTGTGAGATTTTAGTCTCAGCCCGCACCGCTCAAGTATCTTCACTACCATTATAATAAATTCAGGTCAACGGAAATCATGAATTCAGAATCAATAAGAATGGCTAGAACCACAAATCGACAATTTTTATATCTTGCTTAGCATTTAAAAATAATTTTTCAGTAACATTAAATTGAGAATGAAAAATTAAGAATATTATGGTTGGGTAATGTAAATTTTCTGATCATAGAAAAACTTGAACAAAACACGTTGATATTTGTTTTATCTGGAACATTATTTTAAACACATAGTATCATTGTTATTTTAATTTCATCAGCCATCAAGGAATTTCGCTTTTTAAAAACTGGAAAGTCCGTACTAAGAGAGGAAAAAATTATTTTTTCAAAATATTCATTAGGGTCTTTTCCGTGGGATTTTGTGAATTTTCTACATTTTAGTTCAATATTTTTGATATGAACCTTTGTAATCGAACAATAAAAACATTTATTCAAATCCTACCCCCCCCCCCCCCCCCCCCAGAATTTGTAAGTTTATAAATCAACTATCACGAATAGTTAATGAAATATTACAACTCGTTTATTCACACAATTATTTAATTTTTATATACTCAACAATCTCACAACTCCTGTTGTGTGGTGACAACTAAGCTATCGATGATAATAACCACTGACGCAGCATTCCGAGTCCTTACACGTTTCAATATACGTAAATTTAAATTCCAAAAATTAAATAATAACAATAATTTTTAAAACATCCGTCTGTCCGGCCACTGTACTCCCTAAGAAACTTTTCTCCAGGACTACTGGTCCGAACTTCATAAAAATCTCGGCATCACGTTTAATCAACCCTGCATGGTAGTATTTAAGGGCTGAAATATTGAAAATTTGATATCTCTAAAACTCCAAAAATGAATGGGTATTAATATTAACATTGATATGCCCAATGATATGCCCAATTAACATGGGTAAGTTTTGGGGCTAGGGGTCGATTTGAAATTCGCGAAACCGGCCCGACACCAACCCTTTTTGGTTTATGATTTTCAATAATGAACCTTTATAATCAACCAAGAAAAACGCGGCAAATTATTACACAATGGTTTATTATTTCTGTGTTAGATAGCCCTTCTACGCAGATCATTGGTCTATAAATTATTAAACCCCGTATCTATTTTAGGATCAGAACATGGCTCATTGGGCCCCCGAGAAGGGTTCACAGTTTTCAGTCCCGAGACCCCGCAATCATACGCTTCACAGTAAAGATGTTTAAAAAAACGGAAAATTATGCTTGAAGTAATTTACGTCGGCTCATGCGCAGAATGGAGTAATGATTTTGGAAAAATTAAATTGGTAGGGAACTACAGCGTAACCCACGAATTACCAAAAAATGTAATCAAAATCTGATAAAAACTAGACCTTTTACCTGAGAGTGCACTTTCGCGATGCACAGGAGCTAATAATGATGAAATCATGTTGAATTTAGCAAGGAATAATCAAACCACTGTCCCCCAACTGTGCACCAAATTTGAGCGGGATTGGAGGACTAGGGTGTAAAAAAATTATGCTTGAAGGAATTTAAGTTTCACGTTGCGCACACGCAAAATGAAGTAATGATTTGAGAAGTATGGAACTATTAGTGGACTATTTATAGCCTAACCCGCCCATTCCCTGAAAGTTTCATCGAAATCAGATAAAAACTGTTGAAATTAGGTTCGTTTAAAGAAGAATAAATATTCGCGCATGCGCAATAGCTACTAATGGTAGGATTATATTGATGGCTAGGGAATGTTCAAATTAACCTCTCCCACCAATCCTCCAAATTTGAGCAAGATCGGCGAACAGGGGCGTGAGAAAATTGTGCTTGATAGAATTTAAGTTTGCGCATGCACCATATGAAATATTGTATTAAAGAGCTAAATATTCAAAAAATTGAGATCTCGAAAACTTTTCAAGTAACAATAATAATTTTTTGCTTTTCAATGATAAGTAGCGTACTCAGCTGATCACGATGGCGCTCCTCACTTTGCTCGTCTGTTGTTGTCCCAGAGAGGCTCCCAATCGAATTTCGGCGTTTACGGTAACTTGGAGAGATTTTGCACGATTTTGCCCTCATTATGATTGATATTACGGCTCGTGGTCAGCTGATCATCACCCATGTCATCGAGGCACAAGTTCCGACATGGTAATACATCATATCAAAATTTGGACCAAATCGGAACAGCAGTTTCGGAGGCGTAGTGAGCAAAAAATTGTGTCCATGAATATTATATATATAAAGAAATCTGAAAATGAATGACTATTGAGATCGTGTTCTACACCCTCTGAAACGCAACGAAAAAGTCCCAACCCCTAAATGCCGCCGTTTCGATGGCTGTAATACCCCCTTTTCTACGGAAAGTTGGGTAAAGGAAGTAATCTGAGGGAATTTGGTGTAGGTACCGCGGTACATTAGGAATGCCCAAGGACACTACCTTCTACGAGAACAATGCAACTGTAGATGTTTTATCTTCACGGAAAAACAAACTTTGTAAAATAACTCGTAGCATTCTAAATGCATCTAAAGATGTTTATTAGCTTGGTGTTTTTTATCAGTGCGAGATATTGATGCTTCACGAACCCCCAAGTACATACTGTTTCTCCTAGTTACAGCGTTTAAAAATCATCCACCTAGTGCAGCTGACGAATTTGAAGGACGTGAATAGGAGACCGCTTGATTGGCAACGCAAGATCGATATTTATTATGACATGACCTTGGAAATTTAGTGAATACATTAGTTACTTGACCACTCTCGGTTGGACGGAAATAACAACTCGTCATTTCCGTATAGTAATCACTTGATGAAGACTACTCTACGAAAGTGTTATCTGTATCGATATCTTCAATGGCTTTAATATTCGGCTCTCTCTCTCGCTCTTCGCCACGAATGAAGCTGATAGGACACATATTTAGGAGATA
>CM061040.1:52907983-53185430 GCA_030762985.1 Adelphocoris suturalis | reverse complement strand
CGTTTCCTGCTATGAAGAGATCGGTGCCATGGTGGTCTCATGAGTTGACTCTGCTTAGAAGGGAACTGCGGTCAGCACGAAGATTGTTCCAGAGGACTAGAAATGACCCAGTTTTGCGTGAACATCGTAGGCAAACGTACTGGACTCTCAACCGCCAGTACAAACACCGGGTCAAGAAAGCAAAATTCGACTCCTGGAAAAATTATTGTACAGTGGAGGGGACACAAATGCCATGGGGACCGATATACAGGGCTGCTGCTGGCAAGAGTAGTACACCATTAGAGGTTACAACATTGCGAGGACCTAATGGTGAACTCACGGAGGGGCTGCAGGATACTTTGGATCTGATCATGGAGACATGTGTTCCTTCTGAGAGAGTGCCACACTCTGAGCTCCACGAGCGAACTCGGATGGTGGCAAACAATTATGCCAATGAGGTTGATGACGTCCCCTTTACGGTGTCTGAAGTTAAAGCTGTTGTCCACGGATTTTCAAATGGAAAATCACCTGGAGAGGATGGGATCACTGCCGAGATCCTATCTAAAGTGTTCATGGTGTTGCCAACAGCATTGACTGTTATGTATTCGGAGTGTCTAAGACGGGGAATCTTCCCCCAAAAGTGGAAGCAATCAAACATTATATTGATCACAAAGCCGGGGAAAGAGAAAAGTCATGACCCATCTAAGTACCGCCCAATAAGCTTGCTTCCCATGTTTGGAAAGGTTCTGGAGAAACTCATGATTGGTCGCATCATGCATGACCTTCATCGACGAGGTCAGATCTCTGAGAACCAGTATGGGTTCTTACCTCAAAAGAGTACCACCACCGCTCTCCAGAAGGTTAAGGAGTCACTTCAGGGTGCCTTGGGTAGAAAGGAGTATGCAGTAGCAATCTCACTAGATGTCAAGGGGGCATTTAATGGTGCCTGGTGGCCAGCTATCCTGAAAAACTTGGCAGATATGGGATGCCCCAGTAACCTTTTTAAGTTGGCAAGAGCATACTTTTCGGACCGCAGTGCGTCATTGCGAACCCCCTCAGTCACGATAAGCAGGGAGCAAGAGATGGGATGCCCACAGGGGTCGTGCTGTGGTCCAGGGTTTTGGATTGTTCTTTACAATTCACTTCTTCAGTTGCCCTTTGAGAGAGGTGTCGAGGCTTTTGCCTATGCAGATGATTTACTCATTGTGTGCTCTGCTACCAATGAATACGAACTCGAAAGGCGTGCTAATGTGGCTCTCTATATGGTGGAAAAATGGGCATGGGAAAATAATTTGGAGTACAATCCCCAAAAAACCCAAGTGCTTCGGGTCTCAAGAAGGAGGATGAGTCGTGAGATGCGCATCTACCTCCTGGGGGAAAGGCTTCAGTTGGTTGATCAGTTGAGGTATCTGGGCGTCGTTTTTGATGGAACCCTGCGATGGTCTGCACATGTGCAGCAGGTGTGTGCAAGAGTATCCCAGCTCATTAATGTTTTATCGCGGGCGGCCAAGATGTACTGGGGGTTGGGACCTGAGGCCTTAAGAACTATTTACAGAGGAGCCATTGTTCCGATCATTACCTATGGGGTTGTGGTATGGGGTGAAGCCCTGAATGTACGTCGGCACATGGAGGCACTCCGTAGAGTCCAACGATTGCTTCTCCTTCGATTGATCAAGGGTGTGAGAACGGTTTCTTTTCAGGCTTGCTGCGTCCTGGCTGGGGAGAAGCCCATTGATATTGAGGCTTTGGAGATCATCGACATCCACCATAAGCTGATGGAGGAAGGTGTGGAGAAACCCTTGCCTCCTGACAGATGGCCTCACCCAGCGAATGTGCCTGACGTCGATTCTGAGTTGGAAGAGATCCCAGAAGTTGCTTATACTATTTATACTGATGGGAGTCATATGGGCAACGATAGGGTGGGTTGTGCGTTCGTTGTGTATGGCAGCACCAGCAACCCGATTTTCCGGCAGCTTTACAAACTAGGGGGATCCTGCTCGAACAATCAAGCAGAAGCTCTAGCTATTTGGAAGGCCCTACAGTGGTTAGCACTACAGATGATACAGGTGTCACGTCGAACAGCTGTGCTTTACACGGATAGCCAGGTGTGTTTGGCGATGTTGTCAGATCGAAATAACCACCTTCAAATGGTAGAACGGATAAGGGGACTGATCACAGAGCTTAGAGAAGAGAAGGCCTGGAGAGTGGTATTGAAGCACACTCGGGCGCATGTTGGCACTGCTGGGAATGAAGAGGCGGATTCCTGTGCAAGGGAGGCAGCCATGAGCCTGGACCTCCCGGTTGCTTTCTCCCTAATGCCTAAGTCCAAAATCAAGCAGGATTGTGGTGCTCATAGTATCGAGCTATGGGAACAGATGTGGAGGACGACAGCTGACGGCCGTAGGACAAAGACATTCTTCCCTACAATAGGAGACCGACTTGCCCATGATCTTCCTATTTCTTGGAGGTTAACTCTTATGTTGTCGGGACATGGAAGAGTACGGGAGTTCCTGCATCGGTTCGGCCTCAGTGAGGATGCTACTTGTATGTGCTCAGGGGAGATACAGGATTGGGACCACCTTTTGTTTCGATGCAGCAAATTTGAACAGCAGCGTGCACGTCTGGAGAGGAAGTGCTTCCTGAAATGCGGTGCCTGGCCGATACCATTGGGGGATCTCGTTTCTGACCACTTGGATGAAATTATTGTATTTCTTAACTCTATGAACTTGGACCTGCTGTGATAGTGATTGGATTTCCAGCCTATTGTACTATCATTTAAAAGTGTAATATTAGATTATTTTACCGCATATTTTTGTAATTTACATTCAATACTGTAAAAATAAGAATGCGTATGTTAATTACTGATGTTATAGCATGTAAATCGCCTGTAGTCTCTTGGGGAGCAGGCGGAATAATAAACTCCTCTTCCACAGGGGTACTGTGGAGGAGAAAATTAAAAAAAAAAAAAAAAACACACACCCCACACACACACACACACACCACACACACACACAAACACACACTAGGAGTGAAATTACTTGAGAACCAACCAAACAACAGAAATCAATTTGAGGAACTTCTTGTTGGAAATTAGTTGTAGAATCCCTAAGATCACTAGAAGGTTTCGAACCAAAAGGGTTATGTAGGTACGTATATATGAGAAAGCGCAAACTTCTGGAATCGTTAGAAATTGCCAAGACAAGGTTCAGCCCCTGTTGGTGTACCTGAAAGCCTTACAACGAACTGTGATATTCTGATCTGTGATATTTTTATTTATTTATGTGCATCTAGTAATACCTTTATTCAACTGAGTTGTATAGTATTTATCATCATATATTTATCAATAGTATTTATGTATTTGTAAGGACCATCTAGTAGTAGTTTAGTTTTTTACTACGGAGTATTTTTATCCGCTGTAGGGGTTACAAAGTTGTCATCGCTGTATACCTTGCGGCAGAATACGGCGATGCCTCACTTTGCGGGTTATTATTATTATTATTATCCTCCCCCTCTGATCTGCCAGCGGAGTCCGTGATGGCAGTCCGTTTGGTGACGGACGGTTAGAGCATGGCTCCCCTTAGAATCGTGCCCGTTGCAGTGTCCCTTTGACACCTTTTTTGATTGCTGATAATGACCCTTTCGGTTGAGATGCGGCGGCTTAAATTCTGAAAAAAAAAAAAAAAATATATATATATATATATATATATATATATATATATATATATATATATATATATATATATATATATATATATATATATATATATAGAAACGGTTGTCGTTGTCGGCCGTGAATTTGAGCGTTGACGATTTTTACCCAGAAAATGCCAATACCAGAGAATTTACGGAATAGAAGGAAAATTTTCTAATATTGTCATAGAATCGTCAAAAAACATTCTGGAATCTTTAGTCCCTAGAATATTTTATAACGATTTGTGCGAGATATGTTCAAGATCATATAGTTGACAGATTCAATGATATTAACAGATAACAGATGTTGAAATATTAACAGATTCAATGATAATAAATAAACAAAACCCAAAAATTTAATAAAAATCACACGGTATTGAAGGTTTTTAGATAGTTTTTCCGTAATGGAGCTTGGAAAGTAAAATATTCTAATGAAGTTTTCCAAAGGGTCATAGAATCAAAGATACAAATGATGAAATATAATGAGCTCAGCTGTTGCAGTGCCTTCATGTTTGGGACGAGCACAGTTGAGTTAACGCGGAAAACACGCAACAAAAAAGTGAAACTAGGAAGAACTCGCGCACGATCACGCGACGTGGTGTGCCAAAAAACGATCAGAACATTAATATGGCCTGAATCTCTCGTGATGAAGATACTTATTAGGACGAACCCTAGAATTTAAGAAAATAGTCTTGAATCCATTACATATTTTTGTATTATTCATTTATACTGGATCTTACGTAAATAATCCATCATCACACATCATCACGTTTTTGTTTATTTGAAATTACTCTGACGAGCCCATTGAACAATTGAAATAAAATTCCATATATACAAGAATAAGAGTCAGTAATACAGATTTATACCTTATAGTTACAGAAAAATAAAAAATTAAAGAGGAATATTGATTTATAAAAATAAAAAGTAATATAATTATGTGGGTAGTGGAAAATATTTTGTTTAAATCGTTCAAAATACGAATAATTAGGCGAAAGAGATGGATGAAGAAATTAATGAAGACTTCAATGATACCAATGAATTATTTAAAAAGTAGAAATCAGAATAAATTTTGCATTTCTACTACCTACTTAATAACGTGGATATGTTTTAGGGCGGGGGTAATATTGAAATCACGAGACAAAAAACGTAATGGGATATACGGATAAACAAACCATTTCTTTTGGTATGTTTCCTGCGATACATGTAACCTCTGGACAGGAGTTTTAACATGTTAATTATATGGTTTTGGGCTGGGGGTTTTGCGAAAATCTCCCTCACAGATAATGTCAATGGCTTGAGGACTAAATTGGATATTTTCAGAGGAAACTTGGGACGAATCCATCATGACATTATTGCCTTCACTGAAACTAATCTCCACAACGATATACTGTCATCCGAACTCGGGCTTTCAGCGTTCAGTGTTTTTCGGTCAGATCGTTCACCGTTTCAAATCAAAGGGAAGACGGTTGTTTGCTTGCCATACATAATAAAACTAATGAACGTCCTGTGTCGTCCGATCTGAAGCATGGTCTTGAACTGATCTTTGTTCGGATTGATCTTGGTGCGAGATCTCGTTTTCGTGGGGTGCGTCTACATTCCTCCTGATGTTCCCATTGACTTATATCGTTTGCACGCATTTGAAGTCAGAAGGCTTTCTGTTTTATATCCTGATTCGCACATCTTAATTTTTGGTGATTTCAATTGTGTGGAACCGATTCTGTAATGTATACATTGATTCGATCGGAAGGGTACAACATAAACTTTAAAAATAGGTATGTTTTTAAAAATAAGAGTAACGAACTTAGATAAGTTTACTGATAAACCGATTATGGAATCAACTATCTAATTAGGTGGCAAATCCTGCGAACTTGTCCCTGCAGGGGCGAGGGGAGGGAAGATGAAAAAAACTTCAGTCCTTTCTTCCCCTGTGAGGGAGCGTCAGTTTAATTGTACCGGTTTCGGTCAGTAGTCATAGACCTTCTTCAGCTACAACCCAGAAAGCTCTGAGCACCCTAGGATATAAAATATAACAGGCATAAGCATCAACAAACGAAAACAGCGAATCAAGGCTAACTAAAAATAGAAGAAAATGTCAATACTATACCTTGAACATCATCAACAATAGAGAATCTACAGAAATCAAAAAAATCCTCCGTCAAAACTATAGTGAGGAAAGAGGCAACAGTGCTACAACCTCACAGCGTCTGGAAACAAAAGAAAAGGAGAACCCCACAACAGTACAACAATAGCCACTAACAAAAGAAAGTTAGGGAAGGAACATAGACTATAATTTAAATCAACAATAAGAGTAACAATCAAGAGAGAAAAAAAAAAAAAACAATAAATAGTTCTTACCAAAATATCAGTATGAAACTGAATACCAATGTTCCTTGGGTAATCTCAATAACTAAAAAAAAACAATATTCTTCACCAAAAGCTTCAATCAAAATAATTATGAAGGGGGGGAAATAAAAGGGTGAAGCAAATTGTAATTTTTTTAAAAAAAGTAGAGCTTTCAAACGGGTTAAACAATAAAACAATATAAAGCAACAGGTGGGGACACGTAAACGAAGGAAAGAGAGACATCTAAACAACCTAGGAAGGAGCCAATATGGAAAAGTCATGGATTTCATTCCACCAACTCCATGATCCATAGAGGGACCAGAGAAAGGGGAAACCAGAATCCTTCTTCTAGGATTAAGGGTGGGGGGGGGGGGGAGCCTAACAGACGCTGTGGGTGCATGAGAATATATAATTTAAACAAACAGGTCAACAAATAGTACTATTAAGGTAAATCACAGCAACAGACAAGAGCATAATAGTAGGTAACAGGAAACAAAACAATAACTGAAACCCAACACTAACAGATCACTTTACAACATGTGCAGTTACATACATATACATACATATATATATAAATATACATATACATACATATATATATAAATATACATATATATATATGTATATACATATATACATTTTAAGTGCCATACCTACTATAACAATAGATGGTCATAGGCATGATCAATAATTTTAAAATCATCCTGTATATTGACCCTATTAGGTTCTTTCTTTATTTTTATGGCTTCAAGCAGCCGTAACTTGTTGGTATACCTCTCGCTACCTATAATCTCAACATCCTTGTATTTGAAAGAATGGGCATTCCCCAAACTCAAAGTGTGCCGACTAAGAGCAGTCTTTGTTTCCTGGTTTTTAACATCATACTGATGCTGGTCCAGTCTAACTTTAGTTTTCTGTACAGTGGAACCTACATATACTCTATCACAACCCCCACATGGGAGATGGTACACAACAGAACTCCTATCCATGGATATGGTTGGAGTCTATGTATGGTCCTATACATGGATGGTTATTAGGTATATATTAACTTCCTATTCCACTAGGTCAAATGATTTATTTGTGCCTCATTTTGCTAGAACAAGTTATTCATTTAATAACCCATTAGTTTCCATTCAGAGATTAATTAATTACATTCATGTTGAATTAGATTTTGATTTTAATATTGATATCGAGAACTCTCCAAGCAGAAAATTAAGAATTATTTTTCCAGATTTATGTGATTAGATGTATTTTATTATTTCCCTCTTTATCCACAGATGTATGCACCATTTTGTAATTGGGATTTTACCCCGTTTGTGTGAATAACTAAATCTAATATATAAAATTCTCGTGTCACAGTTTTCGTTGCCATACTCCTCCGAAACGGCTTGACCGATTTTGATGAAATTTTGTGTGCTTATCCGGTATCTATGAGAATCGGCCAACATCTATTTTTCATCCCCCTAAATGTTAGGGGTAGTCCACCCTTTTTTTTTTTTTTTTTTTATACAAAATTTTTAATTTCTATTTTAATTAACGTCTGCCAAGTTGGGTGGGCAGTATAACTTCCTCAAGCGAGCGAAGCGAGCAGCATCCCCCACAGAAGTTAAACCTACCCTTAGAGATCTACCGTTTGCGAGCGAAGCGAACAACATCCCCTTCATGATTCAATTGTAATACATTCCATGTATACAGCCACACTTTGCGAGCGAAGCGAGCAACATTCCCTACATACCACACTTTGCGAGCGAAGCGAGCAACATTCCCTATATGCCACACTTTGCGAGCGAAGCGAGCAATTTAATGGGGGGTCCGGGGGGCTTGCCCCCCGTCTGGAAGTGGAGGCGAGCGGAGCGAGCCGGAGCGGCTAGTAAATAAGTAAAATAGTCTTATTTGTTTTTTAATTGACTAATGATGCTGAAACCTGAAATGTAGCTCCTTTTTTGGAGATCTGGAATACACATACAAAGTTTGGAGGGACTCAGATTAGCTTCGGAACCTTCGAGGCTAACTTTCCTCTATACGACCCACGGTGTAGTTATTTAGATGGAGCTCCTCTGGGACTCGTTGGAAACAATTACGAGGTATGGAGGCGCACTGATCAGCTGAGAGGCCTCTGAACCTATATTCTCTCCGTACCTATTGACTTTTATTAAACTTTTCTACTGTGAAGCGTAAAATTGCGGGGTCTTGGTACTGCAAAAGTATGGACCCTTCTTGGAAGCACGATGCGCCTTGTTCTGATCATATATTACATACGGGGTTTAATAATATTATATACCAATGATCTGCGTAGAAGGGGTATCTAACACAGAAATAATAAGCCATTGTGTAATAATTTGCAGCGTTTTAGAAACGGGACCATCAATCGACAACTTCCGCTAGTTACGTTGAATTTATAACGAATGACTACCGATCCAAATAATGGTTTACTAGTATTGAATGTGGTAACAAGGTAACCGCTGTTGGGGTGTTATCACAGCTGTTACCACCGAACATGTAAGACGTCTACGCGAACGTAAAGAATTTCGCGAAATTTTAAATAAATAACGCTTAAATTTCTTTAAATTTGTTTAAAATTCGTTTAAATAACGCTTTCTCCTCAAGTAAAATCGAAGATGAAAAGTTTCGTGCGTTTAAAAATCAAAAGGCTGAAGAAAAGAAGAAGAAATCTGCAGCCCAGCGAAGTAAGGAATATCGCTTGCGTAAGAAAATTTAATTGTCTAACTAAACAGTGCAGTAATGTTTTTTTAAGAAGGGAAAAGGCAGGTTTACATTCTGCCTGTTCTAGCGGGGAACTGTGCCTCTTTTCTTGGTCGATAGGTTCATTATTGAAAATAATAAATCAAAACAATGTTGGTGCATACCGTATACTGTGCATCTACCTGTATAAAGGCATTGGGACACATGTTGGCATTCCCCTTCATTTTTCACTTGGTTGATGAAATAAGTAGTAAGCTTGGTCTTTGAGACCAATCAACCGATAAACAGTGTGAAATTACAACCCAGAAACATAATATTGATCAGTGTGTGTGATTTTAGCCGTATTAAATTCTCTAAGCCTCCGATAACATCCTAAATCGCTCACTGGGACATCATGAGAGGACATAACGGGCTCCATTCTGATCACAGAATCCAGAAAATATTTTTCTGTTTCTGTGATACTAATCTACATAGGGGGACAAATCCGGTTCACCCTAGGGATTTAAAATTTGGTAGAGAGCCCTTCTATGACTATTACTAGGAACAAATAGAGCTCCATCTAATTATGTAGTTTTTGTTTGACATCCGTGGCAGTAACAACTTTCAAGCTACCAAGTCACGCATCAAGTCTTAGCATCTATGTTTGACCACATTTAGTTAGTTGTTAGATGTAAAAAAACATATCCATGATTTATTGTTGACATGGATATGCCTTTTGGCAGGGGGGTAAATGTATAAAATGTATAAATTTCTTTCAACCCAAAAGATATAACGTTTAAATTTATGTATAGGGGAGAATTTGGAAGTGCAAGATGCAGTGACTTGTCAAGAGGTTTTCAACGATTTTCGAGTGTAGAAAACCGATAGAGTTACATTTCCCTAGTTGCCGGGCTTTTTTTTTAATGATTTTCCATTGAATAATAGTAAACAATAACACCTACACACAATAAACAATAACACAATAAACCTTCTAACGTAAATTTGGAACGTATAGCTCACTTTTCCAGTAGCAACAGAATCTGAAGTAGTAGTACTTACTTGTAAATATTAAGTACTTGAGACTGATTGGAAAACTCAATAGATATATATATATATAATAATATGCTAATTTTTAGCTGGAGTACTGGGAGCATAAATTATAAAATTTACGTATTCAATGGGTGCTACAAAGTGTTTGCTTTTGCATATCAGTTCATGAAAATTTGAACTCACTCAAGGAAACAAGAAGGAGCCCGATCACAACCAGCATCTAATACAGTGTGGTTGCTATGAAACGGTACACTTATCTTCATGACTTTGACTCTCAAAGGTTTGACCTTTGAAAGACAGCACCTTGGAGACAATGCCTGTCTCTTGTGTTAAGAGCGCGGCCATAAATTAATGAATTATTCGGAACATTGGGGACGCGTATTGTTGCCTCCCCTGGCTCCATTGATTTGATGAACACTTTTGTTATGGTTGGTATCAACTATGGGAGCTAATCAATTCCTATTCACTGCGGTTTAGAGATGATTTCTTGCCTTGTCTCGGTCCAACGGTGAAGTAGTCGACCATAAGAATGTAATAGCCTGCAGTTATTTTTTAAACAATTACTAGTATAAAAGGAAGCGCTAGCTGTAATAGAAGAAGTCAGAACGAATCACGCCCCTGACAAAATTGCCACGCACATGCCCTGTATTTGCTAAATAAATTAGTTGTAGTTGCTTTGGAAGAGAAAAACTTGTTGCAATATGGTGCCAACATTCGTAAAAAGTTAATTGTGCTATAATAACAATAATAACATAATAATTTATTTCAAGCAGGAACTCTGTTGCTATCTAAAACGATAGGCCTGCTATCATCATATACATATGAAAAAACGTTAAACGATTCGTTTCAGAATGCCGCAAAACGGATTTCAATGGAGAAAATTTTCGAAAATTTTGATTTTAAAATTTTTTGAGCCATTGCAATAGCTTCATTTTTAACGGAAATTCGCTAATTGTGCACTGCGCACGTACGAAAATGTGCGCGATTGATTCAAACTTCGTTTTGTCTTATGGGAACCCCCAATTTTTAATTTCATATTAAAATTCTACTCTAAATTTCATGAAAATTTGACCCCTCAACCGAATTTTTCGGCTTTGCGCAACCCGCTCTAGGTGGCCACGAAGATACGCAATCCCAGCAATAGGCCGAAATTCGGTTGTTAGGCAATTCCAAATATGGCACATGTTTTTTCACTATTGTTTAACGCTGAATCACGAGGTGAAGCACATTTCCCGATTGGATTAAAGTTTAGTCGAATTATTATCCAAAAACCAATTTTAACACAGAATGTGTTTTTGCGATGACCTACCGAAAAAAAATCGTCACAAAAAACCGACAGAAAAAACCGTTATGCGCCTTTTATAATGATTTTCACGTACAACCAAGCCGTTGGTAGGGAAATGGAACTTCCGCAATTTTAATCGCACAGAAATCGTTCACCATTCGTTGGAAAGCTCCTGATTTATCCAACCATATTATGTTAACTACCGCGAAGTGCGTGGCCATCAACCTGAGTTATGAGCATGGTTATTTGAATCAATTGTTTACACACAGATGATCATTCTCAATAATTGATATTGTCAACATGATTGCAACCGCTTGTAAATTTTCTTATGATTTTCACGTACAACCGAGCCGTTGGTAGGGAAATGGAACTTCCGCAATTTTAATCGCACAGAAATCGTTCACCATTCGTTGGAAAGCTCTCAATTTATATAGTATTTTTCTTGTAGTTACATATTTATTTATATAATATTAATAGGGTTTTAGACCAAATTAAATGTCTAACAATTATTTATTTTATTATTGCCAAATATTGTTATTATTCACGTGCAACCAAGCCGTTGGTAAGGAAATAGAATCATCGCAAAAACACATTCTGTGTTCCTATGATTTCATACAGAGTATGGAAAAAGAAATAAACCGGGGGGTGCAGGGGGGCGGAGCCCCCCGCCGAGGCGCAAAGCGCCGAGTTTTAGAAAGAATTTTCATGTTTCCTGTTATCTTTCCCTCCTCCTTTCTCAACCGGGCTGGGGACCGGCCATGACGGAGTTAAAACAAAATTAAATCGTCCTCTTTTGAAAACGAAATGTCCTCTTTAAAAAAAATAGATATATATATATATATATATATATATATATATATATATATATATATATATATATACCTATATTAGGTACCTACTGGCAAAAAGCGTTTAAAAAAACTCGGCGCTTTGCGCCTCGGCGGGGGGCTCCGCCCCCCTGCACCCCCCGGTTTATTTCTTTTTCCATACTCTGTATGAAATCATAGGAACACAGAATGTGTTTTTGCGATGATTCTATTTCCTTACCAACGGCTTGGTTGCACGTGAATAATAACAATATTTGGCAATAATAAAATAAATAATTGTTAGACATTTAATTTGGTCTAAAACCCTATAAATATTATATAAATAAATATGTAACTACAAGAAAAATACTATATAAATTGAGAGCTTTCCAACGAATGGTGAACGATTTCTGTGCGATTAAAATTGCGGAAGTTCCATTTCACTACCAACGGCTCGGTTGTACGTGAAAATCATAAGAAAATTTACAAGCGGTTGCAATCATGTTGACAATATCAATTATTGAGAATGATCATCTGTGTGTAAACAATTGATTCAAATAACCATGCTCATAACTCAGGTTGATGGCCACGCACTTCGCGGTAGTTAACATAATATGGTTGGATAAATCAGGAGCTTTCCAACGAATGGTGAACGATTTCTGTGCGATTAAAATTGCGGAAGTTCCATTTCCCTACCAACGGCTTGGTTGTACGTGAAAATCATTATAAAAGGCGCATAACGGTTTTTTCTGTCGGTTTTTTGTGACGATTTTTTTTCGGTAGGTCATCGCAAAAACACATTCTGTGTTAAAACCTTAAAGCAGCTGTTCGAAGTGCCGTCGGATCCTGTGTTCATTGAGCGCATGCGCAATTGTGTCGCCTTTAAGGGATTGGGCAGCTTCCACTATTCTTCCTTGAATTTTCTCCTGGGGATCCCCGTTGACTTTATCCTTCAGGAACCCCCAAAGAAAATAGCCCATCGGCGTTAAGTAGGGTGAGCGAGGAGGCCAAGGCACGGGTCCTTCACGACCTATCCACCTCTGGGAATCGACGGTTTAAGAATCGCCCAACGTGGGCAGCATGCTGGGCGGGAGCACCGTCTAGTTGCACCCACATCCTGACTCGAGTTGCTAGCGGTACGTCTTCCAATAAACCGAGAAGCTTCTCCCGGAGGAAATGGAGGAATCCGCCTCCTATGAGCGTGCCTTGGTAGAAATAAGGCCCGATCAGGTGGTTGCCGACGAGACCGCACCAAGCGTTAGTCGATAGCACGACTTAGTGGCGAGTTTGTTACGTCACTTACTGATTTTCGGTTGTCCAAGTCCGGAATTTCCACCTGTTGAGTAAGCCGTTGGTACTGAACTTGGCTTCATCTGTCCAAAGACACTTCTCAAGGAATCCAGGAACATCCTCGAGGAGAACGTCCGCTCTGGCAAGGAAAGCAAGATGGCGGTCCTCATCACCATCTCGTAATCCTTGAAGAGTGTGGCACGGTAGGGGAAAAAGTTGTAATGACGAAGGACGCTATAGATGGTACCCTTCGGTAAACCAAGATGTTGGCTAGCTCGGCGGAGGGAAAACGACGGATTCTCTTGAAAGATCAAAATGTCGATTTCCTAGTCAAACGAACGAACGGGAGGAGCGAGCGTCAAGTTAGTTAGAGGGGACACTGATGCAGTTTGACCAAAATCTCTTCCCCATGGTGTTCTTGTCAGGTAGACGTCTGTGCGGGTACTGTTCAGAATACCTCCTAACTGCCCGTCGCTAGACGCTACCACACTCGTTGTAAATTTGGACCATTGGAGACCTTGCTTCCGATGAGTAGCGAGCCACACTAGCACGAGGCATGGTGACAATGATCTCGTACACTGAATGGGGGAGACTGATCTGATTCCTGTGTAGAATTCTAACTAGAGGCTTTATGATTTGACAGATCACAAAAAACCAATCACAGCCAGAGCCCACTTTCCACAGATATCTTAATCAGACGATCTTTGGTCGTGTAACATCAATTTCACTTACTTCACAGGGTAATCAGAAGGATCAAATACCTGATTATTCAAAGGTCATTGTAAGGAGTTGCACCGTGAGAATCAAAGTCGATAAACACTGAAAATTCTTGCGCTACATATCACATGTTCGCAGATGATAATTTTCCAAAAACCCCCATTTATCGCTATAAAATCGTTAAAATTCAATCAAATAGAAAAATGGGCTTCACCTCGTGATTCAGCGTTAAAAAATAGTAAAAAAACATGTGCCTTACTCGGGGTTGCCTAGCAACCAAATTTCGGCCTTATGCTGGGATTGCGCATCTTTGCGGCCTCCTAGAGCGGGTTTCGCAAAGCCGACAAAGTTGAGGAGTCAAATTTTCATGAAATTTAGTGTAGAATTCGAATCTGAAATAAAAAATGTGGATTCCCATAAGAAAAAGCGAAGTTTGAGTAAATTGCGCACATTTGAACACGTGCGCAGTGCACAATTTGGTCATTTTTGAGATCCTTGTTAAAAATCATGATGATTAAATTAAAAAAAATCTCATTAAGCTGTAAAATAACGATTTTAGAAGGGGAATGAACCTCTCGTTGGACACCCTATATGAATGAGATATAAAAGTATTCAACATTAAGAATATATTTCATTCTCGGAGAGATGTGTGACCTCTACACTTACCCGTACGATAGTGCAATAGGCTAAAACCGGTCAAACCTTTGAAGAAGCGCATGCAGTAAAAAAGAGTGAGGGAATGCACAGTAGTAGGAGACGGTGATCCGACAATTGTCTTGGGCCAAATTGGATGAATTCTGAATTTTGAATGAATTTTGGGGCTTAGTATCTATTGTACGCGGAGCGTTTTTTTTGGGGATATCACATATTTTTGGTGGTTTAGGAGGTAACAGGTACAGGATAAATTAGTCAACAACCAGCCGTGTAGAATGGGCAGCAGAAAAATGAGATTACCCGCTCCCTCACCACTTGGTCTTAGTGGCTCCAAAACTCCAAAAGGCACTTCGCCCGATGAAATGTAGCCTACATTCCGAATTTCATCAAAAATGGCTGAGGAGAACTTTTAGAAAAGTGTGGATAAAGACTCAGGTGAGGTGAGAAGAAAAAATAAATAAATAAAGTCAATAAACATGAATTTTGACGCCTCGGTTTCGCTAATATAGAATCAATCTGCCGTTACATATTTGGCATCAGGCGACTCAGTAGGGATGGCCCTCCCAAGTTATGCAAAGAACATAAAGTTTGAGCCAAGCGGGTGAGGCCGAACAAGTATTTTGTTTCTTATCTCGACGCGTCTCGTCATTGCAGTGACGGCTAGTTGGTTTTTTGAAGGATTGCCAATACGAGACGCGTCTAGCTAGATTAATAATCTCATCTCAATGAGCTAATTCAGGACTCGCTTTTGCTCGTGTGCACACACACTGACATACACTTGTGTTCCTATAATATATATGTTATAGTAAATGTGTGAAATTAGGCATTATATATAATGACTAGGCATTGTATATAATGCCTAAAACGGCCAGTGAATATGTCTATTTGGAGGTGTTTCAAAGATCGACTTGTCATTTTACATATTGACAAAAGCATTTTGCAATTTTGCACGTTTCTCATGAATTCGTCAAAACTAGTTTTAACTGGTCACAGCAAGATACTAATCTACTTGTCTAACTAATCTGAATTTTTACTGTAGGGTTGACTTCTTGATAATACGCCTTTCTTGACAAACGCCAAGCAATATGGGAATAAAATTGGGAAAACAAGAAAGAAATCATTTCTATAATTTCATTTCATGCAGTGCCTACATTATCTTAGGCATTACACGAAATGCCTAGGCAATGTGTTTAAAAATTTTGAATAATAAAAATATTATACCGAATGTCTAAAACAGCCAGTCATTATGATGAATGACTAGGCACTAAAACACATAATGCCTCAATTATACACATTGTCTGTAACATATACAACAACGTTGAAGATTCGAGGGATCCGTTATGCCACACCCATTTTTTCCATGTGGAGCGAGCGATTATCCCACTTTATAAACCTCATAACCTAACGTTACGCTTTTGATAATGATCAAGAGCAAGAGTATCTACTTATTTAGACTGGGAGAAAGCAAACAGACGGGCAGACATCTGTAATGATTGTACCCTATTACCTATTGATTAGCGGTCACACAAGATACAGTTATATCTAAGATTACGAAGACTGGCTCCTGGCTCGGTCACTTTCACGCTCAAAGCGCTCGCATGGACCACATATCGCTTTTGTTCCTTCGTTCCGACGTATGAATATGGGCTTCGGATCGTGCCTCTGAGATTTTCCTCGTTGTACACGATGTGTAGCTATCCTAAAAGGATCTTTGCAAGGGGCTTGTCGCAGTGGTGGCTTAGGGTAGTGTTACGCATATTTGAAACGCAAACGATCGAATTCGTTATATATGTAATACGATTTTGAATTGAGCTTCTGCCCTTCACTTCACAAATCGCGACCGTGATTAAGAGACTTTCTCTTCTTATGAAATAGAGGAAGTTGTCTTAAAGTGAATCTCCGAGACCTTTGGAAACCTGATTTAAATCGTACGTAGAAAGTGTGAATGGATCAAAGAAGTAAAATGGGGGAAAAAAACGAATCGTGGGTCTGAGAAAAAGTAGTGTAAGCTTTGGCCCCAAAGCGGAACCATTATTCAATTTTACCATACATGTGTGATTTGAAATAATAGACCCTGCATTTTGTACAATAATAAAAATAAATAAATAAACAAAGTTTTAGAGGAGAGAACCTCAATTTTAATTGAAAAAAGGTAGCAAATTATACTCAATTAAAAATTGTATATTTTATTGAACTTAGTTAATGTTAGTAGGTTAATGCAAATTACTCTCTGAGGCGAGCATTCGGGCGTAGAAATTTTAACATCATTGAAAAAATTCGTTATTAGCTTCTACAAGAAAACCACACATTTCTCAACTAGTAATGAAGCTACGGTTATATGAGGTAGCATGATGAGTACCACTTAGCCCACTTCCTATTCGTTGTGTAATGAGAACTTGATCTCAACAATTAAAAACAATAAAGCTTCAGGTGCAATAAAAGATGATGCTTCAAAATTCACCTTGGTTGGTCGTCAAATGTCCGTTGGAGTTCCAATTTGGTCCTACGCAAGTTTCGAGACATGAAATACTTTTTTCCGATTGTAGTGAACGAAAATGTCGATGAAAACGTTGGTTTTCGAGCTACCGCTCTTCCTATTCCGTGGAAACTTATGTAGGTCTGAACTTTGCCTCCGATCCTCTTGGAGGAAGGAACCTCTAGAGTTTGAAAGACTCTTCAACAGAATAATAGACGGGGAAAACAAATACAGACAAACATTTAACATCCGAAAATTCTGTTAGTACTGAAATGTTCTTGAAACTAAACTTTTCGTGGTTCCACATTACCTTTATTGGACAGCCCTTCAACGCAAATAAATGGCCTATCTTCATTAAACCTAATAAACATTCCATGGTCCCACACAGGATTTACACAACAATTGTTACACAGCAATTTATTATTTTCGTTTTTCCCCTTTTGTAAAATTTATTTACTTTACTATTATCATATTAAAAAAAATTTTTTTTTTTTTTTCATTCCCTTTGGATTGTCAATAGTACGTATGTAATTGTATGTACTTGTACTAGTATGTAGTAGTAGTTGTATGTAATTTTCAAATTTTCCACCCCCACCCGAACCATGGGCTGTAGGTCTAGATGGTAAGGGGACTATATCCAGTCACATCTATACATCACACACCGAGCGAGCCAGAAAACCCACCCCTAGCAAGCGAAACGAGCAATATTCTCTTCACACGTCCGATTGCAGCAGGGTTTTCCTATGAATTCGGGGTGGACTAAATATCTCATCGCATCTATACATTCCACAGAGAGCGGAACCAATCATTCTACCAATCATTCCACCGTTTCCAATCATTCTACATGTCCCACTTAAGAGTAAAGACCATCGGATCTATACAACCATACCGAGCGAGCGAGAAAATTAGGCTAGTTGTTAATAAACTTATTTTGGCCAAAATTCTCCTAAAAATATAAATTTAACGATTTTAACGAAAACTAGACTATGTTCTAGAAAAATGCCTCATCTTGATCTATACTATTTTATGAGAATGAAACTTTGTCACTCTATTGCTCCGCTCTATGCACGGCCAAACGGCACGTCTACGAGTGGGGGGATCTTCTTGGATTTTTCCAAAAGGAGGCAAAAGCGATTTTAATATTTTCTAATCCCACTCGAACCATAGGCTGGAAGGCAGGAGGGGGGGGGGGGAGCCCCTTTTAATTAAAAGTTGATCTAGAGGGCTTCGTATGTCAGCGACTAAGTTACGTTTCTGGACCCGTGGAACACGATGGTAGCGTCAAAATTGACTAAAAATGCAGTCTTTCCTGAAAAATCAGCGAGAATATGCGGGAAATAACGAAAAAATGCATTCCCCGCTGTTTTTGTCCGCCATAGACCCAGTGAATGTTGACAGTTTTGGCTCGGGTTGGGCTTAGAATGTTCGTTGAATATCTAATTTGGTCCCATGCGAGTTTCGAGGTATGAAATTGTGTTTTCCGATTCTAGTGAACGAAAATGTTGACGAAAACGGTGGTTTTCGAGCTACTGCTCTTCCTTATTCCGTTGAAACGTAGTTACTCTGAACTATGTATTGGAAACTCTAGCTTGAACGCGGAAAAGGATAAACGGTGAAAAGGACAGCCCTTCTCGCAGATAAAATAATGATCTATCTTTATTAAACCTAATAAACTTTTCGTGGATCCACATAGTTTTACAAGATTTAATTTGTTTGTTATTAATTTCCAACTGAAAAAAACGTCAGTCAAGTTGGGTGGGCAGTACAACTTCCTCACATATTGTAACATGGAATTATACAGTTTGCTGAAGAATTGAAATGTTTTTAAAACTAAACGTTTCGTGGGCCCACATAGCAAACGCAGCAAATTATTAAACAGCAATTTACTATTTTCGTTTTGCCCCTTTAGTTTTGTTTATTTTTTTATTTTTTTATTTATGTATTTATTTATTTATTTATTTATTTATTTACTTTTTTGCCGTAGGTACCCTTGGGATTGTCAATGGAAAGGGATCGTCAGCACTTCTCAAATTTTCCACCACCTCCCGAACGATGGGCTGTAGGTCTCCATGGTATGGGGACTATATCCCATTGCATATATAGGTACATCCCACACCGAGCCAGAAGACGAATAGCCTATCTTTATTAAACCTAATAAATTTTCATGGTCCTCAATTTATTACACGACAATTTATTATTTTCGTTTCGCCCCTTTTATAAGACTTATTTAGTTATTTCTTTTTATTTTATTTATTTTTTTATTTATTTATTTTTTTTTAATATTATTTTTTTTCTCGCCATTCCCTTGGGATTGATTGTCTATAGAAAGGGATTATAAGCAATTATCAAATTTTCCACTCCCACCCGCACCATGGGCTGTAGGTCTCGATGGTATGGGGACTATATCCAGTCGCATCTGTACATCCCTCACCGAGCGAGCGAAGCGTGCAACATCCCCTACACACGTCGGATTTCAACGGGTTTTTACCTCCGAACTCGAGATTGACTATATATATCTCATCGCATCTATACATCCCTCGAAGAGCGAGCGAAGCGAACATCCCCTACATATTTCAAATCACCTTACCACCGTTTCCAATCATTCTGCATGTCCCACTTAACAGTAAAGACCATCGGATCTATACAGCTATACCGAGCTAGCGAAAAAACTAGGCTAGTAGTATAAGATGATCTAGAACATTAAATAAATCATGCAGAAATTTATGCTGAAGAATGTACTGTAAGAGAATTTTTTATTATTTGCCGAAAAATAGATAAAAACTACAAAAAAAGCTAAAAATTCAAATTCTCTGTTTTTTTTTTGTTTTTTTAAATTTGCCAAAATTATTGAGAACTAGTTTTATTGCCATAAAATTGGCAATTAACAATTTGTTTTCATTTGAAGTTCTGATATTTCAAAACAATTTAACATTTCATAGAACGATAATTTAAGAAAATTCGCTCATATGATCATGCTGCATGAATGAAACTTTTTTCACATATATTTATTATATCTCTGAAGCAATGCACTTTTGAAAATAAAGCCCAAATAATTTATTTAATAACACTGAATTTGTGACGATTTATGTCCAACCACAGCGATGTAAAATCAACAAGTACTATGACCCTCGAAAATTAGCGTCGATCGAAAGTGATGCTGATGATTCTGGACGATCTAGACCCCAAATGTGATTTTTGACCCGAGTTTCATAATATTTCGTCCAGTAGTTTTGGAGAAAGCTCCTGATAGCAGACAAACGGATTTTTTTACATCTTTTATTAGTTCTAATCAACTTGAAGCGTAAACCAACAAATTAAAAGGGGGGTTGAAATACTTTTTTCTTGGTCGATTACAAATGTTAATTATTGAAAATAATGAACGAAAATTATCGAGTGTTTATGCCATAACATAACCGTACCGTGATCACTAGGATTGAGCATAAATTATTGTGATTAGCTAATTCTATTCTAACTACCCAAAAGAAAAAATGACATCAACACGGGAGTGAATCCCAACTGGTGAAATCGCCTTGCATTTTTCAATCATTGGGATTATATCAACTGATATATTCCCAATGAAATTCTCACTTCACAAAATCTTGTTTATTGTAACTTCTATCACCTACCTATTCGTGAAGCGTATAGGTAGGTGGTTGTATTATTTACCTCAACTTGTAAAATTTAATTATGATTAAGACATTCCCTTAGATATCTATCGATCAGATTGAAAACGAAGGATATAATAAAACCAAAACGCAACAGGCCAGGTGCAAAGGGCCCCCATCTTCAAACTTCTTCGAACTTAGATAGTTTCTTGTGAGTTGGTGGTGTAAATATCACGACTGTACAGAAGTACTATTATGAGGTATTATCGTCAGGGGATGTGCCGGATTCTATCGGAATACCATCTGGTATCAATCAGGTTTTCCGGCTCAGCCGTAATGTGTTCCTTCTAAACTTTGTGACGGTTCTCTTCAAAAACACGAGAGTGCACTTACCTCGCGACCCATGTCGAAGTTGAATGCATGCTCTCGTGCCTTCCTAGTGCAGTAACTGGGGATTAGATGAGTTTTCGAATCATCCACTCTATTAAATAAAAATCTAATGGTGTCTGTGTGAGTGTGTGGTACTCAGTCTCGTAAAATCTATTGGACCCATTGAGCTGAAATTGTACATGGACAACATATAGGCTATATTACAGTCCCCCAGACTTGCTCCTTCATCGAAAACTCGGCAATCCCTAACGACGTCGCCCGGGCATATAACTTTGTTATTAAGGAAAAACCTGATTTCAGCATACATTTCTGAACAGTTTTTAAAATATTCTAATTCATTGTCAATAAACTTCTTTTGACCAAAATTCTGCTAAACATAAAAATGTGAACCAGTTACAGAAAGGATTTTGTCATCTAAAACTCTAATGCCTGTGTGATTTCGTAGTAACTACTTGCAAGCATAGGTATTCTAAAACCTTATTTAATTTCGACATTGCACAGAAATGCAACGTAAAGAAGTAGGTACCTACTAAACTCGGAGAAGCAAGAAAGTTGCACTCTTCTATTATCACCTTGGTAACTTCTTTCAATTGGTTCTGTATTTTTCTGTCTTAAGCATAGGCATAACAGACACAAATTCAAAAGGCTATAGAAATGCTGTCTAACCCCACAACCTCCACTCACTTATGTATAACCTTTTTCTTTAATGCAACATATCCAGAATGATCAATAGTCTACTGAAAATTCGATAAATAATCATCAGAAAACTGCTAAAAGTCATTAAATATATATTTTTTTTTAGCAGAATATTGCTCAAATAAATTTATTAATTATAAAATAGAACAATCAGAAATTTAAGTACAAATTATGCTGAAAATTGTACTTAAATTTCATTAAAATTTGCTAAAAAATCGATAAAATTTGTTAAGAAAGTTAAAAATCCAAAACTGCTTTTTGAATAGCAGATTATTATTTAAAATACGTTTTTGCCATAAAATCAATAGTTAACCATTTCCTTGCACTTAAAAAGCTTAAATTTCGAATCAATAACATTATACAATACGATAATTTACGAAAATTCGTTCATACGATCGTGCTGCATGACTGGAACGTTTTCTATTTGAACAACGGCAGGAAAGTACGTAAATACCAACGGCTTTCTGCCGTTGCAGTGTGCCGATGTGCCGAAATGCACTTTTTCTTGTTTTTTAATATGAAGGAATCTGATTTATAACTTGGTAGAATTATCTGCACCAGTTTTTTTCTTCATGCTGGTCAGTTTAAAAAAAAATTTGAAGAGAATCGGTGCAGGCGTTCAAGCGTTATCACTTTGTATGTATCCTATTATTATAATAGATATATATATATATATATATATATATATATATATAGAGAGAGAGAGAGAGAGAGAGAGAGAGAGAGAGAGAGAGAGAGAGAGAGAGAAGAGAGAGAGAGAGAGAGAGAGAGAGAGAGAGAGAGAGAGAGAGAGAGAGAGAGAGAGAGAGAGAGAGAGGAGAGAGAGAGAGAGAGAGAGAGAGAGTGAGAGAGAGAGAGAGAGCGTTAAACTCTAGGATTCCTCTCAGGATGTCTCAAAACGGATTTCAATGAAGAAAATTTTCGAAAATTGTCATTTTAAAATTTTTGGAGCCATTCAGTAGTTTCATTTTCTGCGAAAATTCGCTAATTGTTTCATCCGTCGACCAAACCTCAGGATCGGCCACCAAATCTTAGATAGAATAGTGCTGGCTAAATTAATGAGAAATTGCCAAACCAAAATTATATTACTGAGAACTGAGCGTATGACACGTCACAGCTTAAACTGAATTCATATCTGATCACAAAAATTATATTGACAACACAGACATGAAACATATATAGCAATAGTACAACAAATTGCCTCTTAGCCAAACTTCCTTTGATTTCTGCAGCTCAAAGATTTGCATTCACCATCCGTTCGAATCGGTATCCCATTACCAAGGTGAAGCATAAACTTCACGCCTCTTGACGTCATAAAAAATGGTGACTAACCCTTTGTGAAGCTCTGCGCCAAGAATATTCTTGCGGTCCTTGGCAATCGCACAAAGATCAAGTGAGATCACCGTCTGCAGTGAACTTCAACTATAAATTATTGTCTACCTTCTTTGTATACAATTTATACCATCCCAATTAGAGCTAGTTTGTGAAGTAGTTATTGACATAATTCCTAGGTACATTATAATTATGTTACTATATTAGGCTATTATCTTAATATTCCAGAAGTTGGGAAGCTATCAATAATTTTCGCTGTGAAGACTCAATTTCATTTTTCCATTTGTTATTCCGATAAATACTTATCCCGGTCAATCTTCACCTTTTGAATTACCCAAGTAGTTATGTACACAATTGAAATCTAAATTGCTAGTGAAACTTTGGAAAGTCAACTTCCGAAATCACCGGAACCGTTTTTTTTTTTTTTTCTTTTCCTTTTTTTCTTACGTCCCTCTGAAGCTTGACTTTTTTAATAAAGAGTCGACCTATTGGAATTGATTCAGGTGGGTATGGGACAATCCAAGCATGAGAAAAAAATGACCGTATACATATCATCTGTTTCATACCATTCTAAGACCTAATCCAAGAAGAAAAAAAAGGTAAATATCTGAGTGCGTATGTGTTTGAGTGACTGTGTGTGTGTGTGTGTGTGTGTGTGTGTGTGTGTGTGTGTGTGTGTGTGTGTGTGTGTGTGTGTGTGTGTATGAGTACAAATTTTTTCGACGCGGCCTAGGCCACGATTTATACGATTTTCGAGATTCATTCTTCCAAATTTGAATCTAGTTGTGCAACCCACCCCGGAAATTTCAAATTCCATGGGGGAAGGTAGCGAATGGAGGGGATAAAGCTGAAAAACTTGGTCAACACAAACCAAAACAAAAGTCGTAATGTTTTGGACCCTTATGTCCATTATAAATTAAAAATGATCCAGCAAATTATTACACTGTGTAGCTTAATTTGTATATTTCTATAAAGATAAGCTATCTGCATTATAACTGTGTTCTTTCCGGTTCAAACCGAAGCAGCTGATGTTCGGAATATTCCTACATGGAAATCTCTTCTAAGTGTCCATAACATGCATACCGTCTTCTTTTCTGCATAATGGAGTGTGAATAGTTAATAGTGATCCAAATAATATCATACGATGCAACATCACATTCCTTTTAGAACAAATCTAACTTCTACCGAAACTTTTCAAGCTTCAGCGACTTGAAAATTTCAATCCCCAATATTCAATAGTATATCTACTGCCAGTGGCGTAGCTAAGTCATTTCTCATGGAGGGGCAACAGTCAAGGATTTAATTTTATTTTATTGTTTTAGTATCTATTCATTTATAGTACTTGTTGTTGAATGTATGAAGACTGTATCATAAACTGTCAAGCGTTCATACCTATGAGTAGATACTCATGTTTTTCGTAATGATTTGACATCACGTATGCGTCCATATTCACTATGGATTATTATTAAAGCATACCTTATACTATTTAGAAAATATATTATCCAATTAACCAATAATCAGAACGTTGAAAACTACAATAAATACGAGTACCTAAGGATGAACTGAGGAGCAATAAGGCTTATATATATACCTTTTTAGTTATGTGGTCGTTTCTCCCTTACAAGTTTATCCTCAATTGTACTTGTTGATCTGGACAATATCACACAATTGTATTATATAGTACCTGGTATAAAAAATGGGGCTTGAAACCGAGAATGACAAATAACAAAATGTAAACAAAACAAACTCAAACCAGCAATATGCTAGGTTAGTATAGAAATACCTAGTGCTACAATATAATATATTATTGTTTTAAACTTTTCTATTAAACTATTTCAATCACCACTGAAAACTTCTTCTTTTTTTTTCTTAACGAGTATTTTAACTGTTATTTAATTCGTGAATGGTATAGTACAGACGATATGCCAACAATAAAAAATTAATAAAAGAATACGGGAAACAACCAAGCTTGATCAAGTAGGCAGTGAAAAGTAGGGGAAATTCGTAGGGGAATTCGAAAGATACTGAGCAATGGATATTTTTCTAGGGAAAATTCGCATATGGGCCTAACTCCAGAGGGTAAAAAGGGAACAACTTGATTTTTGCAGTAGCCACATTTCCGTTTCGTTGACTACGTGATTTTACTCCTCTCCGAGGGGCTGTAACCACGCAATTTCGCCCTTATACAAACGAATCTAATGAGAATTTCTTTATTTCTAAGCTCGTCTAATGTTGCTAGGCAACCGGATTCGTATAATAATAGTAGTAGGTAATTGTGTTTTACTAATTACATTCTCCGATTGAAGGTGTTAGGTACTGAAGTTAGAAGCGTTAGTAAGTTTGATTGTATCCATACCACGAACTTCTGCGTCCTCTGTAATTCATGGAGGGGCTCTGCCCACCCTGCCCCCCCCCCCCCTCAAACTACGCCACTGTCTACTGGCGACAAATGTTATTACAAACTCGATTTTGTGAAGTGAGAATTCCATTAACTCACTGCGGGTGGTTTCGTTCCATTATTTGGTATGATATGTTTAAATTACACACACAATAAAATACTGTTGCCTTAAAAGTCTTCGAGATCTCGATTTTTCGATATTTCAGCCCTTAATTTTCCCGTTTAGAGTTGATTGAAAGTGAAGCCAATGTTACTGGCACATCCCCAGCCAAAGTATGATTTTTGAGGCATATTTAATAAATTTTGGGCTAGTAGTTTCAGAGAGAAACTTCAGGCAGAGGACGAACGGTTTTTTTCTCTTTTTTAGTGCATTTTCTCTTAAAAAAGGACAACTGAGCTATTTCGTTCACTTTGTCCGTTGATGTATGTATGTCCTCTTTAAATCGTTTTAAGTGCCACTTCCCTACGTCTGATTTCGATTAAACTTGGTATGGGTGTAATCTGTAACATGTAAAGGATAAAGATTTATTGGGGGCCGCATGAGAGGTCACTGATCAGCGGAGTGAACTCCAAAGCCATTTTGTCTCCTATTCCACACAGGAAGCTGAAATTTGAGAGGAGGGCTCAAGGAAGAACACTGAAGACGACTAAGAGCTCATCGATCAGCTGATTGAGCTCAAAAGCCATTTTGACTACTATTCAACGCAGGAAGCTAAAATTTCAGAGGGAGGCTCAAGGAAGAATACTGAAGATGCATGAAAGGTCATCGATTAGCTGACTGAGCTCAAAAGCCATTTCGTCACATCGAAAGCTGAAATTCGAGAGGGTGGCTCAAGGGAGAATACTGAAGTTGCATGAGAGGTCATCGATCAGCTGATTAAGCTCAAAAGCCATTTTGTCTCCCATTAAGCGTAGGAAGCTGAAATTTGAGAGGGAAGCTGAAGGGAGAATACTGAAGACGACTGAGAGCATCAATCAGCTGATTGAGCTCCACAGCCATTTTGTCTACTATTCAACGCAAGAAGCCGAAATTTGAGAGGGTGGCTCAAGGGAGAACACTGAAGACGCATGAGAGGTCATTGATCAGCTGAGTGAGCTCAAAAGCATTTTGCCTCCTATTAAACGCAGGAAGCCGAAATTTGAGAGGGAGACTCAAGGGAGAACACTGAAGACGACTGAGAGGTCATCAATCAGCTGATTTAGCTTCAAAGCCGTTTTGTCAAATATTAAACGCAGGAAGAATCTATTTCACGCGGATCTCCTTACAAGGATCATTTGACTCACTTCTCGAGCACTGATCTACTGGTTCATTTTAGCGAATTTTTGAAGAAAATTAAGCTATTGCTCTCGCCTCAAAATTTGTAGAATGTGAATTTTTGAAAAAATTTTATGCAGAAATCCGTTTCAGGCTATTCTGAATCATATTCTGAAGTTTAACGCATTTTTTTATGTATGTATGTATGTATGTATATATGTATGTATATATGTATGTATATATGTATGTATATATGTATGTATGTGTCATTCCAGACGATAACTGTCCGTAGAATTGTGCTAGAAACTTCAAACAAATTTTAAAATGTTAAGGACACAAAACGAAAGTTCAAGTTCGTTGGCCAGCATAATCGGATTACATCTTCGGGTTGAAATTTTCGAAAATGTAGTCAAAAATTGCAAAATAGCCTGTTTTTTGCGATTTGTTGTGCGAAATAATTTTTTCAGCATACTAACATGTGGTATATTCGGAATCAGCGTAACATTTCCTATAAGAATATGTATCAAGTTTTCAAAAATTTCAAAGTTGAAGAATCAGTCAAAAATCAAAATAATGCCGTTCGCTATTTGTAAAATTCGGTAATATTTGCATGAAACATTGTCCAAATTCAGATTGAACTACTCTTATGGAAGTATTCCTATACTAGCCGCTCCGGCTCGCTGCGCTCGCCTCCACGTCCAGCCGGGGGGCAAGCCCCCCGGGCCCCCATTCAATTGCTCGCTTCGCTCGCAAAGTGTGGCATGTAGGGAATATTGCTCGCTTCGCTCGCAAAGTGTGGCATGTAGGGAATGTTGCTCGCTTCGCTCGCAAACGATAGATCCCTAAGGGTAGGTTTAACTTCTGTAAGGGATGCTGCTCGCTTCGCTCGCTTGAGGAAGTTATACTGCCCACCCAACTTGGCAGACGTTTTTTTCTGTTGGAAATTCTTACAAACAAATTAAATCTTATGAAACTACGTGGAACCACAAAAAGTTTATTCGGGGATGTTGCTCGCTTCGCTCGCAAGGTATTGCTATATATTTATAGGAAAAAATCCGAATTTATTCTGTTGACATGGCTCTCGCTTCGCTTGCAAGGTATACCTGTATACCCTTCAAGACGTAAGTGCGTGTACCTGCTCGCAACCCGTTTTCGTCAGGTGCAAGCCCCGCCTCATCGAACCCCTGACTTCGTAGAGCCTTCTCGCGAACACGGAAAATTAATTTCTGATGTTAAACGCTTCTTCTCGCTTCCGCTCGTGATTTGGACCGACTTAACGTCACTTTTTTCGATATCCGATTTCGGATTCAGATTCGGCGGACCCAAAGCTGTATTTCGCCCGCGAAAACCGTTCCGAAAAACGTACCTTTATGGGGTATATTTTAATCGGAAAAAACCAAGTTTTTCGGCGGACTTTTCGTGAAAACACGGTCCGTACTCTCGCATTTTTTTAACGCATTTCCCGATACTTTTTTCGTGATCCGATCGCGCCGTCGTCTTCCTCGTAGGAAAACCTACGAAACCGGTATTTTTCCGGAATTGTCAACGGCCGTTTAGAGGGGTAGGGGAAGCGGGGAAGTCCAAAAAGCGCACATTAATTCTTACTTCGACCCCCCTCCCGCCCTACGGCCCATGGTTCGGGTGGGATTAAACAATTTTAAATTCGCTCGCTCCCACTTTTGGAAAATCTCAAGAAGATCCCCCCACTCGTACACTCCCCCCACTCAGCCGTTTGGCCGTGCATAGACACGACAGACAAACAGACAAATAGACAGACAGACAAACGGAGTTTCATTCTTATTAATAATAGAGATAGAGATAACCAATCCTAGAACCATGCTGTTTAAAACGTAGGTAGTAGGTGCTTAAATAAAAAAAAAAAAAAATAAAAAATAATAAAAAATAAAAAATAAATTAATCACAACTGATGAGTTTACTCTGTGCATGTGTTAATAGTTTGATTCTATGTTTGTCTATCAAAATCATAAACTAAAATTTCTCAACACGATCAATAGCGACTGAAATGTCGAAGATTTCTTCAAAAATTCGCTCATGGGGTCATGCTGCATGACTGGACTTTTTTGCATTCTATACATCTTGAAATGAAAACCACCAAATTTTGAGAGGGCATTTTAAAAAATATCTAGGTTTATTACAAAGGTTAATTATTGAAAATAATGAAATAAAATGAAACACCAATCTACAAGTCCATCTATCGGTGACAAATGCTACATTAGACCATTGCCTCTATTATAATTGTGGTGAGATTTTGGTTTTAGTTCTTGAATTCAACGCATCTTGGAACGTAAACCAACAAATTTTAAGAGAGGTTAAATTTTTTTTAGGTCGATTATAAGGGTTCATTATCGAAAATAATAGGTACACCAAAATCCCTTCATAAATATTGACTACCTACTGAACCAACAGAGATGTTTACAATGGATTTTCCAGTCATGAAATCGAATTTTGGATAACTGTTGTAACTTTCAGATATTTTATTTGATTCCACCAATTTTTAACCGTTAGATGCCCAAATCTACATAGTTACACTTCAAAGATAATTGTTGCGTCTATCTATATCTATACTATTTATAAGAATGAAACTCCGTCTGTTTGTCTGTCGTGTCTATGCACGGCCAAACGGCTGAGTGGGCCGGATCTACGAGTGGGGGGATCTTCTTGAGATTTTCCGAAAGGTGGAACGAGCGAATTTAAAATTTTCTAATCCCAGCCGAACCATGGGCCGTAGGGCGGGAGGGGGGTCGAAGTTCCGGTTAATATGCGCTTTCTGGACTTCCCCGCTTCCCCTACCCCTCTAAACGGCCGTCGACCATTCCGGAAAAATACGGGTTTCGTAGGTTTTCCTACGAGGAAGACGACGGCGCGATCGGATCGCGAAAAAAGTATCGGGAAATGCGTCAAAAAAATGCGAGAGTACGGACCGTGTTTTCTCGAAAAGTCCGACGAAAAACTACGTTTTTTCCGATTAAAATATACCCCATAAAGGTAGGTTTTTCGGAACGGTTTTCGCGAGCGATATACAGCTTTGGGTCCGCCGAATCTGAATCCGAAATCGGATATCGAAAAAAGTGACGGGAAGTTGGTCGAATTGCGAGCGGAAGCGAGGGGAACCGTTTAAAATTACATTTTTCATCGACCCGGGCCACCGTTACACAACGTTGCTTACCTGAAAGGGACTCGATGACTCACAGGGGACTCACTACGCACTTGACTCATTTCCACGGAATTTCGTACGGGTTTTTCCCAACACCTAAGCAGCAATACCTTGCGAGCGAAGCGAGCAACATTCCCTAATAAACTTTTCGTGGTTCCACGTAGTTTTATAAGATTTAATTTGTTTGTAAGAATTTCCAACAGAAAAAAACGTCTGCCAAATTGGGTGGGCAGTATAACTTCCTCAAGCGAGCAAAGCGAACAGCATCCCTTACAGAAGTTAAACCTACCCTTAGGGATCTATCGTTTGCGAGCGAAGCGAGCATCATCCCCTACATGCCATACCTTGCGAGCGAAGCGAGCAACATTTCCTACATGCCACAATTTGCGAGCGAAGCGAGCAACATTCCCTACATGCCAGAGTTTGCGAGCAAAGCGAGCAACATCCCCAAATAAACTTTTTTGTGGTTCCACGTAGTTTTATAAGATTTATTTTGTTTGTGAGAATTTCCAACAGAAAAAAACGTCTGCCAAGTGGGGTGGGCAGTATAACTTCCTCAAGCGAGCGAAGCAAGCAGCATCCCCTACAGAAGTTAAACCTACCCTTAGAGATCTACCGTTTGCGAGCGAAGCAAGCAACATCCCCTACAGAATTAAACCTACCCTTAGGGATCTACCGTTTGCGAGCAAAGCGAGCAACTTAATGAGGGGGCCAGGGCCTTTGTTTGCGAGCGAAGCGAGCAACATCCCCTACCCACTCTTAGGGATGTGCCGTTTGCGAACGAAGCGAGCAACATCCCTTACATGCCACACTTTGCAAGCGAATCGAGCAACATTCTTTACATGCCACACTTTGCAAGCGAAGCGAGCAACATTCCCTACATGCCACTCTTTGCGAGCGAAGAGAGCAATTTAATGGGGGGGTCCGGGGGGCTTGCCCCCCGGCTGGACGTAGAGGCGAGCAAAGCGAGCTGGAGCGGCTAGTTGATAATATATTAACCAGTGATCTGCTCATATGGACTATCTAACGAATACCTACACAATAAATCTATCAATATGTAATCAATTTACCAATAAATTTTGAGTTGATGGCGTTTCTTCGTCGATTACAGAGATTTTTATTATTGGATATATATAGTTAAATCATAACTAAATTTCTGTTCTGTTCATTTTTTTCGAAAAATTTTAATTAGGATAAAGATCTAATGAGAACTATAACAATTCAATTCACTGATTAGAGCGACGATAATAATGTCAACGTGTAAACCGCGAAGCTGATAGTTTTATCGGTCCTCCGCCTTTGCCGGCAAATAAAATATTACGGTCGTCTCCGCGCGTTCTTATAGCGGCGGGGAAGATAACAATCTCTGTTTGTTTATTGTCGTTGAATGAGATCACCAGTTCTATTCTTGCTCTGCCCAGGTAAGGTTCCCTCCTGCAGTAGACAAACTAAATTTCAGTTTTCAATCGCTTCCGCTACCATGTATTTTACACTGTGCGGAGTAAAGCGGCGAATCCAGGTGCGAAATTGTATGAAAAGCTGTATTTATTATTTCAATTTTACCATAAAGTAAATAGAAAAGCGGCATCTAGTTGGATCTATCTAGGTATAGTAATTTAAAATATATGGTGAGCATAGGGAAGCACATAGGTAGTTATGCATTATAGGGAAGTCCATATTTATGTCTAGTTTACAGTTGTAAATCTAAATAATTATCCTTGGTTGTCAGATTCACAGGCTTTAACTGTGCGTAGTGATTAATTATATGTTTTAACAAGATAATCTAAAAACAGAAGGACGTAAAATATCCCTTACTCCTGAAGCCACCAGTGGTGATTAAAACTATATCTATCAATATTGTGGAAGAAATCTCCACTACGGGTCTAAGGGCCAGAGAAACAACTTATGGTTTGAATTGAAACATAGCTAAAAGAAAGAGAAGAAAAAGATAAAAAAAGGCAGCATAAATTCAAGGAACTCTAATGATAGTAATGGTTCCGCGTTGCCAACTGCAAATTTCGAGCATCGTTTGTTTGTAGCATGGAAGGGGGAATGTGTGGGTTTCTGAGGTTATGATCAGTTTTATTCACCCCTGTTTGGTTTAGTTTAGCAAAACAATTTTGTATTGTTTCATGTTTCTTGCATCGATCGTCTTTTCGTTCAACTGAATTATTTATTCATTTTATGTTATCCGTAACAGTTTCAGAATCCAATAGTACGCCTTCAATCCATTTTGGAAATGATTTGGATCTTCCCGGAAAATACATGGCTGCTTCACCCCTCCATCAATTTCACAATACTTCACCATCAGAAATATCTTCTGGAAAGTACCTACTTCATTTCATCACTAATATAACTCACTAGGCAAATTGTCCACTAAAACCCATAGACTTGGTCCACCCTTGGAAACCGTTCAACTTTAAACAGGGCTTAGTTCTTATCACAAACTTTGAGAGCCATTTAGGAACTTGTCCAACTGGTATACACAACATTCTCCGTTTAAACAGCAGTTTAGGCGTTATGTGAGGTTTAAAATGGTTTTGTACCCCTCGTCTTAAGCAGAGGAAAGAGCCAAATAAAGTAAAAAATTTTACCATGTTGGATACGAAAGCCGAAGCTCGCGTGACCGATCCCTATGAGAGAAAAATAATTGCCAGATGTCGGCGCCATAAGGAGTTGGATGCTTGCTTGTTCTATAGGACATCTCCTCAGTTATCAAACGTAACCAGGGGCGAGGTTTCGTTCGGCCTGCTTTGGTAAATGTAATCAGCCTAGATGACCCTAGATGAGAGCTGATAGATACAGTACAGAGCTCCAGCTCTACACTATCTACAAGTACTATATTGCAATACAAGTTCCTGCCTTCGTGGTGAGGGCTTCATTCCCAAGACGCAGAAATTTAAATTTTTGGTAACTATGATTATTCAGAGTGTCCTCTCTGTTTTCCAATTTTTAATCCTGTTTGGCTACCAGCTGCCGTTTATCAGGAAGCCTCCACGAAGTGGTACGAGTTGGGAAACAATCTATCAATTCACAATATGCGTTATTCTTATTACCGTAGTGAACCTGCATTATCCCTCGGCGATTTTTTCTCCATTAAATGCAAGTATTAAGGGGTGGAAATGTTTTGGTACGATCAATACTTTCCCTTTCCTTGAATACTTCCAACCCTAATAGTTTTACATTAGTGAACTCTATTTTCATATTTTTATACAATGAGAGCTACGTCAGTCAATACATACTGGTCCATACTTTACACAGTAGCCGGGTCATGTTGCTCAAAAACAATGCAATACAAATTATTCAAAGAAAAAACTCATCTTTAAGTGAAATCCTGATTGAGGGCTTTTGAAATCTTGATTTTTCAGACTTTCATTCCTCAAATTTCAGTCATTAGATTTGAAAGAAAATGATGTCAACATTTCAGGACCATAGATAACAACCTGAAATGTGATTTCAGCATGGAAAAGCAAACAATCGAATTACTGGAAATGGAGTAGGTACCTATTGTGTTTTACCAGGAGGTTTTCCCTAGATGAGTGTAAAACTGGCTTTTTTGGAACTTTGGATACTCTCTTTCGTTGATGATCATGTTTCTGACTCAACTGAATTTCCAGGATGGAAATTCGTCGAGCTAAAGCTCTGCCACATTAGGATTTCTAGGTCCAATTGAATATTTTCTATTGTGCGTGAATATCATCTAATGACGCCTTATTTCTACACTGTGCTAATGTCATGTGTTTATATTCTTATTGGTATGCCTGGAAAAATTGGCAGCAGTATTTATTTTATTTCTTCTGTTAAATAAATTTCGTCATTACGAATAAAAACGCCCCCGGTTGGCCTGAGAAGTTAATTGGAAAGAAAACTGGTTTCTGGCAGACGAGGGACCCCAAGGCTCGTTTTATTGCGCGGATCAGAGCAGATAAGCGGATCATCGGAAGAAGATCCCGTCATCACCTGCAATGCCGAGAGCAGCTGAGAGGATTGGCGGGATTACGCAAGGTCTCTGTGACCTCTGGTTGAAGGGAGAGTGAGTCAAGAAGGATCGTGAGTCAAGTAACCCGGTCGCGATTAAGGGAGATCGTTCTTGTTCCATTGAGTGTACTCTAACCCTTGAGATGTCCACTTACTTTGGCTAGATTGTTGGAGGGGGGTATATTAAAGATCGTATAGTCCAGAAATGGACAGCACAGTACATATTCGCATGCAAAACGTAAATTCCATCAAGCACCATTTTCTCACGCCCCTGTTGGCCGATCTTTCTCATATTTGGAGGATAGGTGAACGAGGTTAATTTGAACATTCCCTGACAATTTCAACATAATCCTATCATTAGTAGCTACTGCATCATTAGTAGCTTCGCATGCGCGAATATTTATTTGTTTTTAGACGAGCCTGATTTCAACAGTTTTCATCTGATTTTGATGAAACTTTCAGGGAATGTGCGGGTTAGGCTGTAAATGGTACACTAATAATTCCATACTTCGTCGTCCAATCCCGCTCAAGTTTGGTGCATAGTTGGGGGATACTGGTTTGATTATTCCATGTTAATTTCAACATGATTACATCATTATTAGTTCCTGCGCATGCGCAAAAGTGTACTTTCAGGAAAAAGGTTTAGTTTTCATCAGATTTTGATTACATATTCTGGGAATTTATGGGTAAATCCCAATACCAATTTCATTTTTCACAAAACATTACTCCATTCTGCGCATGCGCTAACATGAATTAATTTAAGCATAATTTTCCCGTTTTTAAAAATATCTTTACTGTCTTTACTGGGGTCTTGGAACTGAAAAAGTGTGAACCCTTCTCGGAGGCACAATGCGCCATGTTCTAATCCTAAATTACATAAGCGGTTTAATAATTATATACCAATGATCTGCGTATGAGGGCTGTCTAATACAGAAATAATAAACCATTGTGTAATAATTTGCAGCGTTTTTAACATGTTTAATGTTTTAGGGCTGGGGGTCGTTCTGTGAATTCCGACACGACACGCAAATGTGCAACTTTTTTTCTGATGATTTCCGCTTACAACCGAGTCGTTGCTAGGGAAATGGTACTTCGTCGTTTTTCATCCCACAAAATTCGTTGACCATTCGTTCGAAAGCTCTCGATTTATCCAACCATATTATGTTAACTACTGCGAAGTGCGTGGCCAACAAGCTGAGTTATGAGCATGGTTATTTAAATAATTGTGTACACTCAGGTGATCATTCTCAATAATTGATATTGTGAACATGATTGCAACCGCTTGTTAATTTCTGATGATTTCATTGAGTTGGTGTTTCGATGATTTGATTCATAGCAGGTGATCCGAATATTGCGAGAACGGTTTGATTTTTGAAGCGGTGGTTAAATCATTTTAATAGGTAATTTCTATACTTTACACTCTAGGAAGCTGTAATTTTGTATGTAGCCTCTTCAGGACATTTACTTGACGATGCCCAGGGTCCGGATCAGATGAGTGGCTCTTAAAGCTATTTTTTATGCTTTACACTCTAGGAAGCTGTAATTTCGTATGTAGCCTCTTTAGGACATTTACTTGACGATGCCCAGGGTCCGGATCAGCTGAGTGGCTCTTAGAGCTTGCATACGAGTCTGCAACTAAAGACATAAAATGTCCCAATGTGTTGCAGACTCGTATGCAAGCGTACTTTGGTATGAGTCCCATCGGAAATATGTAATGGTAAAATAAAAATGAATATAAATATAATAAATTGTTTTGGTTAATTAGAATCTTTTCTTTTCTCTTGACCTTAAAAAACTATCTCTAATTTCTCCCTTGCGAGGGAAAAACATTAAACATGATTTAATGTTTTCCCTCTCAAGGGAGAAATTATGAAATCGTTGTAGATTTTTCTGATGATTTCCGCTTACAACCGAGTCGTTGCTAGGGAAATTTTTCTGATGATTTCCGCTTACAACCGAGTCGTTGCTAGGGAAATGGTACTTCGTCGTTTTTCATCCCACAAAATTCGTTGACCATTCGTTCGAAAGCTCTCGATTTATCCAACCATATTATGTTAACTACTGCGAAGTGCGTGGCCAACAAGCTGAGTTATGAGCATGGTTATTTGAATAATTGTGTACACTCAGGTGATCATTCTCAATAATTGATATTGTGAACATGATTGCAACCGCTTGTTAATTTCTGATGATTTCATTGAGTTGGTGTTTCGATGATTTGATTCATAGCAGGTGATCCGAATATTGCGAGAACGGTTTGATTTGTGAAGCGGTGGTTAAATCATTTTAATAGGTAATTTCTATACTTTACACTCTAGGTAGCTGTAATTTCGTATGTAGCCTCTTTAGGACATTTACTTGACGATGCCCAGGGTCCGGATCAGATGAGTGGCTCTTAAAGCTATTTTTTATGCTTTACACTCTAGGAAGCTGTAATTTCGTATGTAGCCTCTTTAGGACATTTACTTGACGATGCCCAGGGTCCGGATCAGATGAGTGGCTCTTAAAGCTATTTTTTATGCTTTACACTCTAGGAAGCTGTAATTTCGTATGTAGCCTCTTTAGGACATTTACTTGACGATGCCAAGGGTCCGGATCAGATGAGTGGCTCTTGAAGCTAATTTCTATGCATTACGCTCTAGGAAGCTGTAATTTCGTGTGTAACCTCTTTGGGACATTTACTTGACGATGCCCAGGCTCCGGATCAGATGAGTAGCTCTTAAAGCTATTTTTTATGATTTACACTCTAGCAAGCTGTAATTTCGCTTGTAGCCTCTTTAGGACATTTACTTGACGATGCCCAGGGTCCGGATCAGATGAGTGGCTCTTAAAGCTATTTTTTATGCTTTACACTCTAGCAAGCTGTAATTTCGCATGTAGCCTCTTTAGGACATTTACTTGACGATGCCCAGGGTCCGGATCAGATGAGTGGCTCTTAAAGCTATTTTTTATGCTTTACACTCTAGGAAGCTGTAATTTCGTATGTAGCCTCTTTAGGACATTTAATTGACGATGCCCAGGGTCCGGATCAGATGAGTGGCTCTTAGAGCTAATTTCTATGCTTTACACTCTAGGAAGCTGTAATTTCGTATGTAGCCTCTTTAGGACATTTACTTGACGATGCCCAGGGTCCGGATCAGCTGAGTGGCTCTTAGAGCTTGCATACGAGTCTGCAACTAAAGACATAAAATGTCCCAATGTGTTGCAGACTCGTATGCAAGCGTACTTTGGTATGAGTCCCATCGGAAATATATAATGATAAAATAAAAATGAATATAAATATAATAAATTGTTTTGGTTAATTAGAATCTTTTCTTTTCTCTTGACCTTAAAAAACTATATCTAATTTCTCCCTTGCGAGGGAAAAACATTAAACATGATTTAATGTTTTTCCCTCTCAAGGGAGAAATTATGAAATTTCTGATGATTTCCGCTTACAACCGAATCGTTGCTAGGGAAATGGTACTTCGTCGTTTTTTTCTGATGATTTCCGCTTACAACCGAGTCGTTGCTAGGGAAATGGTACTTCGTCGTTTTTCATCCCACAAAATTCGTTGACCATTCGTTCGAAAGCTCTCGATTTATCCAACCATATTATGTTAACTACTGCGAAGTGCGTGGCCAACAAGCTGAGTTATGAGCATGGTTATTTGAATAATTGTGTACACTCAGGTGATCATTCTCAATAATTGATATTGTGAACATGATTGCAACCGCTTGTTAATTTCTGGTGATTTCATTGAGCTGGTGTTTCGATGATTTGATTCATAGCAGGTGATCCGAATATTGCGAGAACGGTTTGATTTGTGAAGCGGTGGTTGAATCATTTTAATAGGTAATTTCTATACTTTACACTCTAGGAAGCTGTAATTTCGTATGTAGCCTCTTTAGGACATTCACTTGACGATGCCCAGGGTCCAGATCAGATGAGTGGCTCTTGAAGCTATTTTTTATGCTTTACACTCTAGGAAGCTGTAATTTCGTATATAGCCTCTTTAGGACATTTACTTGACGATGCCCAGGGTCCGGATCAGATGAGTGGCTCTTAAAGCTAATTTCTATGCATTACGCTCTAGGAAGCTGTAATTTCGTGTGTAACCTCTTTGGGACATTTACTTGACGATGCCCAGGGTCCGGATCAGATGAGTGGCTCTTAAAGCTATTTTTTTATGCTTTACACTCTAGCAAGCTGTAATTTCGCTTGTAGCCTCTTTAGGACATTTACTTAACGATGCCCAGGGTCCGGATCAGATGAGTGGCTCTTAAAGCTATTTTTTATGCTTTACACTCTAGCAAGCTGTAATTTCGCATGTTGCCTCTTTAGGACATTTACTTGACGATGCCCAGGGTCCGGATCAGATGAGTGGCTCTTAAAGCTATTTTTTATGCTTTACACTCTAGGAAGCTGTAATTTCGTATGTAGCCTCTTTAGGACATTTACTTGACGATGCCCAGGGTCCAGATCAGATGAGTGGCTCTTAAAGCTATTTTTTATGCTTTACACTCTAGGAAGCTGTAATTTCGTATGTAGCCTCTTTAGGACATTTACTTGACGATGCCCAGGGTCCGGATCAGATGAGTGGCTCTTAAAGCTAATTTCTATGCATTACGCTCTAGGAAGCTGTAATTTCGTGTGTAACCTCTTTGGGACATTTACTTGACGATGCCCAGGGTCCGGATCAGATGAGTGGCTCTTAAAGCTATTTTTTATGCTTTACACTCTAGCAAGCTGTAAGTTTGCTTGTAGCCTCTTTGGACATTTACTTGACGATGCCCAGGGTCCGGATCAGATGAGTGGCTCTTAAAGCTATTTTTTATGCTTTACACTCTAGGAAGCTGTAATTTCGTATGTAGCCTCTTTAGGACATTTACTTGACGATGCCAAGGGTCCGGATCAGATGAGTGGCTCTTGAAGCTAATTTCTATGCTTTACACTCTAGGAAGCTGTAATTTCGTGTGTAACCTCTTTGGGACATTTATTTGACGATGCCCAGGGTCCGGATCAGATGAGTGGCTCTTAAAGCTATCGTAATTTCGCTTGTAGCCTCTTTAGGACATTTACTTGACGATGCCCAGGGTCCAGATCAGATGAGTGGCTCTTTAAGCTATTTTTTATGCTTTACACTCTAGGAAGCTGTAATTTCGTATATAGCCTCTTTAGGACATTTACTTGACGATGCCCAGGGTCCGGATCAGATGAGTGGCTCTTAAAGCTAATTTCTATGCATTACGCTCTAGGAAGCTGTAATTTCGTGTGTAACCTCTTTGGGACATTTACTTGACGATGCCCAGGGTCCGGATCAGATGAGTGGCTCTTAAAGCTATTTTTTTATGCTTTACACTCTAGCAAGCTGTAATTTCGCTTGTAGCCTCTTTAGGACATTTACTTGACGATGCCCAGGGTCCGGATCAGATGAGTGGCTCTTAAAGCTATTTTTTATGCTTTACACTCTAGCAAGCTGTAATTTCGCATGTTGCCTCTTTAGGACATTTACTTGACGATGCCCAGGGTCCGGATCAGATGAGTGGCTCTTAAAGCTATTTTTTATGCTTTACACTCTAGGAAGCTGTAATTTCGTATGTAGCCTCTTTAGGACATTTACTTGACGATGCCCAGGGTCCAGATCAGATGAGTGGCTCTTAAAGCTATTTTTTATGCTTTACACTCTAGGAAGCTGTAATTTCGTATGTAGCCTCTTTAGGACATTTACTTGACGATGCCCAGGGTCCGGATCAGATGAGTGGCTCTTAAAGCTAATTTCTATGCATTTCGCTCTAGGAAGCTGTAATTTCGTGTGTAACCTCTTTGGGACATTTACTTGACGATGCCCAGGGTCCGGATCAGATGAGTGGCTCTTAAAGCTATTTTTATGCTTTACACTCTAGCAAGCTGTAATTTCGCTTGTAGCCTCTTTAGGACATTTACTTTACGATGCCCAGGGTCCGGATCAGATGAGTGGCTCTTAAAGCTATTTTTTATGCTTTACACTCTAGCAAGCTGTAATTTCGCATGTTGCCTCTTTAGGACATTTACTTGACGATGCCCAGGGTCCGGATCAGATGAGTGGCTCTTAAAGCTATTTTTTATGCTTTACACTCTAGGAAGCTGTAATTTCGTATGTAGCCTCTTTAGGACATTTACTTGACGATGCCCAGGGTCCGGATCAGATGAGTGGCTCTTAAAGCTATTTTTTATGCTTTACACTCTAGCAAGCTGTAATTTCGCTTGTAGCCTCTTTAGGACATTTACTTAACGATGCCCAGGGTCCGGATCAGATGAGTGGCTCTTAAAGCTATTTTTTATGCTTTACACTCTAGCAAGCTGTAATTTCGCATGTTGCCTCTTTAGGACATTTACTTGACGATGCCCAGGGTCCGGATCAGATGAGTGGCTCTTAGAGCTAATTTCTATGCTTTACACTCTAGGAAGCTGTAATTTCGTATGTAGCCTCTTTGGGACATTTACTTGACGATGCCCAGGGTCCGGATCAGATGAGTGGCTCTTAAAGCTAATTTCTATGCTTTACACTCTAGGAAGCTGTAATTTCATATGTAGCCTCTTTAGGACATTTACTTGACGATGCCCAGGGTCCGGATCAGATGAGTGGCTCTTAGAGCTAATTTCTATGCTTTACGCTCTAGGAAGCTGTAATTTCGTATGTAGCCTCTTTAGTTTCATTGGTTACTACACAGTTACTACCTTCTGTTGTAGCAACCATAAAGAATAATTATCGCACTCGAAAGAAACAAGAGTCAATAGCTACGTTTTTCATTGGTTACTACACAGTTACTACCTTCCGTTGTAGCAACCATACGTTGATGGCGAGTTCTATAATAAGTACAGTAAATGCAACATTATACTTGTAGAGTTCAGTGAAATGGCTGGGAAAAAGAGAGCAAGAACAGCTACTGAGCGATCACGAGAATCAAGACAGCGAAAAAAACAACAAGAAATAGATGAGTACATTCAATCTTTACCGAGTTCTAGTTCTCGGTAGACTGTGGGATATGTGATCGGCTGTGGTTTGAACGTGATATGCGACAGATTCCATCCAAGGCTGTTGATTTAGTTGCTCGAATGTTCCCAGGTGAAAAATCGACATTCAAGGTATGTCAGACTTACTACAAATCTTTACCGAGTTCTAGTTCATCCGCTTCATTATCCGAAGAAGAGAAACTACTTAAATACAATCAGATGAAAAACGAGAAGATGATGAAACCAAAGTCAACGGCTGAGCGATGTAAAGAATATCGCACTCGAAAGAAACAAGAGTTAATAGCTAAAAGATCTCTCGAAGTTGAATTGAATCAAGAATCCGTTGAACCTGTGTCCAAGCAATTCATAACCGAAAGTAGTTTTGTTGACATAGAATTTCAAAAACGTTTTTACGAAAATACGTTCGGTTCAGACTGTGGGATATGTGATCGGCTGTGGTTTGAACGTGATATGCGACAGATTCCATCCAAGGCTGTTGATTTAGTTGCTCGAATGTTCCCAGGTGAAAAATCGACATTCAAGGTATGTCAGACTTGCTACAAATCTTTACCGAGTTCTAGTTCATCCGCTTCATTATCCGAAGAAGAGAAACTACTTAAATACAATCAGATGAAGAACGAGAAGATGATGAAACCAAAGTCAACGGCTGAGCGATGTAAAGAATATCGCACTCGAAAGAAACAAGAGTTAATAGCTAAAAGATCTCTCGGAGTTGAATTGAATCAAGAATCCGTTGAACCTGTGTCCAAGCAATTCATAACCGATAGTAGTTTTGTTGACATAGAATTTCAAAAACGTTTTTACGAAAATACGTTCGGTTCAGACTGTGGGATATGTGATCGGCTGTGGTTTGAACGTGATATGCGACAGATTCCATCCAAGGCTGTTGATTTAGTTGCTCGAATGTTCCCAGGTGAAAATCGACATTCAAGGTATGTCAGACTTGCTACAAATCATTGGGTGAGAATAAAATCCCACGATTGTCTCGAACGAATGGGTTTCGTTATCCTCAATTTCCTGCTTATTTACCACCACTCGATCCAATCTGTGAGCGATTAGTGTCGCCACGGATTCCCTTTATGCATATTCGTAGATTACGTTTTGTTTATGGTGCAAAAGGAATTATTGGCCAAGTAATTAATGTACCCGTTGATGTGAATGAAATGGTACAGGCACTACCTCGGCAACTTGATGACGATTATGCCTTTAATGTTAATATCAAACTGCATCAAATCCACAAGTCGTCCTATTTGACTGGTATGGTTAAAAAATCACACGTTAAGGCTTGGTTGGGATATCTACAATCGAAACCCCTGTATGCTAATATAAAAATCGATAAGTCGTTCTTTGGGGTAAATGATGCTGATGGTGATGTAGATCGTAACGAAGAAATAATCGAATCAATTTCTGAGGATCAGGAGCATGTACATGAAATGTTACTGGCTAAGCAGCATACACTTATGTGGAGTGAAGAGAAATACTTAGATATTGCTCCGGGAATGAATCGACAACCATCGAGTTTAATTTATGACACGTACGCCGAAGAATTATCATTTCCTAGCATTTATCTGGGTGAGCCTCGCAAATTTTCAATCAATAACGTTACTACATTCATGATGGCTTCAAGTGAGATTCGTCGAAAAGATCGTCGCGGAGTAAAACCAGAACATATTTTATATATGGCGATGAAAATCATGAGGCTACGCTTGACAGAGAGTTTATACATTACATTCATGAATACAGGTGATAGTAAACAACTCACTCGAGACGATGTAGAAAATAGAAAAGTTCTCGAAAATTGTATGGAGAGAAATTTATCTTTCATGAAGTCAATTCCTAACTCTGTACAATACTGGATGGGACGAAAAAAAGATGTTTTTGCAATGATTCGGCAATTGGGAAAACCCACTCTCTTTCTCACATTGAGTGCTTCAGAATATAAATGGTCTGCTTTGCTACGACGTCTATACAAACTTAAACACGGCAGAGAATATGAAGTGGTAGACCCAGTAGTAGAACTGAGTTCTGATGAGAAAACTACATTAGTAAATGAAGATCCTGTCACATGCTGTTTATACTTTGATAAACTCGTCGATACCATAATGTATCTTCTCAAGTCTTCACGGTGTAGCCCATTTCAAGATTATCGAGTGATAGACTTTTTCAAGCGTATTGAATTCCAACAACGTGGAAGTCCACACGCGCATATACTTTTATGGTTGAAAAATGATCCGCGAGAGATTGTTGATGAGAAAATGCCGGCTACTATAAATTTGATAAATGAATTATGCTGCGTGGATCCCAACCAGCTAGAAGTTGTACAGAATCAAACACACAAGCATACCTTTACTTGCTACAAGCGACCAAAAGATGAAAAGGCTAGGCGATGTCGATTTGGAGCTCCATTTTGGCCAATGGAACAGACAAGGGTGCTGATTCCTATGCCGAAAGAGGATTAAAAAATAAATTTGCTGATATGCACCATTCACTGGAATTTGATGAATTTAATGATTTGAACTCATTCCTTGCTCACCACAATGTGAAAAGCAATGGAAATTATTTGAATGTGCTCCGTGCTGGGATTCGACGACCTTATGTATTTTTTAAAACGCACAATTCAACAGCGCTGGATGAATACTTTCAATCCGTGGATTTCAAAGCACCTCAAATCTAATATGGATATTCAATACATCCTGGAGCCATATTCCTGCGCAACATATGTGGTGGAGTATGTAAATAAGACCAACAGAGGAATCAGCTCCCTCCATCGTAATCTTATAAAACTCAGGGATGAATATCCAGACAAAGATTACAGTGATTTGATGAAGGAATTGGGTAGAATGCTGAATTCAGTTGAGATGAGTAGTCAAGAGGCAGCGTGGTATCTTTTGAATCTACATATGGCCGAATCCTCTCGCGACGTAGCATACATCCCGACTAATTGGCCACATGAGCGGCAACGTGTACGAAAATCTCACAAACAAATGGAGGAAGAAGAACTTGCTGGGGACTCCCTCAATGTTTGGAAAGAAGGATTAGTTCAGGAATATGAGAAGCGCCCCCAAAGCTTGAAAAATATCTCATTGGCTCAATTTACAGCTTGGTACTTTAGAAAAAGAAATGGGGAGTACCAACGTCGAAAGTTTCCAAGGGTTATTCGTTATCGTAATTATGATATGAACCCACTGAGTGATTACAAACGTGAAATGGTTTTACTGTACATACCATTCACCAATGAGGAAGTAGAATTACTTGATCGGAATAAATTTCTGGAATTGTATAATGAGAGGGAAAATGAAATTCTTGAAGCACGTAAAGAATTTGAATCAGACATTGATATTGAACAGATTATGAAGCACTGTGAAGAAATGTGTAAAGGTGAAGATGATGAATCAGTTGAGGAGAAAAATGAGGAATTTGTGCAAAGTCAGGCTGTACACGGTGACTTCATTCAGTCAATGCGAGATGGAAATAATGATGATATACGGATGGCTGCCCTTGAGAAAATGTCTTCAGTGGTGCGTAAACGAGAAAATGTTATGACATCTGAACAGTACTGTGCCGCAATGCGACAGACAAATATGGAGCAGCGAGATTTGATTCTGGAAGCAATTCACAGAATGTTTATTGATGGAGAATATAAACCACTTCAAATTTTCTTCACAGGTCCTGCGGGTTGTGGGAAAACATTTACAATGAAACTTCTCATGGAGACATACAATCGATTTAGCCAGCAACACAACTCTACTTTTAATGCATTTGTTGCTTGTGCTTCAACGGGGATAGCAGCTTCTGCAATCAATGGAACAACGGTGCACTCAGCTTTTCGCATAAGCAATTCAAACAAAGAATCCGGCCTTTCTGTTGAAGCACTCAATTCATTCAGAAGTGCTCTCAACAATGTGCGTATTGTTTTTATAGATGAATGCAGTATGATAGGCGCTGGAATGCTACAACAGATCAACTCTCGGCTTCAACATATTCTTCATAATTTTGACCAACCATTTGCTGGAATGAATATGGTGTTCTGTGGAGATCTTCGTCAACTTCCACCAGTATGTCAAACACCAATATACAAGAGAAGGAAAGACAATTTTGCTGTGAAATAGTATGGCAATCACTGGAATATTATCCACTTGTTCAAGTGATGAGGCAAGCTGATGTCAAATTTTCCGCTATTCTCACAAAAATTGGCAATGGAGAAAATCTAACATCTGAACAACAAGCTGTGATTGAGTCTCGGTTTGTTTCGCAAGACTATGTAGATGAAGAATTTCCAGAGAGTATCCGCCTCTTTTTCCGTATTCTAGATGTGAACAAGTACAATAATGATAATATTCAGGGAGAACAAGTAGTTGAATATCTTGCTCAAGATACTTACTCAGGATATCGTAATGCCGAACAACTTGCTAGTGCTCGAAATAAGGTACACCAACTAAAACCTGATGAGACTGGTGGTTTGCCATATATGTTGAAACTTCTAGTTGGAAAACCCTATATGATTAGGACAAACATAAATGTGATTGATGGGCTTGTCAATGGAGCTATTGGCACTCTGTGGTATATTGAGAGGAATGCCGATGGTGTAGTCATACGATTGTGGCTTTCATTTGGTGATGCTAAAATTGGTAAACTAATTCGCATCAAATGCAATGCGCATGTGCAGTCAAATCCTGACCTGAAAAAGGAGTGGATACCAATTGGTGTTCGCTCAGCCACCATCCAGTTGAAAAGTAAAATAATCACTTGTAAAAGAGTTCAGTTTCCTATAGTTGAAGCAACAGGGGGGAACATATTTATGATACTGTTGTCTATGAATACAATAAAAGCCACGAGCAGCAGTTAGTCTATGTCGCACTTTCTAGAGCTAACAATTGGTAATATTTCTCGTGAATTTATCAGCAAAGCCAATGTCCATCCTACAGCTCTATCATTGTATACACTCAACACACAAAGCTTGAAGGCACATTGTGAAGATATAGCAACAGATTTTGTTATACCAAAAGTTAAGATGATGGCATTGACGGAGACTTGGGTTGAGAATGATGAACACATTTACATACCAGGCTTTCAATCTATCTCTCAGTTTAAGCGTAATACTGTGAGAGTTGGAGGAGTATCTATTTATGAAAAAGAAGAGTGTTCTTCTGCGCTTCAATCAACTACTCATGAACTTTTGAAATACGATAAAGAAGAAATGAAAGTGAAGCGAATAGCTACCGCTCATGATGGGGTTGGGGATATTTGTGCAATAGAGACTACAATTGATGGACACAGAGCCTTACTCGTATCATTCTACATCACACCGGGTATATCCCCTAAAGAATTGAGATATTTCTTTGAATTGAATATGATGGCATATAGTCCCAAGGCTGCTATCTTTGAGGTTGTTCGGGACAGAGGTTACCATTTACTACCAATTATACTTTGTGGAGATTTGAATCTTGATCTCAAGAGTCCCGATGGAGTGAAGTTTCAAGAATTTATGGATGAAACCTTCACTGTACCGTGAATATTTTAAATCTCCCGCCACGTTTGAATTGCGCGGTGTGAGGTTGGCCTCTTTCCACTGCCTCGCATAGTCAGACTCCGCAAGCAACAGCTCCACCGATAACTATTCCGAAGACTGCTGTAATGGAATGAGTTCTTTGCAAACTGATACCGTTTGTTTTATTATTATTGTTTAAATGAACATCGAAAATCATATTCAGTTGGTAAATGGAGAATTTATTCTCCCAACACGTGGGAACTATTTTTTTCGCCTGAGAGCTGCTGCCGCCTTCAGGACTCCCGACACAACTGCCGTTTTCCTTTGTCTTTTCTCGTTCTGCGCTCTGCTTGCCGTACCATCTCTCAATTTTACGTTTTTATATAAAATCCTCCCGTATATTTGAAGGGTTTTAATAACCAGTTCAGTTCCGTAAGAATAAGTCTCTCTTACCGCTGTCTCCACGATCTTCCGACTTCAGAGAACCTCGAATTCTGTTGAAACAACTTCGCCTTTTGGCAGATCCGTCGAAGTCATCAAGGACCAAGACATTTGCCTGGTGGAAAACATTCTTCGGGGATAAGTCACCGCATCACCGCCCACGATAGTCTACTCTACATCGAGAATTCTACGTGAGGCGAATCAACTACCGTACCGTTTTAGGTACCTACCTAGCAGACTGGTTATCCCTTGGATTTGGAAGCCTGCCGTCCGTCCTATCCTTCCTCACCTTCAGTTCTGACCTACTGCATAGTGTAACGTATATAATAGAATATATTGTCGAGTTTTTCCACTATCGTTGGAATTTAAGAAATCGTCCGAATTTAAGTAAGTGTCAGTGTTACACTTTACTACGAACTAGGGATTTTGTGATAACTTCCCGAATATTACCGTATATTATAACTTCGTATCTTTACCGTATTACCGCATTTGTTATACCTGTGACATTCCGATCCCTGAGCATTTCCTGTATATATATTTTGTTGTAAACAAGCAAATTTATTTTACTTCGTTTTAGCGGAATAAATTTCGCTACGAACAAGATTTAAGAGTTCATGTTGAATATTATATCCTTGGGTTCATCCCCACTCTTGAAGTTCAGTTTATTTTGTCACAAATTATATTTGTTATTTTTCATATCATAAGCCATTATTGAGTATTTCCTGTAAATAGATGTATATAAATATAATAAATTGTTTTGGTTAATTAGAATCTTTTCTTTTTTCTTGACCTTAAAAAACTATATCTAATTTCTCCCTTGCGAGGGAAAAACATTAAACATGATTTAATGTTTTTCCCTCTCAAGGGAGAAATTATGAAATCGTCAGTCTTAAGGAAAAACAAAACTTTAATGGAAAAAAATAAGATGGAAGGAATTTTTCACTACCATCCACCGAAATCGCACTTCACTTAAAAAAGAGGCCAAAAACCTTCGTGCACACGTTTTTGAAACTTCAGATCTAAGTACTTACTGTGGAACCTGGATAATTCGAACTTCTTTAATTCGAAACCTTCTTTAATTTGAATATTTCTATTGGTCCCTAGCATTTTGTATTAAAACAATGCTAAAAAATCGGGGATAATTCGAATTTCATTTTGGACAATTCGAATTTTTGGCGTGCTAATTGAGGTATAAATTTTAAGCGGCGACTCAAAATAATTGTAAATTTATCGGGAAATACGTTTTAGTAACGATATTTGGCAAAAGGTTTGCGTTAGACCAAATGCATGCAATTCAGTGCCATCGTACAGTCTGATAACTCCCCTTCCCCTCCCGCCCGCCGGGCGAATAAACTTATTTTTGAAAGCCGAATTAATGTAAGTAATTCATACTTCAACTCTTTGAATGCGTTGAAATATTTTATAATGGACGAGAGACTTAATTCGAGGAAACAGGCCAGAATATCATTCTTTTTTGAAAAACGATAGATTGTTTTTAATGGTTGCAGTTAAATACAGTATCATTCCAGGTTTCTTTATATTTATTGTTCAATATTCTATTGGTCAATAAGTATTCAATGTTACTGTATGTACTTTACCTCGTACTGTAGTTTGTTAAAATATAATTTATTATAATTTATTAAAAACTTCTTTAATTCGAATTTTTGGTTAATTCGAAGTTTTTGACTGGTCCCTTGAGGTTCGAATTATCAAAGTTTCACTGTATATTTATAACCAGGAAAAAATTGTTTTCTCAAAAATTCATCAATCGAATTTATACAGGAAAGAAGCTCTTGTTTACGAAAAATTTGAGTTTTCACAAATATCTACTTTTAAAGAGGCGGTACAGCAATGTCAGCGAATGAATATATCTTATTTTGCATGAAATGTTCCATTCAAGTATTCTAAAATTGGTTAATTCTAAAAATAATAAACTAACATTTATTCGCACGAAAATTTAGGGGTTTTGGCCACTCCTGGACCACTGTGCGTCGCTCCCCCCACGGCCTCCGACACCGTATAGGTAAATTGTAACATTAGTGATGATAAACTTAGTTCGCTTCTTTTTTTTTTTTTTTTTTTTCGGAAGCGGGATGAATGTGTCAGGTTATGGAAAGACGCCGCGCAGATAGGTCTCGTGACTGTAAAATTTAGTGTTCAGGTAATCTTCCACCTGGGGCCTATTTCATAAAATAACAAGTCACAAGTGTACAAGTTAACAAGTACAGGTACTCGTTATGCACGGTAAACTAGAACAAGTGTTTCACCAAAACAAAGAGTACAAGTGTAGAAAAATTACATTTGTAAAAGCTAAGTTTACAAGTGTAGCAGATAGAAAAATGGCGTGTGGGGACAAACGAAATGATCAACGTCAAGCAGGATGCCGAAATTGAAGTTTTGTCAGCGAATCATAATTATAAAAACGTTGTTAAGTACACGATAGGATGTTTATCGTACATGGCAAGGTGTAATTATTGGAAGACAGACAAGTTATAAACTGAAAAGTGGGTATTTGACTTCTACTTATTTTGATGGCTGGCATAAATGGATTTTTCCCCTTCATTCAGCGGAAATGATCAATCATCAAGTTCTTCAAATTCTTTATCATTCAAGTTCTTCAATCATCAATTCATGAAGTCTTAATGCTGCTGGGTTAGGAATGTCATCTGACACTTCGAGATGATCTTCAAACTTCACTTTGTACTTCAATGAGAGGAAGATCCTCAATGCCCGATCAGGAAACATTGCACAGGGTCACGCACCATTTGAATCTTTCAAGGGTCTCGGGAGACATCCTAAAACTCTCGTTAAGCTCAAAAATACCCACGAAATGAACGTTTATTCGTGGTCGAGAAAATCGTTGGTGTCTTCCACGCTGAATGCTTCTTTCTTGTCTGTATTCTTCAGCAGATGATTCCGACGTATTAAACTCCGAAAAATTGTCAACTCACAATGCTGGAAAATAACAAGTTCACAGGTGAACGGACGTAGGTTAAAAATCGGCCATTTTCTTTAAAACAGTGACAAGTTACAAAGTGACTTGTTCAAAATGATGGGGAAACACTTGTGACTTGTCCAAATTCGCCTGTACACTTGTTAATTTTCACAGTGCATTACAAGTCTACACTTGTAACTTTATAAAACGCTTGCACACTCATTTTTTACAACTTGTACATGAAATAGGTTTGTAACTTGTCACTTGCTGCTTTATGAAAAAGGCCCTTAGTGGTATCCTTAGGACACCGTGGTTAGCAAAAACTCTCTCTAACAAGAGTTTTGATGAGGAAACATCAAGGTGCCATATAATTACCAAATCGCCCATGGTAAAGCACAGGTACTCAGTTAGAATATTTGAACATATAGTTACTGGAATGGAGTATTTTTTAATCCTTAAATGTCTAGGCAAATAGCGTATTGGCGTATTGTGTATTCATATATTCTTGGTTGCCCCAATATTCCCAATGTTCCCAATATATTGGGAGTCCCGCACGAAATTCGACTCTGTTCAAGTGAGGTACGTGAAAGCCTCTGATAATAGTCCGATATGTATGTCGTTAGGGACTGCGCCGGGTGACCTGCCAATTTCTCCCGGCAGAGGTATTCCTGTCTTGCAAGATGTCAAAGAAGCTGCACGCCCGATAATGCATTTATAGCACTGCCCACCCTCCGTGAGTCGACGTCACAGGCGTACAGACGTGGGCACGCTGAGACCAAAATTACTAGAAGTTGTTAGACATTGCAGATTCGGATTTCTGCTACAAACAAAATTCTGTGAAGAAGAGCTATAGGTCATATCGCCAAAAATAATGGTATTATGTACAGGGACGTCTCTATGAATGGACTGTATAAAATGTTGCTGATAATTAAAATTAGAGAAAAAAAAAAAAAAAAAAAATACAAAAATATCATGATTTCTGGGAATTAACCTTCCTTCCTTCCTTTAGCCCCCTTCACCGAGATTAACCTTCCATCATTAAACTTTCAGCATGAAATTGGAAATTCCTGACATATTTTCCAAAACTACACCAAATTCATAATTGAACGAAAAATGACCGCCAAAACCTTGATATTAAAATACCTTGATATTCAAAACTAGACCGAATTCACTTTTGAACTGAAAAAAACTTCCAGTTATGCAGCATGATCGTATGAGCGAATTTTCGTAATTTTTATTGTATTGTGTAATGTTGAATTGTTTTGAAATTGGAGCTTTTCGAGTGCAAGGAAATTGTAAACTATTAATTTTATGGGGGAAAACGTATTTTAAGTATTAATTTCGATTTTTTTTTTTTTTTTTTTTGTGCAGTTTTCATCTATTTCTTAGCAAATTTTAAAGACTTTTAATTACATTTTTCAGGATAATTTTGCTACACATACATTTTTGAATGTTCTATTCTAAAGTTAATAAACTTTACTTGAGCATTATTCAACCAAAAAATAAAAATTTAACGATTCTTAGCCATTTTTGGTGATTTCTTACAATATTTTTTTTGAAATTTGACCAATTTAATGTGCTCAAAAAATGCTGTCTAACAATCTCATCCTTTCGTTTGGAAAGCTTGATTTTTTGGCGCTGGAACGGAATTTTTATCTCAATCCTAAGGTAAGGAGAGTTATCGTTTGGAATGGTACATAAATATATATATAAAAAATAAATACACACACACACATATATATATATATATATATATATATATATATATATATATATATATATATATATAAGCGTTAAACTCTAGGATTCGTTTCAGAATACCTCAAAACGGATTTCAATGAAGAATTTTTTTAAAAAATATTGATTTTAAAATTTTATGAGCCATTGCAATAGCTTCATTTTCTACGAAAATTCGCTAAAATCACGAAAATTGGACAAAAAGGTTTGGACGAGGTATATGTTCACGCCTAAAGATGTATCATTAGTTTATTTTTGTTTGTATATTCGTTTATGTTCTGCCGAACAAAGATGATAAACAGCCGGCGCTTTATGACCCCTAATATTTATCAGTAAAGTGAAGTGTTCTTTGTGCCTGACTACGATTCCACGACCCGATTCAGTGATCCTATCTTCACATGAATTCTGCCCCCTTCTACCTATCTCTCAACATAACCACGTTTCATTCCATCAAGACACCATTTTCTTTGAGACTGCCAACTGAATTCACCTCGTAGCTGACTTCAGCATCTCGTGGTCTTCAGCATCCACTATTTTGAATAGTTTCTTATGGAAAGGGCATCCCGTACCCAAGACTCACATCCCAGGACGTATCGTACCCCATATCGTACCAGGACGACGCTGATACAACATTTGGCCATTTCTAAGGGAGTACAAATTAGTACTGAGACCAAAACACAACCATAACTTTGTTTCCAAGCTGTCGGTTTTCCTTGCTTCACTGGAGCATACGTATCTTCATGAAATCGGTACATCGTATGCTTACAGATATCAAGGACGTATTGATTCATGCTGCGTATTGATTCTACGCAGAATCTGGGTAAAATCTTCTATTCTGGCCCGTACTCCTCGTCGTGCACCAAACGGTCAGAATTCCTAATATAAATATTTATCGCTCGTCATTCAGCAGTGTTTTGTACCTAAGCAAGAGCCTGCTGTTTGTTTCCAGCTAAAACCCTCCCTACGGTACGAATGGTAAAATGGTAATGGTAGCACAATGAGGCTCCTGGTAACTACTATGGTACCCTAGATTCCTAATACTACCTCATGTGCCTAAAGTGGACTGTATTTTTAAATATTATTGCACTATAATAACCAATGACTAGATGTGATAATTTGACTAGGATAATTAAATAAATATGTGGATATGAGTAGCTTCTGAAGATTTATTAAACAGTAGGTATGTACCTACGCTTGTTGAGATGAAGTTTCCTACCTATAGAGTGGCCACAGAAGAAAGAAGATATAGGTAACAGAAGTATCACAGATAGTAGATCATTTCAGAAAAGTTCATTCCCATAGCCGAAGAAGTAGGTAGATGAAGAATGAAGGCCCAACTCCAAGTAAGGTAGGTTGAAGATAGGTAGATCTAGAAGATAGGTAAGAAGAATTGATACAGCCCAAAACAGACCTTAAGGTGAAAGGAAGATAAAGATGTAATAAAGAAAGATCTCACCACGATTATCTCTTAATCTTGAGCTGGAGATCGGTCAGTATGCAGGTGGCACTGATTGGAAATGATGAACCAACCAAGTACAACAGATAAGTGGCCGTATCCACACAGGCAGCAATTCCCAGTGATATTTCGGGAAGGATGATGAAATATGCAGCGATTTGGTACCAAAATCGAACTGGATAATTGTTAATAACGCACGGATGTTATAGGATACGATTTGAGCAGCTGATGTAGATGTTGAGAACACAAAATCACAACTCACTCACAGTAACTTGTAACAATATAAATAATACAAAAAAAGGGAGTACAAATTTCCTACATGAATTTAAATTATAATAAACCAGTACAAATGTAAATAATTTGTGCAAGTTGACCCTACAAGAGATATATGGAGGAAGAATATAAGCCCATGTAGCTGCCACTACAAGAAATGGATCCCGTAGGCACTGGAAAGATAACGGCTTATCATTGTTATTGTATTTTCCCTAATGAATCAACAGATGTTTATTGAACTTGAATATATTAAATCAGTGTGGAGTGATGAAAAAACGGATATTATGAAGGAAAAAAATAGGTGTAGGTGAAGTGATAAAATGTGATGGTGGAATGGAGGAATGCGGATTTCATCTGAACGGTTGCAGGTAAGGTCTTCGATGTGTTGCTGATTTGTAAACGATGTTTTACAACCAAGCAGCCTCAAAGAACATTACTAACTAAGTACACTATCAATATTAGGTAGTACTCGTCAGATTTAATAATATTATTCACTCTTGTACAAATAACTTAGAAGGAGCTCCTTAATTTATTTATTTTCATATGATTCATTAAATTTGAAAATACATTGTTTATGCCATAGGTAATTGGTTTTCTAACATATTTTAAGCCCCACCTCTGGTACACCTAAGCAGTACGTACTGAACCATCACCTGCTTGCATAAAACACTTTTTATGTGCTCACAAATCGAAAAAGTGAGTTTATTGATATACTTGGGGGTGAATATAGTCACTCGCCTCAAATAGAACAAACAAATACACATAGATTAGCTGTGTCTCCTTTTATGAGTTCGTTTTCTCTTTAATCTTCAGTGCTTTCATTTTCAACATTGGAGCTCGTTTTTGGATACGTCGTGTTAGATTCTGATTGAGAACTCAAACCTCTACCTCTTTCACAATTAAATAGGAAGCGGTTTCAACAAACAAACATTTCTGAGAACACAACATGTAATTAGGCCCACTTTCACGTAAATTTAAAACGAGTTTAAACCCGAAGAGGTTGGAAATTAACGGAGTTTACAACTCACTGTCTTCCACCAGAGCGCTGCTCGAGTTTTGGCCGCTGACTCGACTTCACTCAAAATCCTACAAATTACCCCCGCTAATTTTTTTCTGTCGTGATATTTCAGTTTTTTTGTTTTGCTTCCTCACTACCGAAGGTAGGAAAGCTTTGTGTTTGTGATTGAATTCCAAAAACTTTGTGTCCTCCAAAGTCAAAATTTCTACTTACTTTTCGCGTTTTAGAGCTTGCTGATCAATTTTGGTTCCGTGTCTGTCTGTCTGTCTTTGGTAAATCCTTGTCACGCCCAAAACTATACTAAGTTTTAGTTCGATTCCGATGAAATTTTCAGGGATTTTGTGGGTTAGCTCCTAGACGGTCCCCTATCATTTTCAATACCGATAAATCAACTTTAGTTAGTCTGTGTGCATGCGCAAACGAGGATTTCAATATTGATTTACACAGGCAAAACTCCGAGTCTAATGGAATGATTTTGACGAAATTTTCAGGGATTGTGCAGGATAGCTTCTAGACGGTCCCCTATAACTTTCATTGCCGTCACAGTAATACTAGTCTGTGCGCATGCGCAAAGGTTAAGTTATTATAGCGTCAATTTCTCATCATCTTTTGGTCCGATTTCGTTCAAACTTGGGGAGAAGATGAGTATATGTTCCAGGAAAATTCCCTATTAATTACATCGCGATTGGTTGAGTAATAACTATAGCGCATGCGCAGAACTAAAATTGATTGAAACTTACAAAACTCCGGGACTAATGGACCGATTTTTATGAAATTTTCAAGGATTCTGCGGTTTAGCTCTTAGACGTTCCCCTATAAATTTCATTGCCGTTGGATTAATAGTAGTCTGTACGCATGTGCAAACTTTAATTTCTTATAACTTCGACTTATCAATCATTTCGACTCGTACTTCGTTCTTCAAATAATTCTACATGTCCATGTTACTATATAATGAGGAAGCTATACTGCCTACCCAACTTGTCAGACGTTTTTGTCCACGTTTGTGAATTCTGCCAGCAGAATAATAATTATTGGTGATACCGCGCGAGTTGGCAATGGCTATTAACATTTGGCTCGTCGGGCGAGGAAGATGTACCAAAAAAGTATGCCAAGTTGGGTGGGCAGTATAGCTTCCTCACAATTGTAACGGACTATATAGCATTATTTGTAATTAGTTGAACGCTTTAGTTTAAGAACAAAGTACGAGTCGAAATGATTTAATGCGAAATGGAACAGAATTTATTACATGTTTATTAACAGATCATAAGAAATCGACGTAATAGAAAATTCAAGTTTGCGCATGCGCATAGACTACTATTTATCCAACGGCTATGAAATTTATGGGGGACCTTCCAGGGGCTGACTCCCACAATCTCTGAAAACTTCATAAAATCAGTCCAATAGTCTCGGAGTTTTGTTCTGCGCATGCGCAGTAGTTCATACATTACCAATCGGGATATAATTCATAGAGAATTCTTCTGGAACATATACTCATCTACTCCCCGAGTTTGAACGAAATCGGACCAGTGGATGATGAGAAATCGACGTAATAAGAAATATACGTTTCCGCATGCGTACCAGCTACAATTGATTCGACGGCAATGAAACTTATAAAGGACCGCCTACAGGCGTGACAAGGATTTACCACAGACAGACATCAGATCAGACACATCGTTTCCAAAATTCCGATTCAACAAGCTTGCTGCTTCAAATCATACTTAGCTTCAAATAACTAAAACATGCCTATATTACTGCATACGCTTAAAACATGAAAAGAAGATGAAACTTCAGCTAGTCAAGCTTAGTTTTGAGGGAGCCGAAACAACACCAACTAACCACTAAAACTTAAATGTCTAGTGAAAATAGAAATAACAGTTAGGAAGGTTCCAACTGCAGATATTTATTTCGAGGCTATGTTGACATAGGCTTATGGATTGAGCCTTTTTCGAATTTTCTTCCAAGCAAAACCCAATTGAAGTGAGCCTCACCTAACGTTTGTATACGGAAGTTGAAAGTGTACAAAACCAACGAATCACTTGGAAATTCGTCAATATACCAAGGTGGTTTGATAGGTACTGAATGAATGATGATATACAATGATTCACTCAGCGCTAATAGGTACAATATTCAGCATGGAAGATTTATGTTCAGGAGAGCTCTCGGATATGGAGAGGTCATGTTGCCGCTGTTCCTTTTATCACCAACTTATTTATGTCCTGTCGTGCGTTCGGTCCCCTACGGATGTTAGTTAAATAGGAAACAGTTTATATACTTGAGATAGTTCACGAGCTCCACTCAAGTGGCAAACCGGTTCAAATATATAAACGCATAGCGATCGGGGTGGTTTCGTTCGATTCTTTGGGCGGATACCTATAAATGAAACTCAAAAAATCATTACTGTTACAGAGAAAGATTTCAGAATCTCGATTTTTGAATATTTCAGCGCTTAGGTTCTACCCTTTAGTGTTGATCGAACACGATGCCGATGTTACTGGCTCATCCCCGGCCGATAAATGATTTTTAAGTCAAATTTCTTACAGTTTGGTCCAATACTTTTTGAGAAGAGCTTCGGACGGAGTATGGTGGGCGGACGGATTTTTTATTTTTGTTTTTTATTTATTTATTTATTTTTCTTTTCTTTTATTTTTTGGATTCTACGCATCTTGAAACGCAAACAAAAAAAATTTTGATGGGGGTCAAAATTTTTTTCTTGGTTGATTACAAAGGTTTATTATTGAACAATCAAAACAAATTGGTTTGGTAGCTAAAACCATTTTGACGCAAGTGTTCGGACGAATTGGTCGCTGCCAAAGTAACCACTCTCCACCATGTGTAGTTTGTTCGAGCGAATCCGTACGAACAAAGTTCGTCAGAATATGCATCCTTCGTAACAGCCAAAGCGGGAGTACCAGCGTAGTTTACGTGGGCTCCATTCGGACAGGAAAAGTTTATTCAAGAAGTTACAGAACATAATCGAATCAGTGGAATCAAAATTGAGCTCAGTGCTGACCTTCTATGATTAGTCATTACATTTACGCTCTTAGTTTTGTATTCGAAGTATTATGTTTGATTTTTAATAGAAATGAACCGTCTATTGCAGCTAAATTACACCTTTTTTAAAAAATAATTATGTGTCATACCCAGCTTTGGTAGACGTTTCTTTTGTTTTTAAAGGCCCCTCTATACAGTGGCCAATACCACGCAAGCCTAGACCACATCGCGCACTGTCGATTGTGTAGACGCAAAATGACCTTGAACTAACTGCCGATGTCTGGCCGGCGGGGAGCCGTGCGGGCAACAACGAACTATACCTACTACATAAATATATAGTATACATATATGCATATATAGTTCGTTGGCGGGCAATCGCCTCCGTCGCAGTTTTTCTCGAAAGATCAAAGAAGATCACACTAGGCCATAGTCCCTTCCCGCACTTATTCGTACATAAACATCCACTCGCGATCACTCACTTACCTACTTCTCTCATAACTTCTCAATCTGTTTCGTGTTGAGAACATTTTTCGTTTCATGCGAATCTATTTCACGCAAATTTTCCATCTGCTGTAGACGTCAATAGTATTTACATCCCATACTAGTTTTGTATTTTCATTTGATCGTTGGTAGGTATCGTGTTAGATACGATACCTATCGTGTTAGATACGTATCAGATACTCGTACATACGCCGTGATTATTTTACGTTCATTCTTTTTTCCGTCATGTAGGGCAATGCATTTTTTTGACATGGATATGTCTTTTGGCTGGGGGTCAAGGAATTTTTTGCGACAGTTTTTTTTCCCGACCGACACTTTTTTCCCGACCGACACTTTTTTTCCCGACCCGCACATTTTCTATTGATTTTCACGTACAACCTACTAGGGAAGAGTAACTGCCATAGTTTTCATAGTAGGAAAATCGTTCGCCACTTTTTGGAATGCACTCATTTTACCACGTCATTTCATGACCTCTAAGCCATTGTAGTGTCAAGGAATGCTGATTTATTACTCTAAGTTATAAACTAATAATGTTTTATTACCATAATGGAATAATCTTGTGAAAAGAAGGCACTACATGGTTGGTATAATTGAGCAGTAGGTACCAACTGGTAAGCAGTAGGTACTAGACATATCCATGATCTTTTTCGTTATTATTGCCTACTACTGCATCCTATTGTATTTCAAACTTCGGGTTTATTTATGCGCTTATATTATAATAAAGAAGTAGGCTCAAATAAATACGCTTAGTATATTTCCGAATGTAAACATTATATATATTTGTATTTTACATCTTGATTCATAAAAGTATCACGGTGTTCAGAATTAAGTAGGTATAGGTAGGTAGGCACCTGTTTAATTTTGCTAGATTATTTTGGACACGTATTGCAAATCCTCAAGATTCAAGATTATTTATTTGGCACAACAAGAAAATAAACAAAAGGAAACATACTCATCAATAAATAAATAAATTTAAAACATTTAAAAAAAACTTAACCAATACATTATACACGTGTGCTCACAGAGGCTTTAATTCGAAGAATTTGTGCCCCTTTGTGGAGTTGCACCTATCCCTCATTGTTATATAAAAAATAAATTACTATTAAGTAAAAGAAAACAATTATGAAAACATCTTCTTAGAATAAAAAAATAGGTTGCTTATATCATGAGCCAATTTCAGCAATTTTTAAAATTAAATACTTTTTAAATAAATTAAATTTGTCAAACTGACTGATATCAATTTTATGATTATAAAAAAAATTGTTACGCTACAACATATATGCACTTCTTTTGTAAATTTTCAGATTCATTTTTGGAATTCCAACGTGGGGCCTATTTGTGGTCCTCGTATTGTCCAACTACGATAAATCACTGTCATCAACACCAGTTCTATGTACATGTGAATATGATTCCTTCAGAAAAATATCCCGAATTTTCAAATAACCCAGTTCCTTATAAAGTAAACCTGAGGAAAATCTAGATGGTTTATTTAGAATTATAGGCGAAATTACATTTTGCACAACTTGCAATGAGTGAAGCGAACTTTTACATGCCCCTCCCTATACCAAGATACCAGATACCATATCTAATCAGAATTTCATGAACCAAAATAAATCATTTCTAACAAATTTATGTTAGCGAAACCTTTTAAAATTTTAAACACAGAAATGTTTTCTTAATCTTCTCACTAGCAAGTCTATATGCCCCCTGAAACTCAAATGTTGATCTATTAGCACCCCCAAATATTTACATTCATTTACAAAAGATAGAACACTGCGGGAGCACTGTGGAAGTCCAACACAATTATAATCGTGGATCTTCAGACGTCGGTTGGAGATATTCGTTCAATCAGAGCCAGAGAACCTTAATATTGAGGTCTTGCTCAATGAGACGTAAATAATTCAAATCGGACCAAGAACTCACTAACTGAAAATCTGAGCTCGCATTGGCTATCAAATCATCAACGGACTCACTCCAAAAATCATAGCAGTATCATCTGCAAATCCAAACATTTTGCCACCAAGACCAATGTATATGAGTTGTTCGTTTATATAAAGAAGAAAAACGCTGCAAATTATTATTTTTCAATTGAGTATGATCGTAGTTTTAGTTGGCTTGCGTACGTCATAAGGCCCGTCCAGACTCCTCGGCGTGTCCTATTTCGAGTTGCCACAACCTATACTTCTATAATTATATACGCATGTTTATATTTCTCGATTTGAGCTCCTATGTATTCAAATAGTTATTGCCTTAATAATATCATTATCTAAGTACGTACGAAAAGTCGACAGGATATGTTATTAAATATGTGTAGGAAAAGCATTGGTATTAACACACAAATATGACCTTGAAAAAACATATTCATGCCTCGAAGGAACGCCGTGCCCACCACAAGTGCCGCGGCACCTCCTCTCACTCCACCCCCCGCTCACCCGCCCCTCACCACCCACCGTGACCCCACAAACAATTGAGGAACTCCACAAACAATTTCTCTGGGAATACTTACGGAATCTCCAACCCTCACTATTTGCGTTCGATCCGCTAGGTACGATCCCAAAAGCTCTAAGGGCAAACTTCTAATGCCATAATTATACAATTTCTTTAATAACAATTTATGCTGAACACAATCATAATCCTTACTAATATCGAGAAAAATATCTAGTACGTGAAAAGCATCATTGCACTTTTGGTTTATCAACCTATTCATTTGAAAAAAAGCTGTGCCTACGTTAAGCCTCATTGAAACCCAAACTGATTTTTGGAAACAATATTGAAACCATCAAGAAAAGACACAAGTGTTAGCAGAAAATTTACCTGCAACATGGGTTCAAGGAACCCTTCAAATCTGCGTTAAATCACTGCAAAACGATGTATATGTGCCAATTAAATTGCAAATAACAATTCTAGAGATACTCACGTCCACCATTGCATATATGCTTTACATGCTGAAATACGGGAATTTTGCGAAAGTTATAGACCTATGACGTCACTCACGCTCTAACTTTTGCCTTATGCATTTCTCCAGTACTTCAAACAGAGCTAATAAAGTCAATGAAATCGGTCTATAACTACCCCGTGATTCTTTCACTCCGGATTTGAAAAGGGGAACAACAACAGATTTTTTAAATAAGTCTGGGTAAATCCAGTAGAAAATACCTGGTTGAAAATATAGGTTAGTGGTACACTAAAAGTATCCTGAAAGTGAATGGTTATGACTTGATTTAAATTCTTATTTGTATTAATGATTAGTTGTTTTTTCACTACCAAAGCTTTGTACGCTTGGTAGAAAACACCCACGGAAATACCCACAGCAGTTAATACTCGTAGGTATTTCCCCATTCATCACAAGTCACAATTTTTTTTTTTTTTTTAATTTAGCATTGGTTTCTTGTTTTTTGTGATCAGCTGTACCATTTTCTTCACTCAATGTCGAGCAAAACCCCACAGATCACGTCAAAACAATACAGTAGATTCTTTTACTTCATCCAAAAACACACATGTCCAGAGCTGTGAATCACGCAGAACCCCACTAGTCCAAGCAACCAATATGAAACCAGATACCTAGCCTCACGTGACCCTCCTGTTGCTTCTTGTTTAGCTATCTGTGAAGTTCGACTACCTGTACGTTTATCAGTGCATTTTTATATTATTTCAAGGGATAATTTATGTCATTCGAAATGGTTGATAATGAAATGGATGGTACAGTGACAGTGAGAGACGGTAATCAAGGTACGAGGAGAAAGGCAAAAACCCGTAGTTAGCGTGAAATTACTAAAAAAGTAAGGCATTCTTAAGCGCATACGTAAGCACAACAGTAACGCATACCAGTGCTTCAAAATTCGGCCAGGGGGGTGCTTTAAATTTCCGCCAGAATATCTATGGATCGTGTGATAAGATACTCCAGGATCAATTGTCAGCAGATACATACAAAGTGTTTTTTTTTCCTAGGTATTCATAATTATTTGTTTTAATTTTTCCTTCCACGTCTGAATTAGTCAAGTTTTATATTCAAGTATTAACTCAAATTGAATTTCATTCCCTTTTTAACAATTAAAAAATTTGGTTCAGCATAAAACGTTTACAATGCCATATAATCTTTACCCTTGTTTCCATTTTTCCTCTGAATGAGGAAGACCAAAACCCCTTGTCCTCCATATGTTTTCACCAAAACCCCACAAGCAAGAAAAAATCTATCAAACCCCCACATGCCTAAACTAAAATTAGGATTTTTTGAACTTTAGTGGCAGTATGATTCGAATCGAGTATGTTACTCAGTTTCTAAAGTCTCCTACAGGGCAATGAAGTAATAATACGCAAGTTTTAATCTGTAGAACAATATGAAACAGTTTTTCCTCAATTCTGAAAATTTTGATTTGACGGACTAGTGGGGTTTTGCATGGCTCCTCCTCATTTTGCCTCAAAATTCAAAAAGATCAAGATCGTAAAACACTTTTAAATGCCTTATTATTAAAATTTCTTGGTGAGAGGCCAATCGCTGGACAGTCCACCCTAATAAAACCAGTTGGTTTTGAGCTTTTATTTATTTAATTTTATTTACGGGCAAAATTGCCCAATTTACAGTTTATGGTAATAATAATAATTTTCATCAAGATTTAATAACAATGCTACGTCAAATTCAATAACATTAAAACAAGCTTTATATGGCAAAAAAAAATAGAGATCACAAATTTTCAACAATAATAAATAGCACAACAAAACAATTATAAGAATGGGGTATAAACAATTATAACAATGTCTCTTGAACGCCAGCTCACTAAAACAAAGAAGGTCGACATCCGACGATAGACCAACCAATCGGTTGACCTCCCTCTGGCATCTAATCAGGGGCCCACCATGCAAATAGCTGGTCGTCACAGTCGGGAGAAAAAAAGTTTGCATGTGGCGAGTTGGATAGGGCGGCACATAAAAGTTCAAGTGTGAGAGCAGAGAAGGACAGTCAATTCCACTTCCAATCTATGTACGAAAATTACGTCTGCTCGCTCACGTCGCCTTCTAAGAGTCTCGAGGCCCATTACTCTCAGCATTTCTAAGGGATCAAACTCTTCCCATTTATTGCCCATTTTGATAGAGAGATATCTTAGGAACCGGCGCTGTACTCGTTCGATCATCTCCATTGAATTTAGGTAGTATGGAAACCATACCACAGATGCATTTTCAAGTAATGGGCGGACCAACGAAGTATACAGCATCGATAAGGCAGCAGGATCTGAGAAACCCCTGGTACTTCTTTTTATAAAACCGAGCACTTTCATGGCTCGCGAACATATGTTCTCAATATGGCCAGAAAAACTGAGATGGTTATCAAAAAGAACTCCCAGATCCATTACATCCGTTTTTCTATACAAGATCTGTCCCGCAATCGAATAATCCATTACAATCGGCGAGGTTGAACGAGAGAACGAGACCACTGAACATTTATTAATATTAAGAGTCAGTTTGTTCTTTTTACACCATCCATCGAGAGCACTCAGAGACAATTGAATCCTCTCACAGTCGTCTCCTGGTTTCACCACTGCGAAGATCTTGAGATCGTCTGCATACAACAGGTGCTGCACACCGTCCCCAATAGCCGAATCCACATCATTTATAAATATTAAGAACATCCATGGTCCCAAATGAGATCCCTGTGGAACCCCAGAAGATGCCACAAACGACTGAGACAAAGTGTTCCGCACTCGGTCCGACAACCTACGATCAGCGAGGTAGCTTGAAAACCAGCTCAACAGTGATCCATGAAAACCAAACCTCTGGAGTTTCTTGAGCAAAATAACGTGAGACACCTGGTCAAACGCCTTAGCAAAGTCTGTATAGACACAATCGACCTGTTCCCCATCCGCGAAGGCCGACAAAATTCCATGCTGCAACACCAGTAGATTTGTTGAACATGACCTCCCGCTGCTGTGAGTTGCTGTGACATTGTAGACTTCATTAACAATATTACTTTCTTATTATCTTTCGTGGGAGTGAGGAAAGTAATGGCCTTCAATCTATCATTCGCTCGTCCACCGGATATTCCCGTGATGATCGCGCCGAGGAAACGGCCGAAGCCGAAGGCAGATGCGCCGCGGACGAGGCGGTGTCCCGCAAGCGGGTTCCCGCCCTCTGCGTCCCCGCGAACTCCGCCGTTTCACCCCGCACTCCACAGTTGCGCCCCGCACTTCCCCGCGATCCCGTAGTTTCACCCCGCGCCCGCCCCCTTCCACGATCCCCCTCCCCGGAGTGCCCACTCACGTGACGCTCGCACCTCTTGAATTCTTATTTTAGTCGTTCGCTCCCGAGCGCAACTCAGTTCTCCGCTCGCCCGCCCGCGCGTCCGATAGCACCAAAGCGTCACCTTCTCGAAAAACGTTAATTTTTCGTTCAAGGATCGTTGGTGTTGTCGCGCCCAAAAAAATCTCTTGTATTTCTCAGAGTTTCCCGGTGAATTTTTAGTTTATTATTTCGAATAAAATCGAATTTTTCCGCCGTGAATTTCCAGTGACTTGAGTTCCATTGTGAGAATCCACTGCAGAAGTCAGGCGGCTGGTTTGCTAATAGTCATCGGGTTTGGGGGCGAATTTCAACGGAGTTGCTGCTATCTGGTTTTTCTCGCACTCAACTCTTCCATTCAAAAGGTTTGTAAAGAAAACTGTAAAACTACTACATGCATCTGTCGTCTTATGTAAACAATAGTAAAACCCTCTAGGTGTTATTATCTTCTGAAAGCAAGAAAGCTGCCAGGAAAGTTATGTAATTGCCTGAAACATCACTTTACCCTTCAGAACCAACCTAATTCAAGAAAATGTATGTCGTACATGTATGTACGTACTGTAGATATATAGTTAGGTATATAAATAAATGTACTATATGAATAATGAAATGAGTCGAATTAGGGGGACGAAATGAAAAATTCACTTCAGATTGACTAAAAAATGAAGAAGTATGAAAAAAGGTGCAAATGATTACGCAACGGAGTATTATTTTGTGAGTATTGAGAGAGAGAGAGCATACGTACGTATGTATAGGTTTTACACTGACCAAATGGCTTAGAAACTCCTCCCACCAACAAGTCAAATGTGAGAAGAAACAACCCTATTTGACAATGAAGCAAAAATTGTTCAAATAATGAACAAATAACACGTAGGTACCTAACATGTTCACTATTCCTAAATGAGGATAATCCCGATTTATTGAAAGGTAAATATAATCATATATGTAAATTAGTTGTTGATTTAATAGGCAATTTTCACCATGTTCAGTTGTCCATAAATCATAATCATACGACCTTATCTTTTCCGTCAAAGGTCTTTGAAGAGCAAAAATCCAGCGACTCGGGTGGGCTTATTCACTGAAAGCAGCCCTTGTACAAACAGTTTCCAAGATATCAATTTTTGAAATTATAACCTTAAATGCTACTTTTAAGATGGATCGAAAGTAATGCAAGTCGTTGACGAGCCAATTTTCATGAATTTTAGTCCAACAGATTTGGAAAAAACAGACGGATTTTTTAAATTTATATTTCGGTATCTACGTATTTCGAAACGTATAGGCCAAAAAATTTGCAGGAGGGTTGAAAAAGTGGGTACCGTGTCGGCCATAATGGCTCAGTATTAGGAACAATACTCCAAGATCAATTCTGGGTTAACGGGAGAAAAAAATTAAAATACGTGGGAAAACTGATACTATTTTGATAAATTCTCTTGAATTATGAAGACGGCGGTCGTCACGAATGACATGAGAGTTTTTGGCGACCACTAACGTGCCCCTAACGTCACCCTAACGTACCCAAGAATACGTGACCTTGAAGGGACGTCAGCGACGTCGTACGTTAGAATGGCTCATTTAACGTCACCTCTTTGGGGACCTAAAGGCACACGACACCAGCCTAACCTTTCTGTAAATGTAGGTAACACTACTGGCCACCTCAGAATTATTCGAATACTGGTGAAGTAAATAATGATAGTTTTTCTTTTCAAATGCCACATTACCAACTAATTATGTTGATGTAGCGGGTAGGTTTTTGAACACCCCTCAAACTTGGTTATTTTACGTTTCAAATGGCGTAGAAACCGAATGTGCCATCTGAATCTGCTTCACTAGCCTTCAACTCGATTGAAAAAATCCGTTCTTTTGCTAACAGACTCTATTTGGTTGATTAGAACCTTGTTTCGATCATTATTTCACATATCTTAAATGAGAAAACTGAGTTTTAAGACACTACTTCTTCGCAGTATTGTTCTTAGTTTGCCTGATCTCTCAGCTATTTTCTCGTGAACATTGCGTTAAGTGCTGCCTTTTGGTCCATTGTCATAGAGATTTTTCTATAAATCTCTAAGAAATTATAAGAATTTATAAATTATTTTTCATACTTGTTGTTCGTACCCAACTGAAAACCCAAAAACATGAAGTTCGTAACGACTAATGACCTATAAGTGCAACTAAACCGCGGTGTTCCACACTTGAGGCTTACTATCTTTGCGTTAAATCCATGCCCTGTTTACGAATTGACAACTAAAAATGAGAAATTAGCCCGTATTTGTACTGAAACTAACATGAAATTCGAATTCAGGTTTGAAAATCGGCGTTTCATATCGAAATGAAGAAGTTGATTAGTCAACCAGTAGACAGCAAGACAGCTGGGGGAAAATATCGCGTTGCCCAACCACCGTTAACGTGACATCAAAATTAAGGTAACCGGTCTCCCGGTGTGATTTGGGTTAGCATCTTCATTTGCTCTCTCAAGGGTAACGTTAAGTTGATAAACTCTCTATACCTACAGCGTTTTTGGCGACCACTACGTGCCCTTAACCTCACCCTAACGTATCGAAGAGTACGTGACCTTGAAGGGACGTTAGCGATGTCGTACGTTAAGAATGGCTCATTTAACGTCACCCGTTTGGGGATCTCAAGGAACATGACACATGTCGACGCACATTCGTTCCAAACCTCTATTTTCCGGTCAAAACTCAAGCATTTCCACCATACCTTCAATGCGGTCGTTTTCATGATCTTTCTCCGCAGTGGCGTAGCTAAGTCATTTCTCATGGAGGGGCAACAGTCAAAGAACACATTTCATTTTATAGTTTAACTATTCACTTCTAAAAACCGTCAAACTTTTATATAAGTAGATATTCAATGGTTTTTCGTGATGATTTGAAATTACGTACGCTTTCATATTCACAAACCTACCAGTGGATTATTAAAGCATACCTAATACAATTTCGAAAAAATATTATCCAGTTTACTAATAATCAAAACGTTGTGAAAACTACGATAAATACGGATACCTACAGATGAACTGAGGAGCACTAGGTTTATATACTATTACACTAGACTTACTGCCTGCAAAATCATATATTTATCTATGTTGTCGTTTCTCACTTACAAGTTTGTCCACAATAAATTTTTACCTACTCGTTGATCTGGATAATATCACACAATAAATGGTACTTATAAGTATGCGGAATAAAAAACGGAGCATGAAACCGAGAACGACGAACAACAAAATGTAAACAAAACAAACCCTAAACAGCAATATGCTAGGTTAGAATAGAAATATCTACTGCTACAATAGATTGTTTCAATCTTTTCTATAAAACTAATTCAATCACCATAGATAACTTCAATTTTTTTTCTTTACGAGGATTTTAACTGTTAATCAATTCGTAAATGGTATAATACAAACGATATATCAACAATAAAAAATTAATAAAAGAATACGGGAAACAACCAAGCTTGATCAAGTAGGCAGTAAAAAGTAGGGGAAGTTCGTAGGAGAATTTGGTGGGTATTTTTTAGTGGAACAATGGATATTTTTCTAGGGAAAAATCGCATATATGGGCTAGCCTCAGAGGGTAGTGGGGAACGACTTCATTTCAGTTTGCAGTATCCACATTTCCGTTTCGTTGACTAGGTGATTTTACTCCTCTCCGAAGGGCTGTAAAATATCCACTCAATTTTGCCCTTATACCAACGAACCTAATAAAAATGTCATTATTTCTAAGGGCGTCGAAAGTTGCTAGGCAAACCGGATCCATATAATAAAACGCTGCAAATTATTACACAAAGGTTTATTATTTATGTATTAGACAGCCCTTCTACGTAGATCTCTGGTCCATAATTATTAAACGCCGCTTATAGATTTAGTATCGGAACTCGGAGCTTCGGACCTCACATAGGGGTTCAATCCATTACAGCAGCAGAATCTCACAATTTTACGCTTTTTAATATAGTTGATAAACAAAACAATTTATTACCAAGTCATCTTTCCAACACTTAAATGTGTTACCTATTTTGTATATTAATATCATCTAATTGGTCGAATTTCAAAAAATGTGCTGACAAAATCACTGAAAATGGCTAAGAATTGTTAAATTGATATTTTTTAGCATAAGATTGGTCAAATAAAGTTTATCAACTATGAAATAGAACATTCAAAAATTTATGTACGAAATTATGCTGAAAACTTGAACTTCATTAAATTTTGTTTTAAAAATCTATAAAATTGCAAAAAATTGCCTAAAATCCAAAATCTCTTTTTGAATAGAAGAGTATCATTTAGAATACTTTTTTTTTTTTTTTTTCATAAAATTAATAGCTAACATTTTCTTTTCACTCATAAATCTCCAATTTCTATACAACTTGAAATATACAAAAAAAGACACTTTTTCACCTATTTTTGGCTCATAGCACCCATGAGAGTGGAGCGATCGAGCTGGCGAGAAGTTAGGACCAACTAGACCCCAAGTGGAGTCTATGTGCGAAAGAACAGATTTTTTAAGTCAATTCTAAGGCCTTTTATGGCCCGGACGGCGGACGGTGGACGGCGAACGGCGGACGGCGGACGGACATTTCAAATTTGGATTCTACGCACCTTGAAACGTAAAGTGACAAAGTTTGAGGGGGGGGGGGGGGGGGGGGGGGTTATAAAAATGTTTTGCTACACGATCACATAGGCTTATTATTGGAAATAATAAACCAATAGTAGTAATTGTATTTTACTAATTACATTCTCCAATTGAAGGTGTCAGGTACTGAAGTTGAAGCGTAAAATTATTAATTTTGATTGTATCCACCTACCACGAACTTCTGCGTCCTCTGTAATTCATGGAGGGGCTCTGCCCACCCTGCCCCTCCTCAAACTACGCCACTGTTTCTCCGTGTTTTGTCCGTTGAGTCGAATGCAAGTAACCCCGATTGAATTGGAGCATTGGTTTGTAAGATACATTTGATTAAGCGAAATATCTAAGGAATATTTAAACCGATTTTTAGGCATTTAATATGTAATTTTTTCTCTTCTGAGGGACTATTCCTACAGAAAATGTTAGGCTGATTCAATAAATATACCTTATATTAATATGTCCAGGATGATATTCTTCACTAAAAAACCCCAAACAACACGTTATTGACTGTATTTTTGAAATTTAGATCCCCTCAGAAAAACGTTGGCCAACCATAAAACAGGCACAGAGCATATTTTCTGAATTTTCGACTCGAAAAATGTTAAGGCCATCGCAATAGCGATTCGCTAACAGTTTTTAGGCGGCTAGAAATGTAACGTACAATTAAAAATAAATAAAATGATCAAGAGGAAGGGGTTCCGTAAAGCTAAGAGGGTCGTTCCAGACGTAAACAAACGTCCCGGATAATCGGAGTAGCAGATATTTTTTATTGTGGTAATTTTGCTTTTAATTAGGCTAATTTTGTTTTCTTTTCGCAATTCTTTTCTTGCACTCAATAAAACACTTCTTCAGAGGCACAGTTATCTCAAGAAAATTCGCCATTATGATTTAATTTACTCCATAAATAGTACGATCAACTGAAATAATATAATGCAAAATTATTGTACAAGAAAACGACAATTTTAGCGACTTTTTGTTACGAACCTTGAGAAAAAAATAGTCTGATTGTTTCAGCCGACCTGCAACTCTGGGTATTCAAATTTCAGTATTGTACAAGTAGAAATATGTAAAGTTTTTTCTCTAATTAAGACGTTCAAAAAGTCAAATTTTGTCCGGTTTTTGAAGGTTTGGAACCAGTGTTTGACGAATGGCGAGCCAGCAAGATGACGCGATTGCATTGGTAGGTTTGTGTGTGGTGGTTGTCAATATAATCTTCATTTAGTCATATTAATATATATTAATTTTGTGAGACTAAATGAAGGTATTGCATTAATTTGATCTGTTTGAATTTAGTATTCAGTCGTCATTTAAAGTAATTAGGTATAAAACAATTTTTTAAACCGATAACCTATATTTGATCACTTAGTAACTAAACGTGACTTATTTTTTGATTCACTGCCATTAACTTGACTGACGATATTAATATTAATTCGAAAGATTATATCGTAGGTACCTCTAACTCAAACCTGTGCAGGTATACTGGACGGCACACACACACACACACGCAGACGCTCAGGTGAGCAGACCTGTGCAGGTAAAAAGAATTGAATTTCGATTCTTCACTGGTCGCCTGCGGAGGTCGTTTTACCTGTGCAGGTTTGCCTGGAGTGGCTGGCACACACCTGTACAGTTATACCTCTCTGGTCTACCATAACGTGTATATCTGGCCTTACCTTCCTGTTAATGTAACACTACACACGACTGGTCACCTCAAAATTACAGAAATACTAGGTGAAGTAAACAATAAATTTTTTTTTTTTTTCAAATTATGTTGATATAGCGGGTAGATTTTTTAACACCCCTCAATCTTGGTTATTTTACGTTTCAAGTCGTGTAGAAACCGAATCTGCTATCTGAAGTCCGCCTCCACCGGCTAGCTTCACAAGCCTTCAACTAGATTGCGAAAATCCGTATATTTGCACACAAGCTCTATTTGCATAGTTAGTCAGAGCCTTGTTTTTATTACTATTTCACATATTTTCAATGAGAAACCTGAGTTTAAGACACTACTTCTTTGCAGTATTGTTCTTAGTTTGCCTGATCTCTCAGCTGTTTTTTTTTTTTTTTTTTTTTTTTGTGAACATTGTGTGAAGTGCTGCCTCTATTGATGATTATTAGAGATCAGGTAAATTACGGGTTCATTGTCATAGAAATAAATAATTTTTCATACATGTTGGTGATTTCCTGAACGGAAAACCCAAAAACATGAAGTTCGTAACGACCAACTATAAGCAACAACTAAACCGCGGTGTTTCCCACTTGAGGCTTACTATCTGCGTTAAATCCAAGCCCTATTTACGAATTTAACTAAAAATGAGAAATTAGCCCGTATTTGTACTGAAACTAACATGAAATTCGAATTTAGGGTTGTAAATTGGCGTTTCATATCGAAGTAAAAATGTTGATAGTAGACAAGACTGCTGGAGGAAAATATCGCGTTGCTCAACCACCCTTACCGTGACATCAAAATTGAAGCAACCGTGCCCTCGTTTCATTTGGGTTAGCATCTTCATTTGCTCCCTCAAGACCAGAGTGACGGGTGACGTAAAGTTGAAGTCGCCAAAAACTCTTGATTATTCGAAACTATCTATTACCATCGCCAAATCGTGAAGGGATCTGAAATGATGAAAATACTGTTCATATCAGTACTTCAAAACAGTACTGTTCTGCTGTATGAATAGCCGCGTAATTCGAGAGGATAACTGGAAAATAGTGTGAAGCCTCTCTCCAAACATTTTCGTAAGCATCTCAGCCAGTCTGGTTTTTATTATTCACTCTCCGACGTTCCAGATCCCATTGCGAATCCCATTTTCAAGGTGCTCGGAAGATAACGTTAATTTCGCCGAATCTGACTGTTGTTTCTCGTTGACGTGATACAAGATCCACAAACTCAGACCTATATATATTCTTATCTAATGAGTCATGGCCAAGTTTACTATCTCAACATCCCGATGGGTCAAATGGAAGTTATGCAAGCGTCCACAATCAATTAAATGGATCTCCCTCCAATTCAATGGTCAAGGCTGACGGTGAAATACTTTTATGAACCACAAAATGCTTAGTACCTATAGATGTCACTTGCGAATGACATTACAGCTTTCCTGTACTATTGAATATCGTAATCATGGAACGACCTTCCAAATCCCTGTTTCAAAACTCAGAGCATATCCAATTAAATTCAATTCATGATCTAAATAAGTCTGTTCGCCACATAAGCTCAAACCTGATAGACAAAGGTCTTCTTTCCGGAAATTGAAAAAAACTTGAAAACTGTTTCATTGGGCTGTCAATTTGGAATTTAATGGACTCTTCTTCACATGAAATTAGGTGTGAACATGCAGAAAACAAAGTTGGTACCATTTCTTTTCGTCAATGATTCCGACCATTAATCAACCAGAAGTCATTCGCTTTGTAAGAATTTCAGTAAGTCCAGATCATAGATTGTTTAGCGAGCACTAAAACGCGTTAATAATTGTAAAATAACGAGGCTTCCATAGAGCTTTTGTTTGTTTCGGTTTGTGAAATATTGCCGAGTGATATATTTTTGTGTTCCGCCTAATCAGGAAATCGGTGTTCTTCCATCGCGGATTCGTTTTTAAATTGCCTATTTCAAAGGAGATCGTTGCCGACACGACAGCTGCTCGTGTTTTTGGATCCCAATCAAAATTCTTTCACCTGCGAAATGGCCTTCGCTCGTGTGTTCCTAATGATCGCCCGCTCACCTCTATCCACCGCAACTGTCAATATGTAGCGCTTATGTGTTCCTAAGTGAATATATACAGACATACATGTATAACATATGAATACGCATAAACGTACATTTAGCTATAAGTATAAACCAGATGACGAGCCTTGCAGACACTCTTCAAACCGTGTATATTTGTGATGGTCTTTTGCTGGTGAAAACCATTTGAGAACCTTCCAACTTGTTTACGACTCTGACAGCTAATTGGCTTGCGAGGACCCGGTTTTCGCTATTTGAGCAGAGAGAAGATGAAGTCGATGTTTTATTTGATGTCGGCCGTCAGACCGTTCATTTAAACTCGGCTGCGCGGACATTTATTTTGCCGATCGTTGCGAACATTACCCGAAAAAGGCTTTGCCAATAAAAGCATGTTTACATGTCATTAAAGGCAATCAAAGTAATTAACAGCTGTGTAGTTTATAAAAGCAGCTTACTAGCATTAGAATGCTTTGTCAGCGCTATGGAGACCGCTCAACTTGATACTACCTGATATCATCATCTCCTAGAACTACATCTGCATAAGGTCTTAAAACTGCCTATAACCCAAACATTACCTACCTTCTCGCACCTGTAGATCACGTGATACCATTCGCCAATAAAATCATGTTTTTTCCATTGCAGGCAATCGAATTAATCAACAGATGTGTAGTTTATACATGCAGCTTTTTTATCAGCGCTATAGGGAGAGCTTTAGACTTGTGGCTGACATCGTCGTATTCTAAAACTACATTAGCTTGAAGTCTTGAAGTGGCCCATAACCCAAAAATTGCCTACCCACTCGCACCTATATATAACAATACCATTGACCAAAAAATCATGTTTACAACCAATCACTGGTAGGTACTCAAATTAATTACTAGGTTTGTAGTTTATACATAAATGCATACAGTTGTTTTACACCAGGTCGTTTACATCAAAGGATATTACGAGTGGTTTACCTAAGAATTCCATCATTATGTAAGCATACTGACTAGGGTACCGTAGGGAGATTGGCATTTGATAAATAGAACAACCATTTGATGAAATAGCAATTTTAGAATGGAGTTGAGGGACATTGACTGAAAAAATTAGGATTGCTAAGCGTATTTTGAGAATTTTACGTACTGCATGATAAGTGTTCACCGTAAATACCGTAAGAAGATTGGCATTTCATAAGTAGAATAGATATTTGATAAAATATAATTTTCGAAAGGAAGTTCGGGACCTTAGCTGAAAAAATAGGGCTTCTAAGGGTTTATTTAAGGAACCATGGAGGGGTTTACATCGCACTATCTCTGGAAATGTGTTCAAAATAGGGTAGAAATGCAGTAAGCTAGTGTAGGAGTTGGAAGAATTTGTTGAATGCGGATGTAATAATCATTTTTCGTTTTGATCGAATGTAATATTTTTAACATTGACCTGTAGAATCAATGGCTATTGTACAACATTTTACATCAAAATCGAGATTACTGTCTCAGATTATGTTTGTTAGAATAATTCTTGGAAAGGCACGAGACCAAAGTCGTTTCGGTTTTTTCTCGACTACAAACGTTTTATACTTTTCTACCATCACATCCAATCAAAATCCACCGATGGTAACAGACGGTTTAAAATGTAATTTCAGTTTTTTCCTTCTAACTGCAAAAGGGTGTATGGGGTTGCTGGGTTGCTACGGGTGTAGGTATGGAACGAAGAAGTACCTACTCTAATCAATGCAGAAGTTATATCATAACAAGGCAAGCCCCCTGGACCCCCGATTACCTCTATTCACATACTTCGACTGAAATTATCGAAACACAGAATGTGTTCAGCTCACACGTTTCACATAAACCCGTGAAATCCGTATATACCGTTTATAGGAATGACTTCTATGGCAAATTGTTTTATTTATCTATCACCAGCACAATGACTCACCACCAGCTCAATGAAATCATCAGAAATTAACAAGTGGTTGCGATCATGTTCACAATATTCAATATTGAGAATGATCTCCTGTGTGTAATCAATTATTCAAATAACCATACTCATGACGCACTTTGTAGTAGTTAAGATAACATGGTTGGATAAATCGAGAGCTTTCGAACGAATGGTCAACGAATTTTGTGGGATGAAAAATGACGAAGTACCATTTCCCTAGTAACGATTCGGTTCTAAGCGGAAATCATCAGAAATTGTTGCAACACATTTTCGTTACACATAAATGTTTCGTTTTTGGTTGGAGATGCCAAGACCAAAACACATTCTGTGCTAAAAGATGATAATCCTTCAAATTGTGAATTGTAGCATTTTTTCAAAATTTATCGCAACCATGGTCGAGTCGTAAACACAAGGTTTCTGCTCATTGTTTAGAATTTTAAAAATAGCTTCGCCCTCCCCATAGGTATATTTTTGAAATCGGTTAATTTGTGAGTTTCGATCTAAATTTAATGAAATTGGATTCATGATAATGATGTTGATATTGATTTGGATTCATAGAATTTACGAATCTTGAATGAAACGAAAGCCAATGATCTTTAAAGGTGGGTGAAGGAAAAGGTTAAAATAAAATTTCTGGGTTTTTACAAAGATATGTACATATAGGTATTTGAAAATAATTGGCCAAAATGTCAAATGCCAGAAACAGTCGCTGATCTTCTCTCATGGCGATTGCGTATCCGGAAAACCTCTTTCTTTATAAGAAGCGGTTCTTTTTGAAATGTGAGGGTTAGGTAGATACCTGTGTCTATTGTCACTGGTTCGTCGCGGTGAGTGGTTTTATAATCAACAAAGACTCGCGGTTAGATGATGTCGGAATAGGTCAGCTAGAAAAAGTCAGTGGTGCCATTATGGAGCTATTGTTCGATGCCATGGCATTTAAATCTTCACTATTCCAAGGGACAATGTCAACTCCCTAAGCTCGCGAGTGGGTTTCAATTGGTAGCCCGTTGTCCCATTTTATTCTCATCTTACACGTAAACCGGGCAAAGTGTAATTTCATTGACAATGGTGTTGTTGGGCTGGATGGGTACACAGAAACCCAAAAACTTTAACGTAATGTTGTAACGCTCCAAATTATCACTAAAAATATATTCATTCGTGTTTACCAATGCTGAACTTTCCTTCTGTGCAAAGCACTGAAGCACTACTGAACAGTTAATTTGCATTCTTGTCATGAAAATCGCATCACCGTCTGTTTAAATACGGATGATTAATGCGTGTTGCAAGGATTAGACTTCGTTCAGCAGTCATCATCCATTAAAACCATATAGGCAAATAAATTTCAAAAAACTCGAATCACTATTGCGCTAGGGATAATCCTTTTCAGATTTCATTAGTTTCAATTCGGTATAAGCTAGATTGAACTAGATAAAATATTATTAGGTATATACATATATACATAATGACCAAGCCGCTGGAAATTGAAAATAATAACAATAAATGGAACCCAGAAGAAAAAGTTCGATTCTGCTGATACATATTTTTTCGATTACTGATATATCGCCATTCTTACTAGAATGTGATAAAAATATTGTGCTCGTACTTTGATATATATTGAATTAATAGATCAATGAACTGATCTACATAGATCCATCATAGATACCAGTAGGGAGTATTAGGGAAAAGGAACTGTACAGTCGATCTTTTCGAGATCTTTGCTGTAATTACTCCTTCCGAGGCAAAAAAGTAGATAAGCTGATATTTTGTGCTATGAAAATGTGGAAGAAGGCACCATCTGCCTTGTCATGACGGATACTGAGAAGAACTGGCAAGGTTGCATCATTCAGTTTCTTCTATTACCAACATGTCTCCCAACACCTCACGGAGCAAACACCATCCTTTAGTATTGCGCACTCTGGGCCACAAGTCTTATTACGATTGTGTCTTGCTTGTACATGTGTAAATATTTGTATATAAACTTTTGCCTAGATAAATTTGAATGACACTGATAACTAACTTGAGATTCGGGGAAATGTAATATCCGAGCCAGGGAATATGAGCCAATATTGTTAAAACGACGCTTTTAAAAACAGGAAGATTTATAGTATAACTTTACTAAAGCGATAGATTCAGCTGAGCATAGAATTCGTAGGAGACCATCCTGGGCCTAAATCCGCACATTCCGAGGAAACATCATCAAAATCTAAAAGCGACGATTTCACGTTAGCGCATGCGTAGCAGCTACCAACATCATCATGAAACTCGTGTGAAGTAATTAAATCGTCATTTCCTGAATACCCTCCCAATATGAGCGAGATCGAACGATTGGGCCCTGAGAAAATGTCGCTCGATGCATTTTATGTTCGCATATGCGCAGGGTCGATTAGTTTTTGACTATTGAAATTCATAGAGGACCATCCTCAGTCTAATCCGCATGCTGCCAAAAAGTTTCATGAAAATCGATTAAATTGATTGGTTTTGTGTGTATACACACAGCCATCTTTCAAACACCTGATTGGCTTCTCCAAATACTACCTACTCTTTCGAGTATTGATGTACTTACACTGAAACAGGTGATCAAGGTTCCCCAAACAGCCACGAGAGAGGGTTGGAGTTGTCTTCTCCCTTGTTCCCATGCCAGAAAAGTGACCTGTTACAGGTGGGTAACGTGTCACACACAATGATGTGAGGGTGGGGTACATACACAGCCAACTAATGTGCACATATCATCACTACATGTAAGCTTCAAGCTTATAAAAGACATTTCTACAAAAATTACTTGCTTGGGGGATTTTTTTGTCAAAATCACCTTTATTTGAATAACTTACTAAGTCATTTCTGATACTAGATGGAAAAAAAAAAAAAAAAAAAAAAAAAAAATTGAAATTGCATTGGAATTTTGAAATTGCATTGAATTTTAATTGAAAATTAAATTCCGACTGAAAAATGTGTATTTTAATGAAACCAAGAAGAGCAGGATTTCAGCTGAAACTTTGAACTCAGAAACGTTGGTATATATATATATATATATATATATATATATATATATATATATATATATATATATATATATATATATATATATATATATATATATATATACTTTGGCACAGATGTGCGGAGAAAAATAGAACATATATAAAGATAAATAAAAAGGAAAAACTCACGTTATAATATTTCGGCTTTTGCCTTTATCAAATAGTAGAGTAGAAGTAAGTACACAAGATGTTCTTACTTCTACTCTACTATTTGATAAAGGCAAAAGCCGAAATATTATAACGTGAGTTTTTCCTTTTTATTTATCTTTATATATGTTCTATTTTTCTCCGCACATCTGTACCAAAGTATATTGTTCCTCTGGAACCGTTTTAAAAAACCATTCAAATCAGCATATATATATATATATATATATATATATATATATATATATATATATATATATATATATATATATATATATATATATATATATATAGTTGTCCAATTATAAGCAGGGAGCGAAGTTTACTCTCTCACGAATCTCTCCTAACTGTTGTGTACCTGCGACACGTGCGTGCCCTCGAAACAACGAAACGCGTTGAGTCAATACTTTCATTTTTAGGGACTCAACACCGATGATCAGTTGAAAGCTCTTCCGCGGGTTCTCTAGTAAAAGGTTTTCTGTGTCCATTTGACTCCAATGTTTACTTCGGTGGACGTGTGTGTACTTACTTAACAGGCCGCTTCTACGAGCTACAAAGCACTTCAATTACACTAAATCGAATTGAAAACGGTGTAAATTGTTACGCAAAGGTTTCGTATTTCTGTATACGATAGCCCTTCTATATATATTTGTGTATAACTATTAAACCTGCTAAATACCATTCCATCAGTTGTATACCCAAAAGGGTTCAAACTTCATAGCTCCAGAACCCCATAATTTTTTGGTTTTTAATAAATGTCGAGGGAAAAACTGGGACTAAAGCGATATATCGGCTTGGAAGTTGATCAATTCGATTTCCAAGGTCAAAAAGCGTAAAGGAAAGCTGTTTCAATGAATTCGGTAGCCCTTGAATTTTTGGCCAGGAAATCAGGCTTCTTGGATCACTGTGCTGTGAACAGGGTAATGTTCAAGATAACCCCATATTTCATTCAAAAACCCACATTTGTTTAACATTAAAACAAAATTTTCTTCCCTTAACAACAAAGTAAAAGTTAAATAGACTTCACTGTTAAAAAGAGTATTAAATGAAGTAATTTCACGAGATTTGCCAGCCTCCTGGAATTTTTTTGGAAGAGTTGTAACGTTTCAAAGATTTTCAGAAATTGTATTTTCTCCAATTTGTCCGTGTTTCAGCTGATGTTCTGGTCTTTAGATGGTCTTTCATGAATCAAAGTGCTCCTTGCTTACATAAAATTTAACGCTTATTCTGAAAATGTGGTTAAAAGTTAAATTTAAATTACTTAAAGTGAGGAAATTCAAATTTAAGAGGAGAAAAATGCGATTTTCCTGAGAAAACCTTTATGAAATCATAACTAGAGAACGCATTGAGATGAAAATATAGGGTTGAGGGCATTCTGCTTCTCTTCATATGCATTTATAACTAATTGTTTTGTCACACTCGGTCGTATCCATCATGTATAGGTTTCGAGAAAACTAACATCTGGTATTGGAATAAGTACCAACGTGCTTGAGCACGTAACGGAATGTTCGAGTAAAAACTTCGTGAGTTAGACTTGGAAAAGCGTCGGACACTCGCTGGCGAGCTACAGCGAACTTAGCGCCATCCTGGGCTGAATATTTACAAGGTCGGGGATATTTACAAGTCGGGTACCCGTCGCCAGGGGAACTCAAGAGTCGTGAAAGCCCGCGAGGTGCCGCGCGAGAACGCGGGCTTTTGTGGCTCATTGAAAGGCTCTGCCCTGCCCTTGAGGTCGTGATGTGGTGAGGAGATAAAGCGACATCTTTAGTAGGGCCAGAGGGAGGGAGAGGGTTATCCGCTATCTGCAACAGGATGGTATTTTTTTCGAGGATTACCTTTTACGGAGAACTTGGGCTGAGATATGTTCTCGTTTCTTGGGGCTCCGCCTCCCGAGGGCCCCAGGGGTCTGGGCGAGAGGGTTGCCGCCCTTTCTAAGATCAATGAATGGGCTAAAGATCGTGTTTAACTGTATGCTTTCTCTCAGAGGGGGTGTTTGTATAATAGGTCTCTCTCAGGCGATCGGAATAAAAAAGTTACAGTCATACAGAATGACCGAATGAGCAAGTTTTCGTAAATTATCCTACTATATCATGTTACATTGTTATGAAATTTGAGCAGCACATTGAGTGCAAAGAAATTTTTAACTACCAGCTTAATGGCAAAAAACTAGTTGTAAATAAAATTCTGCTAGATAACAAAAATATTTTAGAAATTTAGCTATTTTTTAGTTTTCATCGATTTATCACCAAAAACGAATGAGATTTAAGTACATTTTTCTGCAAACTTTTGTACGAATTTTTTTTAATGTTCTAGGTAGTTCATTGTTGGTAAACTTCAATTGACTAAAAATCTGTTGAAAAATATAAATGTATCAGCTTTTAGCCGTTTTTAGCCATTTTACTGATTTTTAGCACATGTTTTTAAAATGTATGTACTCAAAAAGTGCTGGCCAACGAACTCATCCTTTCATTTGGAAAGTTTGATTTTTTGGCACAAGAGTAATTTTTATCTTAATACAATGGAGAGTTATCGTCTGGAATGACAGACCACACACATATACATATACACACACACACATATATATATATATATATATATATATATATATACACACACACACACACACACATATGTATATACATATATGAAAAAGTTATACTCCGAGATTTGTTTCAGAATGCCTCAAAACGGAATTCCAATTTGGAGCTGATATATATATATATATATATATATATATATATATATATATATATATATATATATATATATATATATATATATATATAAAACAATCCAAGGTGTAAGAGTGGAAGCCAGGTTAGATTTTTGAAGCCATTGATTGCAATGGCTTCATTTCCTACGACAATGCAAGTATACTGCTAAAATGTAAGGAGTCTTTGATTTCAACTCATGCCCGAACACAGAGCTTTCTTACCGTATAACCTTCAGTAGTGAGGAAGCAAGACGCGCGAGCCAAGTCGGATGACTCATAGCTTCCTGGTATCCTCGACATGGTCGTGAAAATCATTGAAATATGGTGGGCTTGTAATAAATAAATAGAATGAATAAAAACGTTAGTAACACATACATCAATCGTTCATTCGCTTTGTTCTCATTCCTTGATCTCAGATTGAGATATGATGAGAGGTGTTGAGAATCATTTGCATACTGTTACCCGCATCACGAGTTGGCACATAGCTTTTGTTGGCCGTCTATACCCTGTAACGAGGGTGCCCGCATGTCCGCGAGGACCACCGGCTGAGAATCGTCCTACTTATCCGACGACGAACAATTGCGACTTCGCACGTACATCTTCGAAGGCTTCACAGACTCAACCCCCCTGCTGATCGGGTGTCGCACATACACTGCACATCGCGTGTGAGGAGAAAGCCCCGCTAGTAGACTTTCCACCCCATGTCATCATACACAATGGGGTATTCAGGTGGGTTGGAATTTCACACTTTTGACCTTAATTTTGGTTCTTCGTCCTTTAAAACCCTTTAATATTCGCTTTCAGTTCAAAATCCAGGCAAAAAACCGAAGGTAATTCAGACGATAAAGCTAGAGTTGCATTCAAAATTCCGAACAGAATGATAGAGATAGTGATACCGTTACAACAAATCCGTAACTATAGACATTCAATTTAACGAGAAGAATAATCTATCTGAAATCCTACTGTAATCTCATGCTGCCGATTTCCCCTCCTGTATTCTCTAGGATTTGATGACGTATCGAAATCTTCTATCAAAATAACTGTAATTTAATGCATCAAACCCAGAGTATCCTCATGTAAACATAAACTACTGTGCGTCATCAAGTAAGTCCTCTCAGTAAAGTAGGTTCAAACTTACAGGAGAAAGAGTTTGACTCTGCTGCTGCACCTAGAACCTCGTTATTATTACTACATATTCAGCTTTCCCAACGTACTCTGAAGGAACTACGTGGTCGCTCACCGTGATGGTTGGAACTTTTGTTTACTTCCAGGAGTCCCAGTTACGTGTTTACTCTCCTAAACTGCACACATGTTTGCTCACTGTGGTAGCAATAACACGATTATCAGCCAGAAGGGTTGGAATAATAAAATCTCTAAACTCCTTGGGGGAACTGGCCGTACTGAGAGGTGGAAGATAGTTCAGTGGTAGTTAGGTGAAATAATAACCTATCTAAGCAGGCTGAACGAAATCAAGCCAGTGATTCCACAAGATGAAGTAGGAATCCAAATCTCCATAGAGCCCTTGTAATTTACCATATTACTATATTGCAAACACATATTTGAAGATTGGTGTTGGGTTTTGTACGGTCTTCAGTGTTTAAATAATTAAAAGATTTGTTATGGAACAGAGGACTGTGAGACCCTTTGTGATTCCTACCTGATGGGGCCTAGGAAATGCCTTGTCGTGTACTTGGTGGCACTTTCCAGAATCAAGAAATGCGATTTTAGATATTGATATGCGTATAAATGAAATGAGCTGGATAACCCTATTGTACGTGATGCACAACTTCTGTTAACTCTTTGTTGAACATTTATGCATGGTTGCGTTCGAAAAAAATCAATTATATGCCAATTAAAATTCAAAAGGAGAAAAACAACATAAGAAGCAATATCAAGCGAAAATTATGGCCGTTTATTTCAGTGGCTTCGTGAATTTGTACGAAGTAGCATGAAGTTTTTCGTGTGTTGTTATTGGCGATTATTAATTACTATCGTTGAGAGTAGTGAAGTGAGAGATGTTTCTAAGGAACGAAACAGAAATTCCCAGGTTACGATTGGGGAACTTGAGATCCAGTCTGACCACAAACTGGATTTACCGGACTGCGGGCTATACCTACTTCAGGTGACTCAGCTTTCCTGATGACGAGGATCTGGTGACACAACTGCCTTATCTCCCGTCACAACATGAAATCCTGAGAAACAGAACAAAGAAGTCCAGTCCATAAATTCGTTACTAGATTATTACACACCTTATTTGATACTAGTATACTTATTGAAACATTATCCATTTAAAGTTATAACCGTAACTGTATTTACAGAACGTTTTATTCTCCGTAGAAACTTACCTGAATACATAATATCGGTAGCGAGAAAACAAATGGTCTTCCAAGTTACATGATGATGAGATAAAGATGAAACTCAAGGGGACTTTCTAGGATCCGGCCCGCTTAATTCCTGAACATGTCATCAAGATTTGCAGGCACAACAGATTTCAGGCACAGTGGCCGTAGATCACGATGACCGCGATGATCACTGTTCATCATCAAACACCATGAAATCATGCTCCTATAACCACCCAATTAGATCATTAGTACTTATCGGAAAATGCATTGTTGTGCATGAGCAATCACTCTTGATGCAACTCTGAAGGACTGTATAGGATCTTGAAAGCTGCCCGGTAATTGTCATAATAAGTGGACGAATAGTTTTGCCCCTAGTAACACATAAAGTTAACATATGTTAATTGTTTACACATGCGTCGCTTCTGCTTATTCAATCGCTATGGAATTCGTTGACAATGTTCCTGAGATCTACACAGACTGTATACCTTCCAATCGTTCTCAAGTATGGGCTACTAAATCATGAGATAAATGGGCGTCTAGAATATCGAGATTGCGGGTGCTGATGACGAGGACTTGGTGACACAACCGCCCTACCTGCCGTCACAACATGAAATCCTGGGACCAGAACAAAAAAGTCCAGCCCAGAAATCCGTTATTGGATTATTAGACACCTTATTTGATACTAGCGTACTAATCGTACATCCATCATACATTATCCATTTAATGTTATAACTGTAACTATATTTTCAGAACGTTTTATTCTCCGTAGAATACTACCTGAATACATAATATCCATATTCACTTGTTATATATATATATATTAATACATATACCTCACGGGAAGAAAAGCAATCGTAATCTCTACCCAAGAACATTGTAGGTACCAATCGTTGGTGTATTCAAGAATGAATCAGATTTGAAACTGAACCACATAGAAATTGTCCATTCAATGTTAAGGCTATCTTCAGAACGTTACATTTAGATTACATCGTTACTTAAATCCTGAAAATCCATTAATTATACTTAAATTGTACATGCATCACAACCCAAGCTAATCAACCACATTAATTATTACAGTGGAACATAAAGCTGCAGTAAGAAGCATTGTTTTCACTTCTCTGGTGTGAAAACTGTTCTTCCTGCAACTAGCATTTTATACTAGCCGCTCCGGCTCGCTACGCTCGCCTCCACGTCCAGCCGGGGGGCAAGCCCCCCAGACCCCCCATTAAGTTGCTACTTCGCTCGCAACGTGTGGCGTGTAGGGAATATTGCTCGCTTCGCTCGCAAAGTCTGGCATGTAGGATATGTTGCTCGCTTCGCTCGCAAAGTCTGGCATGTAGTAAATGTTGCTCGCTTCGCTCGCAAAGTATGGCATTTAGGGGATGTTGCTCGGTTCGCTCGTAAACGGTAGGTCTCTATGGGTAGGTTTAACTTCTGTAGGGGATGCTGCTCGCTTCGCTCACTTGAGGAAGTTATACTGCCCCCGGACCCCCCCATTAAATTGCTCGCTTCGCTCGCAAAATGTGGCATGTAGGGAATTTTACTCGCTTTGCTCGCAAACGGTAGATCCCTAAGGGTAGGTTTAACTTCTGTAGGGGATGCTGCTCGCTTGAGGAAGTTATACTGCCCACCCAACTTGGCAGACGTTTTTTTCTGTTGGGGAATTCTTACTAACAAATTAAATCTTATAAAACTACGTGGAACCACGAAAAGTTTATTAGGGGATGTTGCTCGCTTCGCTCGCAAGGTATACCTGTATATGTGTAGGACAAAGTCCGTATTTATTATTTGAAATGGCTCTCGCTTCGCTCGCAAGGTATTGCGTAGAAGTGCAAATGGGAACCCCCCTGTGAGGGTCCCTTCAGGTAAGCAACGTTGTGTAACGGCGGCCCGTGGTCGATTAATTTCTGATGTTAAACGCTTCCCTCGCAATTCCGCTCGCAATTTGACCTACTTTCCGTCACTTTTTTCGATATCCGACTTCGGATTCAGATTCGGCGGGATCAAAGCTGTATTTCGCCCGCGAAAACCGTTCCGAAAAACGTACCTTTATGGGGTATATTTTAATGGGAAAAAACCAAGTTTTTCGGCGGACTTTTCGAGAAAACGGGTCCGTACTCTCGCATTTTTTTTGACGCATTTTCCGATACTTTTTTCGCGAGCCGATCGCGCCGTCGTCTTCCTCGTTCAAAAACCTACGAAACCCGTATTTTTCCGGAATTGTCAACGGCCGTTTAGAGGGGTAGGGAAGCGGGGAAGTGGAAAAAGCGCACATTAATTCTTACTTCGACCCCCCTCCCGCCCTGCGGCCCATGGTTCGGGTGGGATTAGACAATTTTAAATTCGCTCGTTCCCACTTTTGGAAAATCCCAAGAAGATCCCCCCACTCGTAGATCCGGCCCACTCAGCCGTTAGGCCGTGCATAGACACGACAGACAAACAAACAGACAAACGGAGTTTCATTCTTATAAATAGTATAGATTTCTGATTTCCCCACCAACGTTGGTTCTGTGTCTGTCTGTGTGTATTTGTGTCTACAGATCCTTGCATTTCTTATAAGATTCATATTTTCTTTATCCTATTATGAAGCAAAACTGGTTAAAAAAAATCACTGATAAGCCAATTACGAGCCTAATATCGATTTCACTTTCAATCGTCCCCAAAAAATGAAATTATATGGTTTGAGATTCAAAGCTCATGAGTTCAAAGCATTAAAATTAGGGTTAGATTTTTATTGGATGATTTTAAAATAATCAGAAGTTCATTGTGAGCTATCCACAGAAAAAGATGCCTATGAAGCTGGGATCTAATCTGATCTATTTGGTAATAATTACCTAGCAGCAGTTTTCTTCCACGATGAAACTTGTAATGATTAGTAGAGTTATTGAAATTTTTGGTAATTTATAGAAAATTTATTCTACTGTGAAGCGAAGAGTTGTTTAGAAAATTTGAGGGGTTTTCTAAACTGAACTCCTGTTGGGAAAGTTGTGTGAAGCCTAGGACAAGGAGTGCTAAATTGTTTCCAAGGTCGTCTAGGCACTCACACAGACACCTTTAATCTGTTTGGATAAATTGATTCCTGAGTAATAGTAGATTATGTAAACTCGTTAGAAAACTAATCTCTTCCCGATATTTACGTAAGATCTCTACACCAAATCCAAGCGTTATTTTATGAATGAAACTGAAGCTCGACGCTATGTTTAGAAAAATTAGAGGCTGTTATTATTAGTGGGTGTCAATTAAGTCTCGGAGATATAAACAGTTCCCGCTGGCTCGAGTTTCTCAAGGGGCCATCAAATGACGCCGTTTATTACTCTGCGAATGTTTCTGTCTCGCGATGGCTGGGTGCTTTTGCCATATCTTTACATGGACGAATGTTTTGAATAACGATCAAATGAAACAATCAAATAGAGTCAGGTAACTTTTGGTTTATCTTTTCAATACTGAACCTTTGTAGTCTAATACGAAAAATAAATTGGCTGATTTATGTTTCAAGATGCGCGGACTAAGAATGTGGAATAAAAACCGAAGCTGCTACAGGTTTCCATAATAATTGTTCTTCTGCTTTGACGGGGGAAATAATGGCAGCAAGGTATAAGAGGAAACAGGTGCGCTTAGTAAGATCGCTGCTCGGGTAACCACCGCAGAACAGTTGTTCGTAGATGAACCTCGAGTCCTTTAGTATTTCTAAACCTCATGCTAAGGGATGTGTGCCGTTTTTAGGACGTCCCTGTGAAGCTTTCTTATAGGCAAGGCTTTGTAAATGGGAAGGACGCCGTCAAGAATCAAATCCAAGCATGAGAACAAAACATATCGATACAAATCCATTTCAGACTATCCAAAGACCGAATCCGTGAAAAAATCCGGTGTGTGCGTGCGCGCGCGCGTATGTGTGTACGTGTCCTTGTTCGAGTGCGTGTGTGGATGTGTCTATGACAAATTTTGTCGACGTGGCCCAGGCTACGATTCTCTACCGATTTTCGAGATTCTTTCTTTGTTCAATCTCAATTTCAGTCTATTAGTCTAGTTGTGCAACAAACCTTGGAAATTTTTGGATTCACCAACAGGATGGCGGTAATAGTCGAACCTTCAATGTGCTGCACAAGCTACAATTCTCAACCGATTTTCGTAATTTATTTTTTGCTTGATTCCACTTTTAGTCCTAATAAGCGCTGCCCCAGCTACTATTCCTAACCGATTTTCGTGATTCTTCTTTGTTCAATCCCAGTTGTAATCTAGTTGTTCAAGAAACCATGGAGATTTAGTATTTGCCATCGGATAGGAGGTTTAAGGGGGTAATAGCCGATCCTAATAAGCACTGCCCAATCTACTATTCTTAGCCGATTTTTGTGATTCTTCTTTGTAAATCAACGCCAGTTGTAATCTAGTTGTTCAAAAAACCATGCAGATTTTGTATTTGCCATCAGAATGGGGGTGCAGGGGGACGATAGCGGAACCTTTAATGCGCTGCACAAGCTACATTTCTCAACCGATTTTCGTTATTTATTTTTTGCTCAATTCCAATTTTAGCCTCATATACCGATAAATCGTGATACTTTCTATTTATCTCCGCGAATCTCTCACTGTTCGATTCCACAATGTAAAAGACGTTCATACTTTATTATCGTTGTGGTGGTGGTGGTCGGAGGGGTTGCTTGTTGTATATTCATGTCAGGTTATAATGGAGAGGGTACATCCGGAAAAACATGATGTACTTATTCGCCATTCTTACCAAAATAATATACAACACAAACACAGGGACGTTCCTGTAATGCATACATTACATACCAATATATTTTTGAGATGATTCCTGTGCTTCTGAAATGAAAAATTTGGTTTCGCAGCTTGGATGTCAAATGAAATTGCGTCTCTTTAATCTAGATAGACTATTAGCTTCCCCTCAACACTTGCTGCACTAATCACGGAGCCCGCAGCTTTTCATCTATGATCTCAATAATCACTTCATCAAATCAACCAAGCTTCCTCCTACCTTCCTATGAGAAAAGAATCCGCGTTCTTTCTTTTGAATTTATTATTATCAACCTCTTCTATACTTCCATATAACTTTTGAATTCTCCATCCGTTAGTAGTTCTGCAGTAAATGTGATTCTTATGAGACCTGAAACTATAATTATACTCCTCTCATCTCAAGGAGGCCCTTTTCTGTTATCTTGTCACTGGCCTGCTATGAGGTCGTCATATTCGAGGCTTATTGAGAAGTTTCTAGGTATTTCTCTGTTTTTTTTTTCTTCTTTTTTTCCCCTTTTGGCGATATTGCAGGTAATTTATCCATTTTCAAGTTGAGTAACGTAGTAGCTGCCTTTGCGATGTAAATCACGCAATTTCATTTTGGATAAGTACCTACTGGTGTTTGAAACGTTTCGTAACAGACTGAGATGAGTTGGTTTACTTCTAGAGTTGTGATTAACGCTTATAAGTGGAGGATGAAACCAATAATGTTTCTATTTGACATCCCACGCTGTTCCTGACACTGTTTAAATAATATTCGCCGTAGATACGTAGAAATCTGTAAAGGTACCTTAATTCAAAATTAGCTATCTTGGTTAATTGTTCACTTTGTCAATTCACTTTGACTCTTCAATGACAGTATCTATGTGACAAGTCAAGGTCTCGCTTCATACGTTTCATCTTCCGTAGATACGAAGAAATCTGTAAAGAAACCTATTGAAAATTAGCCCTCTTGGTTAATTGTTCACTTTGTCAATTCACTTTGACTCTTCAATGAAAGTACCCATGTGACAAGTCAAGGTCTCGCTTCGTATGTTTCATACCAGCAAACATTTCAAAACACCACTCGAAATGATGATGGTGATTCATGCGATCTTGAGAATCGATTAAGACCCCTTAGGAAAACCTCAACTGCATATACGGACCTCATTCACGGCGCTCGCATGAATAAAAAGATTTCATACCTCTGGCAAGACGTTTTCATAGCACCGGTGATTTACGTTCTTCTTGAAGCGAAGGTTACCTACGCCGGCAGTTGTTTTAGCGATGAGTTTTTACATCGTTTATAAGGAGAATTTACGACTTTATTGAGTATTGTTATGATTGTTACGATCGCTTTGTTCCGACTTGTGATCCAAAGGGGTATCAAAGTTTTTATTTCAGATATTTTAACACTGTGGAAATCCCCCTTGAATCATACGACAGTTGTATATTTTCTCATAAATAATGTTAAAACAATTATTTTTTGCGCCGTTTCCCTCTGACGACCACCTGAATAATAATTGATTATTTGTTATAAAGGAAATATGTTAAACACCGAATAATTAATCATTGCTGATTAAGAATTAACAAATTACAAAAAAAATTTTTTGTTGATATACGTAGATTCCAAAAAATAGTTTTAACATCAACCTCACCAAACATCCATCCCAAAGTTCGACATGTTTTAATCAAATCACTTGCAGGGTGACGATGATCTAAATGAGATTCCCATTTTAACGCGTTATCTATATTTAGGTTGGTACTTCATACCATCATATTCGTTATTTATGTAGTTTTATTTTCTTTTCTTGTTTTTAATTTAGATTCCTGTTAATGAGTCGAATGAGACTATTTTTCTTTCTCTTAAATGAGGGCTCAACCTTGAACGGAAAAAAATGACGTCAATATGAGAGTGAATAAAATCCAGTGCGAAAGAACATTATGACTATAATATGTATTAAAATCAAAACTCCCTTGTCTCGAAATCTAGTATTATATTAATCCAAGTTACTCATACTTACCTACCACAAAACTATTCAATTTGAGTTTACTTTTACTTACATTACTTAGAGGATCATAAAAGTCCTAATTTACTAGTCAATGTGTTCGCAAACCCCCCCCCCCCCCCCCCCCCCCCCCCAGAGTCCATCCGAATTTCGATATTTCCCAAGATTACGCTGGTGATCTTGATGATATTCATGATAAATTTCACCTTATTTATCGAACCAATAGCTCCATTACATTTGAATTAAAGGTATCTTCTGCGCATGCGCAAACAGGATATAATTGTCTTATACACCAAATATGTATATCTCCTCAAATATTGACTTAATCACGTTTTTTCTTCCATAAGGGTGTGGTCTTGTTTGAATTTTGTAGTCTTGATAGGACATAAAAATAGAAAATGTTTCGTAAATCGTATCTTGCAATGCACTGTAAATAATATCCAAATCTGATGAAATAACAATAATTTCACTAATAAATAATATCACTAATCAAAGCAACCTTTTAATTTCCAAATTTATAGAATCTCCATAATTTACATACTTTTTTGCGGTTTCTATAGTAATTTTATCGGTCTCTCGAACGTACAGAAATCGTTGCGTTGATGGCGCAGCGAAACGAGGTGACCTACTTTTCTTGGCGAGACTCGATTATCTTTTTCACCGAATATCATTTAGTCGACGATGAGTTATTCAAACTAACCAGAGGTGAAACAGATTAAACCGGAGACGAAATAGTAATCCACACATAACACCCCTGATACCTAATCTTCATGCGGTCACTTACTGGAAATATTTTCACGGCACGCATTCTATTCATGAATTCCTTTATAGGGGTTGAAGGGAAACTACCGTAAATCGTTACACAACGGTTAATTATTTTAATGTTTATTCGGTTAGGAATTCATAATTATGTATTTAATGTTCGCCTGGCTTTAATGGTTACATTGATCCTACGAACTAGAGTTGCCAAGGTTTTTAGGAATTTTTTCTCAAATTGAAGTTATTTTTATCTCCCCCCCCCCCCCCCCCCTCCATGGTCTGCTGTTTTCGAGTTTTGGTTTTACTCGTAAAATACATCGGTAAATGGATATGCCTTATTTTTCCCCTTGTGAAATATGTGTTTTGTGTCTCAGTTAAAAACGTCTCAATTAAATTAGCTAAGTCAGCTGATCAGAAATGACCCAATCAATTCAATCGTCTCTCAGTGTTCCAGAGAGTCACCATATCCAATTTCAACTTCCTAGGATGAACAGGAGAGATTTTAGATCACTCAGCTGATTAGTAAAGAGCCAATAACAGCAATCGTCTCTTTGTGTTCCAGAGAGTATCGCTATCAAATTTCAACTTCCTAGGGATAACAGGATAGAATTTCGCTCTCTCAGCTGATTGGAAAAGAGCCAATAATTGCAATAGTCTAGTATCTACTGCTTACAGGTACCTACTACTCAATAGTATACCTACCATGTGCCTAGTGCCTTCTTTTCACATCATTAGTTCATTATGGTTACTTAGTGTAATACATCAGCTTTCCTTGGCACTACAATGGATTAGGGATCATGAGATGTTGTTTTCTAATTCAAAAGAAATAGAAAAACCTATGTATGAGGGAAAATATGCGGAAATAAAAGCCCTTTTTTGGCCCATTTTTGGTTTATAGCATTGATGCGTCTGAAGCGATCGGGCTGGCTGGATTCTACGACCAACTAGACCCCAAGTGGAGTCCATGTGGGAAAGGGCGAACTTTTCTCATCATGTTAAATGCCTCTTATGGCCTGGACGGCGGACAGACATTTTGGTTTTGGATACTAAGAACCTTGAAACGTAACGTGACAAAGTTTGAGAGAAAATAAATTTTTTTTTTCCTATACGATTACAAAGGCTTATTATTGGAAATAATAAACCAAAACTCGTTTTAAACCAACACACTTCTTAAAATACTTGTTTAAAACAGGCCTTCTTTGAGTGTTTAAAAATATGACTAAAACAAGTGTTTTAGACACCTGTTTTGAAACGTGTCAACCCTGGTACTGGCTACATTATTTTCAACAAAACTTTACTGAATAATTTTTTTTTTTTTTTTTTTTTTTGTCCTCTGATACTCCAACACCTACGAATCGCCTAAGAGACTCCCAGAGGAAACTCGGTATACACACGTGAAATGCGATCTTCTCCGCCTGAAGGGGTCGTCCACGTGTGGTTTAGCGCCGGCGGTACCAGAATAGAGCCCAAGGGAAAATTAACATAGAACAGAGCTTCTAACTAACAGTCTTCATGCTCACCGCTCCCGCCTTCCTTGAACTCTGGGATTAGATTACTAGCGTCTGACGTATCTGAGAGGAAACTGTCAAGTCCGGAACTCAATTAATCGCTTTAACCGGCTTCCTCTTTCCACGGATAGCATTTTACCGAAATGCGGAAGTCGTTGCTTGTGTCCCCAATCCATAATCAACCTCCGTTGTGAGCGACATCAAACAGAACAATACTCCGAGTTTATAAGATCTGAATATCGTTTCATCGTTTGACTTTTATTGATGACTAGCAGATTCGAGTCCGCTTTGCTCTCTCATCCCAGTGTGTATTGATCGTTGGACACCAGGTAGTTCCAGTATCCAAATGCGTTACGTAAGGTGCACATTATAACTTGACCACACCCCAGGACAACAGCCATGGAGACACTTATCCCAGTACAATTTATAAATAATTGCAATAAATCAAGCGAGACCAATAGTTTGCTTGCCGAGTTTCCTATATACCATTGCAATCGCATTGGAACGAGACGCGCTGAGATAAGTAACAAAATAGAACTTCGGCCCGACTTTGGCCCCCTCCCGACCACTCACTGTCTGCTCAAACTTAATTTTCCTTGCATATCCTGTTCTTTTGCCCACCCACTTCTACTAGTTCTCCTCAGCGAATTTTGATGAAGTTGGAAACTTGGGCTACATTTGACCTGACAAAGTGCCTTTTGGGGTTTTGGAGCCGCAACGACCAAGTCCTGATCAGCTGAATGAATTCTCTCCTGTTTTCCCTAGGAAGTTAATATTTGATAGCAACACTGAAACATCAAGATACGAATAAATCCAGGGGCTCTTCTCTGATCAGCTGAGCGAGCTGAATTCTCTCCTGTGTATTCTAGGACGTAGAAATTCGGAAGGGAGATTCCCTGGGACATGATCAGAAGAATGAGTTAAAGGGCTCTATTCTGATTAGTTGAGTTAGATAAATTATCTCCTCTTCACTCTGCGAATCTGAAATTTGGAAGGGATCTTCTCTAGACCATTAAGAGATGAACAAAAATATGGTTCTATCCTGATCAGAGTCTCTAGGGAAGTCCGTTTGAAGGAGGAATTCCCCCACCACATTTGGAGAACAGGTGTTTGTTATCATGCATTTTGTAGTTTGGCATCTTTTGTACGCGGAGTGGCTTTGTGGGTCAGTTTAAAGTTTTTCCATCTTCTAATTACGTGTTCTTCCTCCAGTTTAAGACTGAGTAGGTAATGTAGCTCTATGCAAACCACAATTCTCGGCCACCGAATTCTCATTCTTTGTATTATTGACCCCAAAAACCTGTTGTCTGGGGGAAACCCAAACATTCCTTGATAGCTTGTGTGAAAATTGCAATGCACAAATAAATGACACATTAAAATTCGGAGTTCATGATATTAATTAACGTTTAGGACCCTCCGTGTACTCCAATTCTGTCACAACTAAAGCTTGACGTCAGGCTGTTACTACAGCTTGATGTTGAAACATCAGTACAGCTCAAGAATAAAAACTAGTAAATCAGTATTTTTATTACAATGCAAATCATTTGGACGTATAGCTGAGCGATCTGTTTATTTTGGTCGACTGGTCGACTGGATGCTCGCTGCTCTTGTTTCTCAATAATAAAAAGTCCTAGTCATGCAGCATGATCGTATGAGCGAATTTTCGTAAATTATCGTACTATATTGTTACATTGTTTTGAAATTCAAGGACTTTGAGGGAAATTAAACTGTTACCAATTTTATGACAAAAAACTCATTCTAAATAATATTTTGCGTTTAATAAAGAAATTTTGGATTTTTTTGCAATTTTTATCGATTTTTGTGGCACATTTTAATGAAATTTAAGTCCATTTTTCAGCATAATTTTACAAATAAATTTTTTATGTTCTATTTTGTAGTTATTAAACTTTATGAGCAATATTCTGCTAAAAAATATGTATTTAATGATTTTAAGCAGTTTTTGCTTTTTTAAATGATTTTCCAGCATTTTTTTTTTTTTTAATTTGACCAATTTAATGTGCTCAAATGTTAAACTCTAGGATCCACTTAAGAATGTCTCAAAACGGATTTCAATTGAGAAAATTTTCGAAAATTTTGATTTTAAAATTTTCGGAGCCATTGCAATAGCTTCATTTTCTAAGAAAATTCGCTAAAAGCGTCATACATCAAATCATCAAAATACTGATTATCTCTTGGACAGGCAGCGAAGAAGATCGTAGGGAACCATCCAGGGTCAAACCCCACATTCTCTGAAACCTTAAGTTTTACCCTTATAGGGATAATTAACGGACTGAAACTCAATGTAAATTGTTCAAGACGATTTAAAACGTAAAATGCTAGTGGGAATTTTCATTTTTTAGGATTTCAAATATTTCCTCTGCTAGAAAGGTTAACGCGGAAGCGAAATTCCGTATCTTCCTTCGTGATGTTCCAAATTCCTTGTAAATCTGTACAAATGTAGAGCTTATTTTACCTATTCAACAATATGGACGGATTTTACGGGTGGTGTAGAGATAAAGGAGGCTTATGAAAAGATTGGATACGTCAGAGTAAAAGTTAAAAGACAAATTGTATATCTGCAACATTTTTGTGACAAGATATGGTGACAATTTTGATCTACTTAGTTATTACAAGAGACTGTTCATGGTAATAATCGTCATTTAGTATTGGTAATATGAGGTATTAGAAGATCATTAGCGTACTAATCAACTTCATTCAAATTTCACACCCATTTTTATGTTCGAGGATTCAGAAGGATGCAACACCTACTGTGTAATTTATATGTACTTGTATTCTCGCCACATTACATATCAACAGAACCTTCCTACGGTTCTTGTAAGTTGATCCGTCTGGCTTATTCATTGTCTTGTTGCCATTTTTAATCTGTCAATCCTTATATTTATGTTGTGATTTGTAAACAAAATTTCATTGTTAACAGGTAAGGCGTTGAATGAAGATAACCTTATGATGATTCTCTGGTAAGCTAACATAGACTCATATTTCAGTTCAATACCTCAATAAGTACTTCATTATTCAGCACTATGCTGTATTAATTGGATGTGTGTTGTGAATTTCCCTGCTTGCACACAAAAAATAACTTTTCAGCTTTGTTGATTATTGTAAGTGTTTTAGAACTACAAAACCACTTGAATGAACGCACAATAAAATACAATAGAGTTAAATTTAATAACAAAGCTAAAAATCTATTAGTACTTTAATATCGTAAATATTTTGAAGATTTACTGGTACCTAATAGTAAGATTAATTGACGAGAGCAAGGCGAAGTGAAATTACAGTGCCACAGCCGTTTGAGGTCATTAAGTTTCGATTCTTTGAAAACAAATTGAATATCCTGACGCGTGTATGGCATTCAAATACGGCAACATTTAATCAGTAAATCTATTTCCGTATTAGATACGTGATTTCCAGAAAGAGAGACCAACAAAAGCAGTTTTAGAATACCTACCATTACCTACATGTTGCCCTGGTCGTTCGAGCGTGGATCACTAATGACCACCCACTTGACAAATATTCTTTCCTCAAATTTTATAAAACAGATGAATATTTTAGTAGTACGGGAGTTCCAATGGTGTTATTCTTATACATCATGCATAAACCAGCCTTCTAGAACAAACATCTAGCAGTCAATAGTGTTAAATACCACAGTGTTTAGAAATTGTGATAAATCAAAGAGTTGAATACAACGACAACGAAACAAATTTGACAAGACTACATGTTACGTAAATGTACAAATATTATTGTATGGTAAGGGATTAAAGTAGAGTTCCTTCGCGAATCTCGATTGTATCTACATAAGTGGTTGCTTTCGCTCTTTTTCAAAATCGATGTAACAGAAGGAGGTTTATCTCCACACGTGCCGGATTGGGAATTCGGTAGCACGGCTTCTTCACTGGGAATACCTACGAATTCCATTCCTTGTCTCACAACTGGTTTCATGTTTTCCTATTCACAGTTTTGTTCCGGATCGTCTAATCCGTATACGACCTATCGAAATCGTACAGATGTAAATAATAATAGTATATAGTAAAAGTAAATAATATTATCAATTATAATATGGAATCGTATGGAGAATGACAGAAATAGCATGATAGTGTGTGTTATCGTTGAGGTCAGTATAATTTTAAATTAAAAGATCTCATTTAGTGCCCCTGACTATCTTACCGTGGGAATCATAATGTCAGAGATCAATGTGAGAATCTTGGAAGGTTAAAGTGGTGCTACATATTTACTTTGACTCACAAAAATCTTCCACTACGCTTTAAATTAATACAGAACTACCTGTCTCTTTCCGTAACACCCAATATGAAACAGAATCTAGAGAACATTAAGCGAGTGACGCATGTTGTATGAAATCTATCTTAAACTTCATAGTAAAGACGTAGGTGCCTATTCTTGCAATGATCCTCATTAGTTGAAAATTATTGTCGAACAGTGTTCAGTTGTCTTCTGTAACCTGATAAACTTGCAGCCGATTCGAATTTTTGCAGAAAATTGAACTATGGCAATACCTAGATTAAAAATTAGAAACATAATGTTGATAACGAATTCACCTTCAAAATTTAAAAAAATTCCTTAGAATCGAGATTTAAAATAAAAAAAATTTCAGCCCAAGAGAACGGATAGGTTCGAATGGAGGATTTTTGTTTCTTGCTCCAAAATATGCTCCATTTAAAAAACTCAAATCCTGGGAATTCATTTTTATTGCAAAATATAATTTGACAACTTTCGTTTTATTTCAACGATATTTGATTTGATTGTTTTACAATTGCTATTACTAGACATAATGCGCATAATTTCTAGCATTTATTGCAAATATTTATAGCATACGTCTTGGAAACGTTTTTTGAATTTATTGCATATTACTATAATAAATGCAGTTTGCTTGTAGAGATCAAATTCTTAGCAAAGGAGTATTATGAAAAATTGCTTGGAAGGGTAACAAGACCAAAGACGGGGGAAGAAAAAAAAAAGTTTATCCCCCCCCCTCCCCCCTCATAAACATTTGTTAGTTTACGTTTCAAAATACTTGGGTTCAAAAAATCTAATGAAAAATAAATAAATAAAATAATTAAAATCGGTCTGCAGTTTCCCGTCTCCAGTACTAAAATTTTATGAAATTCGGCTTAAGAATCATACATTAACCAGTATCATACATTCCCGTAATGTCGGGTTTACTTTTGATCAACCCCATTGGCTTAAATTTAAGAGCTGAAATATTTAAAAATCGAGATCATCCAAATTTCAACCCAAGTTCACCCTCTTCCCCTCCATTGTGGGTCAGATTTGAAAAATGTGAAAAAAGTAGTCTTTGACTTGAATTACAATAATCCAAACATATTTGAAAATCAAATCCCCAGTTTGTTCAGTGATGACAAAGATACCCCCCCCCCCCCCCCTGTCCTCCCCTAAAACACCTCCTATGGGCTATTCGAAAAATTTCAAGTAGCCTGTGATTTAAGCAAAATTAATCCAAACATATTCGCCCGATCGGAACCCCAGTAAGTTCAATGGTGTCCAAGATACCCAGTTTAAAAACTTCAAATAGCCAACACTTGAAAAAATTCAAGTGGGACTAATGCAGACATTTCCCCCACTCATATCAGTTTTCCAATGACCCCTGTAACCGTGAAAAGCTGACAAACATACGTACAGACAGGCAGAGAAAAATTGAGAAAATGGTACCAATCGTCTACAAATAGCATGAAACGGAAAATATCATGATTCTAATCAATGTACAGACAGACATACTAACGATTTTATTAATATAGATTAAGATATTATTATTATTCGAAACTTGGAGAATGTGTAAATGACATGGATAAGTCTTCCGGATATTATTAAAAGCATTAAATTATGAATTTGCTGTGTATATATATATATATATATATATATATATATATATATATTTATATATATATATATATATATATATATATATATAACTCAATTATCAAAACTTTTATCTCTATGCGATCAGCGTTTAAGAAGTTGAGTTTTTATTGGAAAAGGATATAAATACCGATTTTTCAATCCAACCCATGCTTGCACCACACCACATCTTCTATCTCAAGATTCCCTACATGATCTATTTCCGATTGTAGGTATTTGGGGCAATGGAAATAGACACACATCAGCCATTGTACGTGGCCTATGCAAAAGAAAATTTAACGCTCTTTCCAACGTCATCCTCAATATTATGTTTACTCTGAGATCAAGGTAGTTATGGCCATTTTAGTAACTTAGGGTCGAAAACACGAAAAAATTCTTAAAAATTGAATAACTCGAAAACAAAGCGTTTTAAAAAATCTTTAAGAGAACTTTCGATCGGAAATTGGTTGCAGGACACGTGTGCGAAGTTTTCCGGGTATAACATGAGACGCCCTGTACAGCTAGGAAGCCGAGGGGAATTACTTGGCTGGTAACGCAATTTACCAGGTCTGGGATCTTGTCCCTATTAAGAGCAACATTTAGTTTATTGTAAAATGAACAAATTGTGATATCCTGTAATGGGTTAACTATAAAGAAACGAAACTAATCACATGCATTAATAACCTCTAACTGACATTTAATTACAATTGCCCAACCGGCTCTAAATGCAGTAAATTATATGCTCTACAATATCGATGAAGAGCCCGGATCGCAGCAGGGGGAGAAAGACGGGTAGTCAACGCTGTGATATATTAGGTACCTACACCTCTCCCAACCGCAGATAAACTGATCGATCGACTATTGAATATTGCGTGCCTGGAAACCGGTACGGTCGTTATCGACCTTTTAAACGGGTTCTTTCCAACAGACCTCATGCGGAGGCTCGAGATGTTTCGAGATCCCAAGACCTGATTCCCGAGAACCAAGAGTTCCCCTGCCCGAGAACAGCTTTAGATTCCTTTATAGCCAAGCCTCGTGATTTAAGGAAATTCTCATAAGACCCGCCATCGCGTTTAGGTGTGCGAGTATGTGAACAAGGTAAATATACATCATTGGTCTTCTAATCCATCTGACTACATACCTACTTATCGGTTGTCGTGCCAATATCGTGCACAAGTGGTGTACACTTTAAGTTTTAGAACGTTCGAATGTTTCAAATTTCAATACTTTTCAATGGGGATTCAATACCTCAAAAAATCATGTTTTTGCTATATTTGCTGATGATGTCAAAATGTTCGCTGAGGTAAATGACTGCCTACTATTACAAACCAATATAAACAAAATTATTTGTTAGTTTTCAACAAATAGTTTGACTTTGAACCTCTCCAAGTGTCAAAAGACATTCACGTTTTCCCGGCGTGAACCCTTACATATTTTTCATCATATTGATGGACACATTCTTGACCGTCAGATGGCAGTGCGGGCACTGTGTGTACTATTGTCCAGCTGAGCTTCTCGAATCATATTGATTTCATATGCAATAAGGCAATAAGGAAACATATCAAGGCTTCTTGAAAACAACGGCAGCAGATTTTACTAATTCCACGTTCGTGGCTCTTCTATACACTGCACTTGTCAGAACCACTAACGAATATTGCGCTATAGTTTGGTCTCCTTTTCATACTATAGCTAGAGTTAGATTTGAGAAGCTCTAGAAGAAATTTCTAAGATTTAGCATTTAGAGTGGGAGTTCCAATCAGTCAGTTTCATGCAACGATTATGAACGTAAGTAGTCTGACTCCTAACGGCTAGACAAAGAAACCTGTGCCTTCAAGTTTTAGTAGTTTTGGTTAAGTTTAAGAAATTTCTTGTTTTATTGGGATCCATATCATGAACTTTTTTGTTTTGTAACTACGAGTATATTATATCTATATATTTTTTGTTACGTATATTAATCGTATATTAATCGTATCCATTCGAATACCCTCCGGAACTTTGTTCAATCAACCGTATTGCTTCCAGATCTGAAAGAGTTCTCAAACATTTGGTTTGTTACTTTCATTCTAATCAGCTGAAACACGCTTTCACCTCCTGTCCGAATTTATTATTTACATATTTTGAAGTCATAACAATGCTTCCGCTACCTTGGTAAACTCGGAAGCAATAATACGATTGCAAAGAAGGAAATTCTATCGATTATACGGAAGAAAGGTCGTTCAATGGAATTATACGTATATAATTACCAATGTATGACCCTTAGAGGAGGGTTAAATGTAGAGATATTTTATACGGAAGTGGACATACCCACAGTCAACGTACAGACAACACGAGGACGCGGAAAGGTCAAATTGACCCCAGCGCTGCCCTCAAGCGCGAGCACGTACCTTCTGTTATAATAGTAATTTTACCGGGAGGAGATACCAACTTCTACAAAAGTCGGCTCGTTGCGAGACGTAGAAGTTCAAGGGAAGCTGAGAGAACTCGGCCTCGAGGGCCGACTGGGGGCCACAGCATCCTCGACCGTTGCCAGACGGCAAACATTGTTTCGCCCAACTCGTGCCATATCATTAGTCACGCGCTCCGGAAGGATCCCAACTATCAGTGAGACTTGCGTTTCTCAATTCTAGAGACGAGCTTTTAGAAAAAACGACCCTATTCTGATGAGTTTAACATTAGAAGCGTACGAAATTATAATTATTGGTAGCACTTTGAAGGAACAGAAGTTAGCATTAGAATCAGTGGAAGTAATTATCGGCCTCAAAAATCCAAGATGTATCGGGATTGAAAGGTCTACCATTAATAAATTGATGTCCTTTCGGAACATCAACTTCTGGCGATTTGATGTAGATTCCCCTTAAAGGAGGATAGTTGAGAATTAAGTATTAAATGAATCTCAATGCCTTTCGTGATTATTTTATAGATAGTAAGTAGCCACGTACTGCGCAGTAAGTTTGTGTAGGAAAAAATTGTAGAAAGCTTTTCTGAGTCACTTTGATGAGACGTTAATTTGCTTTAGCACCAATGAGAATATGATTTTGTTGGGGATATTCTTGTTTTTTTATGTAAAAATCTCACGCTATCGTTGGATATACAATTCTAAAATTAGAAATGGCCACTTTGAGACTGCTGATTTAAGAAGATAGGTGTGGCCTAGGTAGCTCTGACCACCTCAGTGAGCTCCAAGTACTTCTACTGTGGAGGGTGCCTACATATAAAAGGACCCCCCCCCCCTCATCCATCACATTTTGGGATACCCCTATGGATCTGATTCAAAAAAAGAAAGTCCTTACTTGAAAGTACTTACTTAAAGTACTTACTTATAAATTACCTATTAGGACAAAACTACTGATCAACCCCCATTCCCTCTCCACAAACATCCCCCATATTCCAGATAAAAAATATTCTTGAGAGGTAACCCAAAAGAACGTTCAGACTATTCCAATTTCATTCGTCTGAACAGATCACCAGCTCGTTCGGTGATCACCAAATTATTTAAATTAACCACCCCCTCCCTCCTCCCTTTTTTACCTTACCACAAACACCTCCCTATAGTTGAGGCTAGAAAACATTTTAATAGCCTGTGATTGAGGTTGACGTAATCAAAACATATTCGCCCAATCATATCCCTTGTTTGTTCAGTGATGTCAAAGATACTCCTTTCCGAACCCCCTCCCTCAAAAACACCCCTATGGGTCGGAATTGAAAATTTCTAAGTAGGCTGTGGTTTCTTAGTGTTATTCAAACATATTTAGTCAATCAGGTCCCCAGTTTATTCAGTGATATCCATGATACCCCCTCCCCCAAAACACCCCCTATGGGTTAAATGGGAAAACTTGAAGTAGTCTGCGATTCAAGTTAGAGTATTTCAAACATTTCTTACAAATCAGCTCCAGATTATTTAGTGATGTCCAAGATAACTCCACCCACCCTTCCCCCCCCCCCCCCAACCCTAATTTTCGGGATTGAATGTCAAGTCCCTAGTCTGCGATTCAAGTTAGAGTAACCCGAACATATTTCCACAATCACACTCCAGTTTATTTACTGATGTCCATGATACCATGGTCCATGGTACCATTTCACTCCCCTCCTCTCACAAAACACCCCCTATGGGTCAGATTTGGAAAATTTTAAGTAGCTTGTGGTTCAAGTTAGAGTAATCCAAACATATTCCCCCACTCAGATCCCCTGCTTGTTCAGTGATGACAAAGATAACGAGACTGGCTGATTACAAGAACTCTGTGACGTCAATGACAGGCACAGCAAGGTTATACTCAAATCTAATACAAAGCCGAAAACGAACTGCTGAAAAAACTCATCAATCAGGGACAGATAAAAATATAATGACTACAGCAGCAAGAAGACATTAGGTTAAATTCTTTCAACATTGATGAGATTTCTTCCACAGGTCCTTGTCATTTCTTCCTGCTACTGTTATTAGCTACTTTATCTTGCTACCCAATTGTTAGGTTTTTTGGTTTTAGCCCTGGCTTCAATACGATCTTGCTGTCCCTATCATTGGTATCACATATTCTCTAACGACTTCCGTCTTAATAACATTATTCAACAATTTGACATTATTTATGTCGTCCTTGAGCTCTTAAGATAAATCGAAAGTCTTGCAGTAAGGAAGGAGATCAAACAATATTGCCAGTACGTTGAAATCTTGTAAAACGTACTCCAGAAAAAATTGCAAATTACTTATTTGTGCTGATCGTGAAGTAGGACCGAATGCTTATCTTGCGACGGATCTGAATTTGAGGCATGCTTCTGTAGGTATATATACACATTCCGTGCAGCCGAAGTACTTGGAACTCACACAGCTGATCCGACCGTTCTCAGCAGCAGTTCCAAGGAGGCCCGATTAGCTATTCCAGCATCGTAGATTCAATAGGAGCGCAAGATTTTGGCTTCGAAGGTTAAAAAAAAAAAATTAGAAAACGAAGAAACCAATTGTACTCACGTCTTCCTTAAAAGTATAAATTACGAATAGATAAGTTCCTAGATAATATTAATAAATGAAAATTGAGAATAGTAGAAAACTAAGTACCCATATTAGGTATTTATATTATGAATAGGTAGGTACTTAATGTTTGACAACAGGAAGGTAGGTTTGAGCTCGGGTGCATAGCTGCGTCTAAAACGAAATATCTTTCCAAGATTTCTCGGGCTCGGGCGGTCTTTTCATTCAGCTCCGAATGAATCCTGTTGATATGATCTTTCTTCTGCGTCAGATCTGGTTTAGACTTCTATTCTTGTATAGCTAACCACAAGGTTCATTAGAATAGATGCCTGGATGGTCGGTTCAATATACTTAAACCCACTTAAACGTCACTATTACAAATGAATTTAATGATATATTTTTACATAACTATGTACTTATTACATAAGTAATTATATTTTTCCTAAGTTTATGTCGATTTTTGAACGTAAAAATACACAAAATAAAGAATAATGAAAAAAAAAACTTGGTATTTAATGTGTAAAACTCGATTTTCACCAAGTCGGGATATTATCTGCCATTGGTTCAGCGTAAAAGTTCCGTAGCGATCGACCCCGAAATCACAACAGGGTATTTTTCATGAAAACTTTCTTTGAAGAAAGAAAAAAATCCGTTTTCTAACTTGTAACGTCAGTTTAGTGGAGTAAAAATAAGATTGACTGCACCGTTAGAAAGTTGTTAGAATGTAAATGTTTTTCTCCTTCTTGCTAACACCTGAGCGCGTAAAAAGGTCATGAGGCCGTAAAAAGGTCAAGTATTTTGAAATTCTAAATTTTACATTCAACAACATTATTCACTGAATCGGCAAAAACATTGGTTGGGTGACAGTGTGATGTTAAATTTAACAGCTTTTCAGTAGCGTTCTCAATTTTAGGCTCACTGAGTTGATGAAGGTGGTTGTGGTCGTTCTGTGACTTAAGTTGAAAACATAAAAAAAAAAAAAAAAATCTTGTGACCCAATATATTTCCTAAAACAAGGGAATTTCTTGAAGGGACCGTTCGCTGTTGGAAATTACTTGTAGAATGGATCCCTGAAGTCTCTTTAGTCTATCCCAGGAGACCGTACTTTCGAAACCCATGTTTTGATAGAATTACAACCTTTGTTGTAATTGCTGTAATTATAGTTAATGGCTTTTTCGATCAAGCTATAAAGTCAAGAAACCTTACCAGTTATTAGAGTTGCCATCGACACACACACTTGTCATTTTCATCCAGCGGTGTTGCACGTAGGTGGTGTAACTCATTATATCGTTTATTCTATTGACCGAGCTATATCAGGATGGCTAAAATCATCCTCCTGCAACTTGTCCCATCCCTATAGCCGGCGTCGGGTAAACCTGGGCGTCCTTCCCCCTTATTTTATTTTATTATTTATTTTCTCAAGTTAATAGTGTGCCCCCTCCGCTTTTGAGGAAAGTTTTATAAATTAAAAAAATTGTGTGTCAAAAAAAGGCGAGGTTTTGGAGTTATCAACTTGAAACTTGGTAGGCATACTATTAGACATCGAGAACTAGCTTTATTGTCTTTTGTGACGATCCGACGACAGAATTGTGTGTTTACCTTCGTAAAACCAACCGAAATCGATTTCTGACACGCAATCTCTAATTCAACTGGAGTAAAATTATCTATCTAATTAGATGAGACTCGCTTACCATTATCTTGACCCGGGACGTTGAAATTCTTCCGGACTCGAAAGTAACCTTTAGCGATCATGGGGATGCTGTGGCTCTGAAAGTTCTGAGAGCCCTGGGTTTTCTCAAAAGGTGCAATCTAGATTTTTCGTCATTTCAAGCTATCACGCTGCTGTACAAAACCTTGGTTCGCCCGATTTTGGAATATGCGAGTCTAGTTTGGTCCCCTTTTACGCAGCGTACTATCCTTTGGAGAGGGTTGAATGCGTTACCATGCATTCAAATTAAAAATACCTTTGGAGCAAGTTGATTTTCTACATCTGGCTGCCAAGTACAGGTTGGCCACACTCGAGAGCCGTAGGGTGGAGGCAGACATAACTTTTCTTCACAAACTAGCTAATGGAGTTCTCCAGTCTCCTTCCTTCCTCCCTAAAGTCAACATAAATGCACCTCCCTACAGAACTCGCCCCACACCCTTGTTTCTAGTGCCTTTTGCTGCCCACGATTACCTTTTGAATCGGCCATTATGTCGTTTGCTCCGTGAGATGAATGCGTTCCTGGAGGCGAGTGGTTGCGACATTTTCAGTATCTCTCCTCATACACCCTGAAGCGACGGCTGGTTTTTTATCAGTGTTTTGTAATTTTCTGTCCTCGTACTTGTTCATTTTGTTGCTATGTTTCTTCTTGCGCTTTGCTTGTTTGCTACTGCACATATTGTATACTAGAGGCCTGTTAGGGCTTGGAAAGCCCTAATCTAGTCCGTATAACAGTAGTACCCAACAGGAACTCAGCACATTATAGTAACGATAGAAGTCCTACCTATTTGCGGCGTTATGTGATCTGGTGCAAAGCAAGGCGATGTTATTAAACGATTTAAAAAGAGGAAATACCGATCAAAATGTAAGTAATGTCTTAAAATAAATATCACCAGTTGAGGTGGTCCTCGCCACTATGAGACTAAACAAAAAGTTGAATCGGGAAATTCAGAATTTGGGCATGGTGAGATGATGGTGTAATTCTATCTCGAGTCTTCTTCGTTTCTTTGTAAGCGAGTGAATCAGCGCGTCCGTGTCTTCTATATCCTTCTTTATGTCGTTGATTATATCTTGATCGGTAGTACTCGTAAATGTCGAACTGGTGTTGAGTTGTGTGTAGGAGATCCTACTGCTGTCTTCGTCCTGATGTGTCTGGTACCAACCCTGCAAAGCTCGAGCTTGTTCTGTGCCTGGATTAATTTCGAGTGTTGTGTTATTATTGTGTTATATTTATATTATTGTGTTATATTTATATGTCCAATTCGTGCTTCGAATATATTTTTGAATTTTTTGGTTGTAATGAGGTGTGCTGCCACGATGTCATGTGAGTTGAAATTGAATTGTTTCCCCCATTGGATAAGATTGACGATTCCGGTTTTATCCCTAACCGGGATTTTGTAGAGTGCCAACTCTTCGTCATTGCGCGACACTGTGCACACATCGGCGGGACCAACACAAATTACTAAAAGTTTGGCATTGTTGACGTTTGGAAGATCGGTGATGCTGGTATAAATATATGTTACCTGGTTGAGATCGTTTTGGGATGGAGTGATTCTCGTAGATGAGGTTATTTGCATTTCCAGCTCTTTGCTATAGGAGCTGTATTTTATCTCAACGTTCTCAAACAGGCAGCTCTGAAGAGGTTCTATTTGATTGTAAGTTTCTTTCGAAAAGGAAACACCTCGTATTAACAGCTCACTCAGCTGATCAGAGAAGACTCCATCACTTCACTCGTTTCTTAATGTCGCAGAGAGTCTACCTATCAAACTTGAACTTCCTACAGTGAACAGGAAAAGATTTAGCTCACTCAGTTGATCAGAAAAGACCCCATCACTTCACTCGTCTCTTAATGTCCCAGAGAGTCTCCCTATCAAATTTCAACTTCCTACAGTGAACAGGAAAGAATTTAGCTCACTCAGCTGATCAGAAAAGACCCCATCACTTCACTCGTCTCTTAATGTCCCAGAGAGTCTCCCTATCAAATTTCAACTTCCTACAGTGAACAGGAAAGGATTTAGCTCACTCAGCTGATCAGAAAAGACCCCATCACTTCACTCGTCTCTTAATGTCCCAGAGAGTCTCCCTATCAAATTTCAACTTCCTACAGTGAACAGGAAAGAATTTAGCTCACTCAGCTGATCAGAAAAGACCCCATCACTACGTTTCTTACTTACCGACACTTTTGCAACAAACTTGGTGCCGTGCTGATTCGGAATTATATATAAAGACCGTTCGGAATTATATATAAAGATTCTAATTCTTTGTATTTTTCTATGTATTGGCTTTTGCCGTTCATTTAAATAAATAAATCAAGTTTGGTGTCGTTGTACATAGTTTTCTTCACCCTGAATCGATTGAAATCCCAATAAAAGCGTTAAAGGTTTTCTTTGATGAAAGTACGACGTCGTCGTCACAGACTTCTGTCATTGTCAAATCATCAAAAATCGAGTTTGGTATCGTTTTCAATGGTTTTCGTCAAATCGGTGAGGAAACTGGTGAGCGGACCAACAATAATTCATATTATTGTGCCTATTATGACAAACGTACCACCTAAACGCTTTTTTTAGAAAAAACAAGAACTTCAACTGGAACTGTCATAAAATTGATAGTTAGTTTCAATAATCGACACGCAGTGAACTAAAATCAAGAAACGTCATTGTAGGAACAGGACAACTAATCTTTGATTATTACCACGGCGATTATTAGATGATATACGAGTCCAGTTGAATCGCTGATTGCGTAACTTCACCGCATGTGTACAGACAACAACGGGTGTGTAACCAGGCGCTAACGAGCACTAGGAAGTATGAATCATAATGATCGCATTCATTTTGACCAGTTTTCGTCTAAAAATAACAGGCTCTTTCATTGAGGGAAACGATGGGATGCTATCCAGATTCAGACAGCGTTTCGTTCACGGCTCAGCTGACCAGATAAGGCCCATCCTTCTCTCATTCCAGCTCAGCGCGAGGGGGCCTTCGCTCATCTTTCACTTCGCGAAAGCGACCGATCCATCACTGAGGTGAATTAGCAACAAGCTCAACACTCGAGAGCTCTGATGAAAATGATACCTGCTTCGAAAGAGATACTACGTGATGATGGGGATGTCGTGATGAGCGTATTTTGTTTCGCCAACCGTTTTGTTTGCCACCGTGGCTCCAACGTCATCTGACTACCAAACTAAGGTAAGGTGATGTCTTGTGATGATGATGACTTGTGATGTCTTTAAACTCTAGATCGAATCTACACACAAATTTCTTATCGTTTACAAATCAATCAGAGAAATTGTTTAATTTGGAATTGATAGCTGTTTGAATGAATTTTATCTCTTGTCTGTCTGTCACTGTGTATGACAACCGTCCCAATAAACAAAACGGAAAAAAGGTGGAAGCATAATATAAGGTCTTCCTCCAGGAATTTCATTGCATTCGAATCCATGTATTCCATATGTCCTGCAAATGAGCAAATGTGGAATGATTGCAAAACGTCTCGTTCAACTTGTGCAGATTCACCGAAATTCACCTGATGAGTAACTATATAGATGCATGAGCATAATAACGATAATTTCATTAAGATATTTTTGATACTTCTGCGTCATCAGCTCTTAGCCTGGAGAGGGCATGTCAAGCTTAGGTAACGTGATACCACGATTACGATCGGCACTTCGCATAACCCACTGAATTCCTCCAGATTCATGAAGAAACCAAGCTACTAAACTAAAATTAAACTAAATAAACTAACTAGATTCAGACACTAAACTAAAATTAAATTTTCAGGATCCTGAATCTTGATCCTAGGTTTATGTGAGTGCCCAGGCTCTTTTCGATACACATGATACACTAGCATAAATCATAATATGATAAGGTATGATTATATATATATATATATATATATATATATATATATATATATATATATATATATATATAATTTGTTTTGAATTATTAATAGATAAACGAAGAAAGGAAAAAGTTGTTTTTGATATTTCGAATGAATCTTGTTCACAAGTTAGAAGTTAAAACTTCTAACTTGTGAACAAGATTCATTCGAAATATCAAAAACAACTTTTTCCTTTCTTCGTTTATCTATTAATAATTCAAAACAAATTATATAGTTCAGTAGAACAGTTTATTTAGTTTATCAAGAAGTATATATATATATATATATATATATATATATATATATATATATATATTATATATATATATATATATATATATATATATATAATATGCTATATATTACATGTCACGTAGGAACCAAAAGTGCATTATGTGCAGATGGTGTTTTTGGAGAGTAGAGGTTTTTAGCTGTAAGTGATCTTGCTTCTAGTAAATTGAAGGCCTTGGTCGAATAAACAAACCATTATTGAGCATATTATATTGCCTCAAGAGTAAATAAAAAGTTACTTTCTGACATGAATGTTATGCCAGTACAATTACGCAACCGCCCTTATCGGGCGAACTCCAAACTGAGCTTCCTTGCTGGCACGTGTCTGGCCTTTAGATTCACTGATGTTTACTGCTTCGGGTCGAGTATGAAGATCTGCCTCAATGAGAAATGACAGGCGACGGCTTTGGATTGGCACTTCGCTTAACCTACTGACATATAGCGCGGGCTTTGTGAGCCGCGACGTTTCATGGTCCACAAGTAACGCGGAGTAGAGACAACATTTCAACTTTAGCTACGGGCATTGAAAGACGCGAAATTCATGCTGCCGGTCGAAAAAAACGCAAACAGAAACTCTTATTTATCTACTATAGGTGCTTACGTTATTGCTGTATGGAAATGAAAGATGTATTCTTAGATCTAGTTTCACCATTTGAGTTAACCATTCTTAATCAGTGCTAATGGTTTCTCTATTTTTGAACGTTACTTAGTAGAATTCATATTTAGAAGTTTGACTCCTCCTTTGGCACGGCAAGGGTTGCAGTAGATGGCATAGACAGAGTTTTTATTGTTTTTATAGCATTTCCAAGCCAAATGAAACCTTTTCCAAGTCAAATGAAACCTTATCCAAACCAAATGAAACCTTTTCCAAACCAAATGAAACCTTTCCAAACCAAATGAAACTTTTTCCAAATCAAATGAAACTTTCTCCAAACCAAATAAAACCTATTGAGGAAATGAGTGAACTGAGGTACCTAGATAGGTAGGTACCCTGCAAGTTGCAGGTAGATGCAATTGTACCTATCATAGAAAGACGTTGACAAAATGAAAATTCGATGAATTTCAGGCATAAGATTACCGAATTGGATCTCACCTTAGCAGAATAAGAAACACGTAAGTTTGAGAAATAGCTGACTGTTGAATGTGAGTGGGTACCTACCTATCTAGGTACCTCAGTTCACTCATTTTCTCAATAGGTTTCATTGGGTTTGGACAAAGTTTCATTTGGTTTGGAAAAGGTTTCATTTGGTTTGGAAAAGATTTCATTTGATATGGAAAAGGTTTCATTTGGTTTGGAAAAGGTTTCATTTGACTTGGAAAAGGATTCATTTGGCTTGGAAACGCTATATATTCCATACATCTCAAATTAATCATGCCACACCGGGTATACTGGTAGTTAGATTTATCATAATTAAGATCTCGAATACTCATTTTGTGACTTCATGCGATAATTAACGAGCTATGAGTTGAATTGTAAACTAATTCCCTCACTCGTTGCCTAATTCCCTCACTACAATGATTTCAAACATGACCATGTACCTATCTCCTGGTTAACAAGTTTCTATGAACTAAGTTTTCTTCATCATGATCAGTAAGCCTAAGTAGACTGGATTAACGGGAAAAAATTATTTTAAACTTTTTTTTTTTTTTTGTAATGGAAGCGAATTTTTTTTTTTTTTTTTTTGTAATTTCGTACGAAATGGGAGAATGTCCCATATGTATATATAATATGTATATATGTATATATAAATTGAAAAATCATGCATTGAAAATTTCTCTTGACCAATGGGATTCAATCTCCCTTCACCTGTGACTATATAAGCTGCGTCCTTTCTAATGTGTGTTCAGTTATTGTTTGTTACTGATGATGGCCTAACAGTCGAAATCGATTTAACATTTAACTCTTCATTTTTCATGGAAATAGACAACGTTTTTTCGTTCCACTAAATTCCGTTTTGAAATGGGTTCCCACGACTTCGTCGCGAGTGATTTAGTTCGTGTGCTCTGGCTCATCCAGCATAAGTTAGTTACTACTTTTTACTTGGTTTCTACCTATGTTTGACCAACCAAATTATGGGTTTCCTTTTGAAATGTAGAGAGTTGTATGAACTTCCATCATATCTGATGGAATTTCCATGTTTAATTGTGTCTACGCCCACAAAAGTAGTAGTAAGAATCTGGACACCCTTCCTAGAGCAAAGGAATGCGAAGGTACCTATGCAGCGACATCCCTTTTAATAGCAGCAGGCAGACTAATATTCAGGTACTCAAGAAAGTAGAAAACACGTTTTTGTTTGAACATCGAAGACTCATAATCCCCGTTAAGTTCATGGAACGTTAACGGAGATCGGTGAAAGTGAACTTATGGCTGCTATTTGAAGGAAGTTTATGAAGGGCAATCGGAAACATTCACGTTTGACCTCAAATTTGGGTTCAGTCCCCATGAAAACCCTCGTCAACCAACATTCTGTCCAAGATCTGACATGAAGATCTGACATGAAGATCTGACATGAAAATTTGGAAGATGGAGGTCAGCGAAAAGTTCGTGGTATCAAGAAAGATGCCGCTCCCAGTAGTATCGGGAATTATTTTACTAGCCGTACTGGGGGATTATTATAAACTAGATGTATTGTAGTTGCATCGCATTGCTAGTCTAATTAGTTACAGAGCTCTCTCAGTTGATTACAGTGGTTCACCATTTAATTAGAAATCATACCACATCCAGAGGGACCCCGTTCAATAGTTCAGCAACTTGAGTTGAATTGAAATATAATTAGCTACAGGGCTCACCGTTTCAGCTCCTAATTTCGGCACTACAAGTTGAATATTATTGAAACTAGCTGCAGAGTTCACTCAGCTGATCAGAGTGGTCCTCCAAGCTGTAATTACAGTTTATCATACCCTGAGGGGCTCCGTTCAGCATTTTGAGTCGAATAAAAACAAAATTAGCTGCAGAGTTAAATGGACCAAACTGGAACCAAATTGTATAGTAGTGTAAGTACGAAAGTTACTTGATAGGTATTGATTTGGTTTAATTGTCCTCACTTTTCCATGGCCTAATGATTTTTTCAGTGTGGGAGAAACTCTTATTTTTATAGCTGATTTCGTTTGTTTTCTCATTAAAGTGTAGTAAGTTTAGCAATATTAATGGATGGGCTCAAAAGAATGCGATATTTATCACAATTGATTCTATTATATTATGGCGACTCATCATGAGCAAAAGATATTCGTGTTCGAGGCGAAACGCCGTTACGGTATGGTGGTTAACACGTAGGTAAGGACTTTGAATCACTTTCTTTTTGATCTGATTGTGAGTAAGCAATTGGTTAACCAGGGAAAAATACCAATACAATCAGTTCAATTTTTATGCATTTCCAACAGTTGTTTTCATTATCTACGTATTAAAGGGTCCCCTAAGAGTTTCATTGTCAACCGGTCAGCAGCAAGAAAATATTAATTTCATGAAACCGCTATTTCTCGCGATCTGATTGATCTATTACATATATATATATATATATATATATATATATATATATATATATATATATATATATATATACTAAGAAATGTTTTTATGACTCGGGCGGTACTTACCTCGAGCAATATATATATATATTATATATATATATATATATAGTCAGTTTTAACGGTTCAAATTTCTTGACCACTCAGTATATAAATTCTTGTATTGATATTTGAGGGTTGGTCAAATGAATAAATGAGGGTTGGTCATATTTCATTCGGTTCAAACGGTTCATTCAACTTAAACCGTTTATTCATTTGACCAACCCTCAATGAGAATATCAATACAAGAAGCTAGTTATATATATGTATATATATATAGGTATATATAAGTGTATATATATATATATATATATATATATATAACAAGGCTTCCTCCATATATATAAAGGCGATGTATATACATTTATATAGTGATATATATATACATGTTTATCAGTGTAAATACGTATAAACTTTCGAAATTTGAAATTATACGAGTTTATACGTTGTTGTATACGCAGTCCCATGCCTCAAGATGAATCGATTTTTATGACTTTCTTTCTGATTTTGAAACATATGATTCGCATTTCAATATGTTGGAAATTGTGTAAAGTCGCCTTTTCTTAAACGACATGCTTTGTTCCCAACTACCACCCCAACATACAAAACTTTAAGATCATTTATATATAATTTCACGACAGACCATTATTTCGTTAATTCTGGACAGAAAATGTTGCATGTAGACTTTCTTTCTCGAAATCCTGTTAATTATGGTCGTAAGCAGAGAAATGGTCAATAGTAGACAATATCCACAATTCCATTTTTCATCTAGGGTTTGAAAAAACTCTAGAAACTTTATACAACTTTTATTGGTTCGATCATATGACCAAATTTGTCAAAAAATTTGTTGAGCATTGTGTGACATGTAAAATGGCTAAAAGAGATTCTGGAGGTGCTCGCCAGATTTCACTTCATCCAATTGACAAAGTACCAGAGCCATGGCACACAGTTCATTTAGACATAACTGGAAAACTTAGTGGAAAAAAAGATACCCGAGATTATCTTTTTGTGTTTATTGATGGTTTTACTAAATTTGTTTTGCTATTTCTCACTCCCAAATATAGAGGCCCTGTTAAGGTCACTAAAGTGTTACCCAATGATCGGTATGAATTGCGTTCCATTGATGGACGAAGAACATACAAATATGCTCATGATCGGCTTCGAAAAATTCCTGATGCAAACGAGATAAGCACTCTAGTTACTGATCAAGGAGATACGTTCGATCAAGAATAATAATATTCTTTTACTTGTAAAATTTGTTTGTAGTTATGAGTAAAATATTTTTTTACTTGTAACTGATTTGTGGCAAAAAGTTCTGGAGGTGATGCTCTGTGTACTGGGTAGATTTCCGGGATTGAGGGTAGAGATAACTTTTCGCTTGCGATGTTACTCACTCTCAACTCCTCATTATAGTCACGTGTCGCTTTGCGCTGTGGCTGCTCACATGGTTTCTCACTTTTCGCTTGCCGATGTGGATGCCATGGGAGGGGTTCTTTTCGGTGCACTTGGTGTTTCCTTTAGAATGAGTGGCTGACATTGTTTTTATTATCAAGACTCATGTTTCCATCGGATATTAGTTTGAGGCTTCACTGTGGTAGTGGCCTGACATTTATTATTGAACTATCTGCACTTTGTGTGACACATGTCATGTTGTAAGATGACTGTTGACTATGTTTGATGGCAATGATGAGGAAGATATTTCTTCGAGTTTGTACTGCTGTACCTATGCAAACGTGGTTTAAAGGATATTGCCACTATTTTAAATCTAAGAGTTTTGAGCCTTTGCACTCATCTCTAATGACTTGGTATTTTCGTTTTTGAAGCCGTCATACATATTGATTTTATTTCAAAGGTTCTTACTGACCTTCTCCCTGTTCTTATGTTGATTGCGTTGATTTTATTTTGACTGCTATTTTTTATGAGCATTTGACTATTTTGTATTGAGAATTTTGATTTGCTTTGCATACCTTTTTGAGGTTCTATTGCACTATATACCTTGATGTTATTGGCCTTTTAATGGCTTTGGCCTGATGCATTAGCGGATGCTGTAAAAACTCATAAATAATTGTTCATTCAACATTAAACCGTTTATTCATTTGACCAACTCTCAAATATCAATACAAGAATTTATATATTAATTGCTACAGCCTTGAAGGCACCAGCTTCTTTCACTATTTCGTCGAAGCTGGTGTGGGAATGCTTGACTAACCTCAAGACCCTTGCCAGGAACAATAAGGTTACCTTGCTGTGGTGCCCAGGGCACCAGGGGGTGGAGGGGAATGAACAAGCTGACGCTTTTGCTAGGAAGGGAACGGCTTCTCTCCCTGTGGGCCCAGAACCTTTTCTGGCCACTACGGGGAGTTTTCTCCTCGGAGAGCTCACCAAATGGGAGAGTAAGAAGAGGACTGCCCACTGGCTTCAGGTCAAGGGCCTGAGGCAGGCGAAACAATTTATTCACTTTTCTAGGAAGAGAGCTAAGGAGCTGCTCAGCCTGGGGAGAAGGGAGATACGTATGGTTGTGGGGCTCTTAACTGGGCACTGCCCACTTAAATACCATCTCCATAAAATGGGCAAATCAGACTCCACTCACTGCCGCTTCTGTGGGGCAGAGGACGAGACGGCGAGTCATGTGGTCTGCCATTGCCCTATGTTGGCAAGAAATCGCTTCTTGAATTGGGGCAGAACCTCCATCGATCCCTGAGACATTAAGATGGGGGAGATTAAGACTCTCCTCGCTTTTGCCAAAACGTGGTGGGGAAGGATTGACTTCAGCTGTGGCTGGCATTGGCGATATGGCGCCAAGCCAGACTGGGGCTGCAACTCAGTAACTTACCGAGGGTGGAGCACTCGGGCCCAGACAGTGCCTGATTATTACAACCGTTGCTATCGTCCGTGACGGGAAGCGCGAGTTCGTGGGTTCGAATCCTAGCATATATATATATATATATATATAATTATACGAGTGTATACGTTGTTGTATACGACATATGATTATATGTGTAAATCAATGACAGTTCTTACTATATTTTCAGGAATCCTAATTAAGAAATTATAAATAATATTAATATGAATTATTCTACCTTTCCCTGTGTCTACCGTTATTGTAGCATTCACTAAACTTTGAAGTAGCTTACATTTACTTGACTGAGATTATTCTATGTATGATAAGGTGATACTTAGCTTTCTTTGGGTAGTTAGTTCCTTCGTTATTACACCGGCCAAGATAGCCAGTAAATTAGAACGCTAATGAAGGAACTGGTGATAATATTCCTGAATAATTACTACACTCTTTGTTTATATTATCAGTCTGCACACTTATCTACTGATAGCGCACTAGAGGGGGTTCAATAGACTCCTCAGTATATGCTCTCAATTGTGTTTGTTCTTGAAAATAATTTAATGCAATAACTTGAATTTAGATTCCAATAATTCTTAAAAAACTTTGTATCTTCACTTTTTTGCGAACTTTCGTAGAAAATTTTTTCTATACAAAAGGATGAGTTCATTGGCAAATATTTTTTGAGCACATTAAATTGGTCAACTTTCAAAATATGAACTCTAAAATCTCTAAAAATGGCAAAAACAGCGAAAAATGGTTAAATTTATATTTTTAAGCTGGATTTTAGTCAAAAGAATTTATTTAATGTTGAACTAGAACATTCATAAATGTATGCCGACATTTATGCTGAAAAACGTAATTAAATTTAATTAGTATTTGCCGAAAAATCTCTTGGAAAAGTCCTAATCATGCAGCATGATTTTTGAGCGAATTTACTCAAATTATTGTTGAACTTTTTCAGTGCAAGGAAATTGTTAACTATTGTTTTTATGGCAAAAAACTTATTCTAAATGATAATTTCCTATTCAAATAGAGGTATTGAATTTTTAGCTTTTTTTGCAGTTTTTAACGATTTTTAAGCAAATTTTAATGAATTTTAAGTACGTTTTTCAGTATAATTTTGTACGTATCTTTGAATGTTCTATTTTGTAGTTAATAAACTTTATTTAAGCAATACTCTGGCTAAAAATATAAATTTAACGATTTTTGGACATTTTAGCAATTTTTTTTAGTACATTAATTTAAAATTTAACCAATTTAATGTACTCAAAAAGTGCTGGCCAACGAACCCATCCTTTCGTTTGGAAAGCTTGATTTTTTTTCGCAAGAACGGAATTTTTATCTCAATCCTAAAGAGAGTTATCGTCTGGAAGGACACACACACACACACATACACACACACACACACACACACACACACACATATATATATATATATATATATATATATATATATATATGAAAAAGTGTTAAATTCTAGGATTCGTTTCAAAATGCCTCAAAACGGATTTCAATGAAGAAAATTTTTGAAAATTTTTATTTTAAAATTTTTGGAGTTATTGCAATAGCTTCATTTTCTACGAAAATTCGATAAAATCGTCATCGCGACAGTGAATCATAGGAGTAGTTTCATCTCTATAACGTTATGTGATGCCTGTGTAAAATAGGTATAAGCGAAAAATCCACCTATAGAAATTATAACCACTGGCGGTTGCCAATCAGATATCAGGTGTTTTGTCATCCAGCGGTTGGAATGTCGAAAGGGAGAGACTGGGGAGACCACACGCCGAGTGACTGGGGTAAGAAGCCGGATATCGATGCTGACAATCCCGATGGTTCTACTATATTCTGGATGTCCAGATTGTCTGTGGAGACCTAGCAGGTTAATATCGGTAAATGTGATAGAAATGACCTGCGGCAAGCGATATCTGAGCTGAATGTGTGGGGAATAATAACAACAACGTCATGGCCGCGACCGTTTCGGGCGCAGGGTGTGGTGGGGAATAAGTGCCACGAAGCTACTCAAGTTGGGCATCTCGTCGGAAGTGCTCTGTGGTATCACCACCCGCGTCCTCGGGGACTCTTACCTCAATCGGCGGTGAAGTTATGGAGGCGCATCCCCTTGGTTGGTCATTTCATCGCTCTCTCCCTCCTTCACCCGCTGTATCTTCTTTGATCCCTAGGGTCGGTGTCGGGAAACCCTAGAGTTCTCCCCACTTTTTTATTTAGTTATTTTTAATTTGATTTAATGGTGTACCCACCTCCGACTTTGAGAAGCGTTCTATTTAAAAAAAAAAAAAAAAAAAAAAAAAATACAGCGCTTCTGCTTTCTAATTACCGAAGACGCGGAAGCTTAATGCTCGTGCGAGAAATCGGAAAAAAATTGGATTCCAAAATCAAAATTTCGACTTGCTATTTTCGTTTCAGGGCTTGCCGAAAAATTTTCGTTCCGTGCCTGTCTTCTGTGTCTGACTGTCTGGTGTCTATCTCTCTGTGGTAAATTTTTGTCACGCCCAAAGCAATACCAAGTTTTAATTCGATTTTGATGGCATTTTTCTGGAAGTGTGCAGGTTAACTCCTAGACGGTCTCATACAACTGTCATTGCGGTCGGATCAATAGTATTCTGTGCGTTTGCGCAAAAGTTAATTTCTCATAACATAGATTTCTTATCATTTGTTGGCCCGATTTCATTCAAACTCGGGAGGGTAGTTGGGTACAAATTCAAGGAACTGCCCTATGAATTATAACACGATCGGTTGAGTAATAACTATTACGCATGCTCAAAACTAAAATTTATTGACACAGGCGAAACTCCCGAGACTAATGGACAGATTTTGATGAAATTGTCAAGGATGTGCGGGTTAACCTCTAGAAAATATCTTGCCATTTCCATAGCCTTATTCATCCATTTGATGGTGAATGCTGATAGACTGATGTTATGGTGAGCTTATGCAAAAATGTGAATTATAGCCCTATTTCAACAATGAATTATAGCCCTAAAAATACCAGTATTACTGTTCTATCTTGCATTCATAATTTCAACTAGTCATTTGTTCTTCAACTTGTTCTATCCTTCCCTGTTGCAGCCAGAAAGCTATACTGCTCACCCAACTTGGCTTACTTTGTTTTAGTAATGTACCTACTTCTTGTAAGTGCAAACATCGGTGTAGATGTAGATAATAGTGCACCGTAGGCTCCATTTAATAGCGTGTTTCACGGTTTTCGTGCAGTTTCTACAGTTCATGCCCAATTTCTTTTTCCCTTTGAATAATGATTTCTTGTACACGCCTTCTCCGCTGTGTCTGTATCATCATAATTTTATTGTTATTCCTTTTCGCAATTCACACAGTCGCGGGAATTCAGTCTGTGCTTTCTGAAGATGCGGAGCTAACAGTTCGGCAAGACACCGAAGCTGGTAGATGTTACACACAGGGATCTTCAGCAAAAACTCAACGATTGAATCAGTCTACAAAAATTTCTGTTCTAGAACCAAAAATTTCAACCATGTATCATGTTTTCTCCTCGATATTGATTCGAAATTCTATGAAAACATCAGAAATTAACAAGCGGTTGCAATCATGTTCACAATATCAATTATTGAGAATGATCACCTGTGTGTAAACAATTATTTATATAACCATGCTCATAACTCAGTTTGTTGGACACGCACTTCGCCGTAGTTAACATAATATTGTTGGATAAATCGAGAGCTTTCGAACGAATGGTCAACGAATTTTGTGGGATGAAAAACGACGAAGTACCATTTCCCTAGCAACGACTCGGTTGTAGGCGGAAATCACTGTAACACTATATGTTTCGTGCGCGGAAAAAAATTGACTCGCAAAATTGACGCGCAAAAATTGCTAGGACCCCAGGGCTAAAACATGATACATGTTAATAGTATTCCAGCTAGATCGAACCGGCTTTATCGAAAAGGACCTATTATTTTGATCTTGCTTGTATGATTTGTTTGTTTTAAATCACAATTGCACACACTGCAATAGCAATTACAATTAGCTTGTTGGTGGAAGTAGGCACCTACCTACCTAATGGCATCATTCTGTTTGAATGATTTGCAATCGAGGGTTGGTTAATTTTCGAGTACTGTTAATTTCGTAAATATTAGACACGCTTCGTCATTCACTCAATGTTGAACAATACTTTCGATAGCGATAATGGCCGCCTAAGAACACTAAGCACTTGTTTGAAGTGTGTGCCATTTACCCAAATTATAAGGTAATTACAGCATTGCATACCTACACTCCTTGATAAATTGCGGCCTTCACAACAAGACAGGGCTATGATCTTGCTAAAAACCATCAATCTCTTGGTTAACTGGAGTTCTCATGGTGATTAACGATAACTGCATCGTCCAGCTATAGTTAAAATGCAACAAGTAATAACTCTTGGGTTACGCGGCGGATGAGAACCACCCCTTAGCGAATGGGCCTTAGATTGGCCTGGAAGGTTACGAGGTGAGTCACGTTCCTTCGATCCTGGAGGAGTCGCTCTCGCCGCGAGTTCAGTCAAGTGGCGATCTGTGAACAGAAGTTGGTCGAATGCCCTTGATGGGCTCTTTGTTTATATTGTTACGCCGTCCGTGACTCCCGCGAATCGCCGTGATTCATCTGACGTGAGTTTAGGAAACGTGCTACCTGAACAGTCGAAATCAAATATCGCTTTCATATCTGAGGCAAGAATACAAAAAGACTCAACGCGAAACGTGATAATAACATCACAATAGTGACACAGTTTTCATATAATGAAGATAGAGTTTGACCAATCACGAGCTTATTCTTTAGATTACTCTCCAGCGCCCAAGTGTCTAGATCAGTGGTTCTTAGCCAACGGTCAGTAGGCAATTACCGGTCCGCGAGATACCCACATGTGGTCAGCAAAACATTTAAATTTAAATTTCTTCTTTGTACCCTACTGTTTTCCTTAGCGTTGATTTATATTAAAAGTATTTCTAAGACTTAATCGTTTTACGAAATGAGATGGAAGCGTAATTTTAATGATGACTGTTTTAAATGAGCCGTGAAGTGAACCCCGATGTGGTATGTAATTGCAGTAGTTCCCTCCAATGACGTCCTGAAACCAGCTAAATTAGAACGTCGTTAGAATTCATTGCACTCTATTCCCAGTGGTAAATCATTGGACAGTTTGGACAGGCGAAGTTATAAACTTGAAGAACATGAAGTTCGGACCAAGAAGAGTAGGGTTTGAATCAAATACCAACGCAAATATTTTATTGCGTTATTCATTCAAAATTTTAGCATAAAAGGATAGTAATTAATTAGTACATCACCAATTACTTGAATTCATTTACCTAAATGAATAAATCTAGTGTTACCCGGTAACTTTAGTCCTTGTTAGTAGATCGTCACTTCAAAAAGGTTATGAACATCTGGTCTGGAGTGTCTTGAAGCGTGTTATCCGTGACAGCTTTAGGAACTCGAAGATAATGTCAACATCTTCCTTTACAACATAAATATATATAGATGGAAAACCCGTCGCTCGGGTCTTCGAATGATGGGTATAACTCGCCTGGACCCCTCGTATGCTGCTCACTTGAATCCTGACTTATAAAATTAGTAAAACATGGAACATGTCTTAGACTGCGCGGCTCATTCAACTGATAAGGGTGACTCCACAACTTGTCATTGGTACCCCGCAGCCTCAAAGTCGTATTTCGGTTGCAACAACTAACTAGTCGTGGTAATGGTGTATCGTAAAACAAATTTGCTATTTCCTCATTTTTGCGACCACTAGAGCAAAGGTTAAGCCATTGTCCAAGTTGAAAATCAATATGTGACATCAATTTTGTGATTAATAGCTACATAAATATGTGATTTAGTAGCTAATGAAAAGATAATATAGCAAAATATATGTAGAAAGGTTCTATACTCCACATGTTAACACATTTTATGTGATATAGACAATAAATTGTTATCCAAGACGCTTCTGCTTTAAAATTTTCAGTTCCAACAATTTAAAAAATTATTTTTTGCAATTGATTTGTGTAATTTTAGCCTATTTATGGCTGTAGAAAACCAGCAGAGATGCAGCGCCGAGTTTTCAATTATTGTGATTTCATGGGTCCCTATAATATGACATTTTAAGTCCTTTTTTTTTTACTTCAAGTAGAATTTTTCAATGATATTACTTTTCATTACTGATAAAGTTAAGATTATGCTGACCTTCCTGGTAAAAATTAGTGAAAGTATTTTAACGATAAATTAAATTGAAAAAACAAAGTTATACACATGAAAAAAGACTCATTATACCTTTATATTGAACATGTTTAATAGTGAACCCACAATTAGCATTAAAAATGTAAAACATCCCACCTTCCAACACCATTTGACGGAAAAGAGAAATTTTGTGAATTATTGTATTTAGTACTGTAAATTATAATTGTGTAAATTATAATAATTGTATTGAGTAAATTAGACCAAAAATAGCCTCACAAAAATCCACGATTTCGTCATCCTGGTAGCCTCTTTCCCTCGTTAGTGCAACCATAGTAACCACCAATTACAACTCGCTCAAACTTTTCGGAAGGAGGTGAGGACTTTCGTGCGATGAGGGCGAAACTTTTTTATATCAAGGAAATAGTCATCAGGATTTTCATTGTCTACGAACATTGTATACTATCACAGATAGCTGTGATAGTATATTTTGTTAAATAGTTTGTTCCTGCCTATATTTATTTATTTATTTGTTTAAGCCTATGCCTAATGATATATGTTTGTTGAATTATTATAATAGTCGTTTTATATATTTATATATATATATATATATATATATATATATATATATATATATATATATATATATATATATATATATATATATATATATTTATTTATATATTTATTCAGTAGTTGTTGATAGCTGGTGCTTGTTTTCATTTTCACATTACCTGCAATAGCCTGGATTATTCTTCTTTTGGTTTTCCTTCTTCTGTATTGACTGTGATCTGGATGAGGGGTGGCGCTTCTCATCAGCACTAGGAGCCCTTGAGCCCTGATGAAGAAAATATATTTTTCGAAAGCTCGGCGATAGAGGCGCTTTATTAGTTCCGACCCCATTCCCGATTGTTGACATCATTACTCATAGTGGGTCGATCTTGACATCATTTTGATAAATTATAGAGTTTTTAAGAAGCATATTCAGAGTAGAAGTAATATTCATTCAAGTTCCAGGTGTTTGAAGATAGCGTCTATATTCTGTGGTACTTTCATCTTGTTCTAGTTTAAACTTTTTTTCATCGTCAAAATAGAATTTTGAATCCTTGAGAGTCATATGCTACATCATACAGTACTGACTTTTTTCTCAACATGAGCTATCTAATTATGTAATTAATGTTAGGCGCCTTAAGACCACTATGGTTGCATGCGCATAGTAAACTACAAAAAACGTAATCGTAATTATGATTACGATTACACCCAACTCTGAAAGAGCGTAATAGGTAACTGGTACGTTATGTCGGGGAGTTTAAAAGGACTATACCTTTTACGTCGAGAAAAAATATTTACATTATTACATAACCTTTGCAATGGTTGAAAATTGAATCTATGTACATCTCTTGAAGTTTTCTCATAGTAATAATAATAATATAGAAGCTTTTTTAATGGGAAATCACGACAACGTAACAACTTATTTCCACACAATCCTTTAGTCTGCTCACGTACTGCTTGTTGATTGCTGAGAACTCCACGTGAAAAAGGTATATACCTCGGAATAAATTCGTTCTCTTCGAGTGAAGAAAAAACAACAGGGTTCTGCAGTAAAAAAATATAAACAATGCTAAAAGTGAAAGTAAAATGCGTTGGAACGAGGTTCGAATGGGCGCTCCTCATTTCCCTTCTGGCAACTGGGGCGCGTTTCCCGCGTTCATGTCACTGAAAGTAATTGTCTTGGCAAACGATATTCGCTCATGAAAGAAACGCACTCGCGGAGTAGTGCTAGAATGGAGAATTTATTTTGAGTGTAGAATAGTGTAGTTGGAAATCTGCCCCGAAATTGAAAAAGATGTGGATTACACGATACAAATTTTAAGTGTCACCGTCATTCAAATAAATTATTTGAGAGGTACCTACCTAAATAACATGTCGAGTTACATTTCTCATCATTCTTCACAGGCAATCGTACGTATAATTATGATGATGGCGCCTCCATTTTTACAGGAGTCAATCTTATTGAGAAATCAAAGATCAGCTCTACATGCATATTTAAGTATTAAAATCTACTTCCAAGTTACGTGGTTAGTATAGCTTTCTCTCTATTATAACGCTAAGATATAAAATGAGTTCGTATTAGAACTTCTCAAGCAATCCATGCTTCACACATTCTTTTTTGCCTGCTGTGTAAGCAAAGTTTTGGGAAACTTTATAGGAGCTAACCGTAACCACCCGACAAATTCATCAAATAGGCAAAGACTTTTCGGAATCTTAGTATATTGTTGAATTTTACTTTCGGCGCTTCCTCATTGAATATAACCGATCCAATCGAGAATAAATTCATAACTAAATACGGTATCCTCCTAAAATCCTCCAATTTTGACGGAATTTGACAGATCAAATCGTGGGACAGATGTTTTGTGAAATGGTCTCCGAAAGGTCGCAAAATAATGAAACACGCAGAACCTCGTGAATAACCCAACCAATCTCTCATCGACATTGACAGAAAAGTGCAGGCGTTTTGCCTAAGGCAATCAAGACTCAATTTCACATGTATGCCTTTGATGTACCAATGACGATGATATTCATGAGCGAGCTTCTAAATACATCCGGAACCAATATTGTTCATAACCGTAAATAACAGGAATGCATTGGTAAGTTTCCTGAGCTTCGCGAACATGGTATTCGCAAAATTTTAGATTCTTATTCTAAATAACTAAATATTTTCATAAAATTCCTGAATGCATAAAATTAATTGGGCATTTTGGTGATTGCCGAATGCCTATTGTGGTTTTTTAATTCAGAGAAGTCCTACTAGGTCCAGCGAGACTCTTGTCAAAATGCCCCCTCATTCGCCTGATATCAAATAGGCAACGACGGCATATCGAAGCGTCAAAATGCATGTTTTTAGACTTTCATTCTTTTTTCTCGTTTCATCTTATTTTTTCCCCACCCACTTCTACCAGTTCTCCTCAGCCAATTTTGATTAAAGTTGGAGCATGTGCTACGTTTGACAAGACGAAGGGCCTTTTGGGGTATTGGAGACGCTTAATTTCTCTCCTATTCGTTCTAGGAAGTTGAAATTTGATAAGAAGACTGTCTGAGACGTGTGAATCCACTATCACAGTTCCCAGTTGTGAAATGGGCGAAAATCGGCCAAGCCGTTGATGAAGCATTTCACCCACAAACGCAGTCAAAAAGAGTGGTAGAATGAGTACACTGTACTAGGAGACATCGATCCGACTATTGGTTTGGCTCAAACTGGGTGATATCATGCATTTCGCGGCTTGACATCTTTGGCTTGGCATCAGCTTGGCATATGGTTGTACTATAAATACATATAAGTTTGTTCTTACTATACTATTGATGTACTTACTATACTAAGCACTGTGTAAGTACGTAATATACTAAGTACTGTATAAGTAATGACAATATAAGTACTATGAAATCCCTAGAATAGGTTCCGTTAAAAACTATAACTTTCGTGGTTTCACCCAGGAAAACACCGGTTATTGGCCTTCCAAGTTGAATACGTAACGGGGGAACAGAGCCTCGACCATTACCCACGAGGTCGTCTCTATGTGCACGATATGTAAGCATATTATTTTCTTTTGTGAGCTGTCGCAGCATACAGTAAAATCTTGATTTTACCACGAATTTATTACATTTCACAACAATCATTCCATAAACAAACAGGAGCCATCCAACCACACGGCTTCCCATGATTTCTTCAACTGTTTGAACTGTTTTGTGAGTTTGAAAATTAATACAAGCTCTTCGGGCTGCGTATTCTTTACATTTTATTAATTTCTGTTTTTTTATGATTTAATTACTATATACCTACTCCAATTTTAATTACTTATTGGTATTTTATTAATTATATATCTATATAAACTTTTACATGCGTTGTTAACAAAATATTTTCTTGTTACAGGTAATTTACTGCTATGACTACTTCTCTTCAAGTAAGTTATTACACCATTTCAATCTAGGCTACAAACGCACTTTCAATAATAGCACACATCTTTTTCGTAATACTGTGTCGATCTTGTGCTTGACAACCGAAGAACACTACATTTTTTCCTGCAGATGAGTATATTTTTCATTCCACCTAGCTTAACATGTAGTCAAGAAATTATTATAAAAGCAAAATCATTTCTGCAACAAGTACTTAAGGAACCGGTCGTTTCATCTTTGAAAATTTTAGAGAAATTTAACGGACCTTCCGTAAAAAGAAATGCGTTTCTGGTACCGCAGAAGTTGATGAACAGAATCAAAATTTGAATGACATTGAAATTTGAATAGCTTCAACAGTATTGAGTTTCTACGTAGGTATCAGGTGGAAGATCAGAAAGTAGATGCTGAAGGTAAATTACCTTCCAAATCTAGGATTATAATTGACTAACTCAAAGAGTTTATTCATTTTGGTCTTGTTAAAATCCAGGGTTGAGTTATGCAAGATGATAAACTAGGCATATCGAACGGACATCTCATTTCTTGAATCGTTCACGCATGAAGGTACGGAGAGAGGCTGGCGCGGCGTGTCGAGGAGAGGTCAAGGCTTCTTATGAGTTCCCAGTTATTACTGTCTTAGCGACCCAGATGCAAATATCGATATTCTATTAATAATAATCGGTGAATAACAATAGTCTCTTATTTTTTAATATAATTATTTCATTCATAAAAAGAGATCTTGAGATGTAACATTTGGAAAGCTTCATTGAAATCCAATTCGGACATTCGTCGTGTGATGAGTATGTAAATTCAAATTATAGGTTTTTTTTTAATGTGTGTGGCACAGCAGACAGGATTATTTCACCCACAAAGCTCTGGAACCAATCGAAACGGTTGATGTACAACTGGACTGTAATTAGGGTTTCTCTTTAGTCAACGAGATGGGTGCTGGCAGCAGAGAAGATGCCTGCCTGACTCTCACCCAGCCTGTATCCAAGGCTAATACTTCCATTGCTGAACTCCGTGCCTTCTCACTCGAGACAATCCATACCAGGTACCTACAGAAACAATGGCTTCACATTTACTCTGATTAGTTTCAACTGGGACTGGCAAAAATGATGGAGCTGGAGATTACGGTGTGTTATTCCAAGTTCCTGCGCCAGTCAGAAAGAGAACAACAAAACATGATTGGGATATCTAAGCAGTTCTCATTGGAAATCTAGCATTCTCGCAGCTCGCAGGTAGTATTTTTCATTGACTTCCAAGCTGCGATTCTTGCCTTAGTTGCCATTCAAAAGACGTCAGAGAGGCTCAAGCTATTACTGAACATCTCATGAAAGGAGAAAGCCTGGTTGTACTTCAGTGAACCAAGCCGTTGTTGGGTACCAGCAGGAAACGAAAAAGCGGGCCAGCTGTCAAAGCAGGACTCTTTAATGGGCTAGCCAGATGACTGCTTTCAGTCCTCGTTTGCCGAGTCAATCATAGAACGTCTAGTTAAGATACACACGGTAAAAGAACTGAAAGCCCAAGCTGAGAAATGATGATGGCGAACCCAGATTAGTGAGTGACAAAAACTATTCCTAGAGAAGAATCAATTGCCTCTTTCAGACTCGTTACTGGCCACGATTATCTTTCAGGCACTTTTACACCAAAGCGGTATCAAATCAAAACATCATGTATATTATGCGATTGGGAAAGCATGGGCTCTTATCACCTTAAATACTGTCCAGCATTAGCAGATAATAGAAACTACGCCAACGCAAAAAAACGAAAGTTTTTATTTTTTAAAAACCCCTAGATCGTATTGGGCTGTACGACAACGGATGGATTACCAGCCTAACGTTCCCGCTGGCGCAGGTTGAAAAAGAAAAAAAGATTTACATTTATTGATGAAGTCAACGACGAGGATCTTATCGACTGTTCAAGGCACCAGTGAGCAGGTAAAAAAAATAGGCGTGGAAGCGTACTCACAAATGTCTTGAAAATTAAGTTTTATTTTGTAAATTTAAAATAGCTAAAAATCGAAAAATTAAATGAAAGAAATTATGAAAATAAATTAATCTTCGTAAAAGGCCTTTTAAAATATTTAATCGTTCTTAGGGTAAATAAAAGTTCAAAATTGAATATAAAAAAAGCTCAAGCCTGGGTGGGATTCGAACCCACGATGCGCGTGATCGTGCTGCTTGGAGGTGCTGGGTTTCGCTGCGGCAGTTAGGTAAAGATCCGGGATGAGGGTGACGCTCCACAGCTCGGTAGACAGGCACGAGGCGAGAAGTAGGTACATACGAGGTAGATGTTGGATGTAATATGTAGCATGTAGCATGTAGCACTGCCTCTTGATACCCTGCAAACATGTGTATGCAGAATTCATGAGAATTGGGAGGTAAAGGACAGCAGGGAGTTTGGCGAAACACCGGCAGAATCAACTTACCAAGTTGGTCGAGGAGTGGAGCGAAGAGCTGCTCAATGATTTCGGGATGCTGGGACCCAATATATATAAATCCGCCAAATAGGAGGAACAGGATGCAGGGACCTGAATAGCGAGAGACGCATGGGACGGGACTGCGGTTCTAATAGAAGACGAGATTCTTTGTGTCCCCACTTCGTCGATGATGAGCCGAGGAGCGATTCAAAGTTCCACCGATTACACGAACTAATCCGCGATAACGCCGCACTGCCGCATAAACAACACCTTCGCAAAACACAAGAAGAAAGGAAATAAGGAAAGGAAATAAAATACATCGCTTCTATTAACATCACCCTCTATCAAAAATTATGTGACAAAAGTGTACGAATCGTAACTTGATACTTCATTGCACACATAAGCAATATTTCAGGCTGATTTCGTAATCTTCCTTCATCCCTACGGGATATTGGGAAAGTAGTACAAGATACATGCACCAAGTACTCTTTGTATCTAAAACCCACGCCATTACAGTTGTTCCTCCTCAGAACTCCATTTATATTTTTTCATAATCGTCTACTGCATTAAAAGTAATTATTGTTAATTCGCTTCACACAAATCTCGAGGTAGTTCTTTCTAAATGCCCAAAGAATCTACCGCTGTTCGTAATAGTGTTCGCTGCAGTGACGCAAGCACTCACTCGTTGTCGCAGACAAATGAGTTGATTGGCTAAATGCAACTAAATGGACGCAGCTGGCAGATGGAACTGCTGGGGAATCGCCCTGATGAAGCCTGATTGCCGGTCAGATATGAATAATTCATGCCGGCCCGCTCGCTCCCATAGAGTCTGCCGTGACTCTTCCAGCGCTCGAACCTTCCAAATCTTCTTCGCGTCTGACCGGGATGGGCGGGGCCGTGGAGCAGAACAGAACGCTCGACGTGTCCGTTGCGTTGGAAGGTGATGCCGGAAACGAGAGATTTCTTCCGGATCGGCGAATGAGAGCGTCGAAACGTCCAAACTGTTCCATCTCGTGCACTTGACCTCTCACCAGCTGTTGTGTTATCTTTGTTTACATCTACAGTTGCCTAATATGTACGAATATTATTTACATTCACATATTACACATACTTGCTTCAGTTGGCTCTAGGCTTTCTAACACCGCCTACACACTATTCGCACCCCACACATCCCGCTTTGAGGGTGAGGAAATTATCAGGCTTCCCATTGTTGCGTACTCACTATCGACACTAAAGAATCTTTATATTCGTGTAGATTATTGTTCATTCTCCAAGCTCAAAAAAACCACTTACTCTTTCCATTTCAACGCTACGTGAATAGCTTGGGTTCCGGTCTGTCTACCTTCGGGCGATTCTTGACCGGAAATAATAATACTACACTAAAGCCTGAATTATGTATCATGTGCTACTGCTGGGTTTTGTTCTAAAAAAGTAGGCAAAATCAAGCGCGAGCCGTCATGTCTTATATTGATTTTCACGTACAACCAATGCGTTACTCGGGAAGTGTTACTCCCTTAGTTTCCACTGCAGGAAAATCGTTCGCCACTCTTTGGGATGCTCTCACTTTATCACAACATCTCATGATTGGTATTGAGGTTCCATAGGCATGCTGTGTACGATTAACAAATTTTCAAATACTGTATGGTATGGCATGGTATTATCAAGATCGTTCCTCATGATCGCTATATATTAGTTACAACTGTTTGACAAATAGGAACGCTTGCGCTTGCGCGAACGTGAACTTCATGGTAGATCAGTTTTTTATCATCTACAGATCCGAATTCGCACAAAATCGATGGGCATCTAGTTGAATGGTCTCTCTTTTTTTTACGAATTTCGTTGCGACATTCGTTGCCAAAGACAAAACTACGGAGGTTGTATGGGTTAGTCTCTAGAAGGTTTCCTAAAGTTCATTTTACACAAAACATTGCTAGCGAGTGCGCATGTTCAAACGTGAGTTTCATAAAGTACACTACACGGTCATCACAATCTCACGAAATATCTGTAATTAATGATTTTATTCTGCAACCATTTTCAATGTTTCATAAAAAAATTTCTTGATTCGGACAATGTGTTCTTCCAGTGTAGCGTTTTCATGTTCAAGAGCAAAGATCTGAGAACAAATTAGCTACTTTAGTAGCATAGTTAGATTGCCACTAAATCAAAATCTTGAAACAAAAACCAACAAATTTTGAGGGAGGTTTTTTTTTTTGTCGACTACAAAGGCTTTTTATTGAAAATAATAAACCAAAAGTAGTTGAAAAAAGTTTATATCAAACATCCAATGATTTACCTATTATGAAAATCATCTTACTTTACAAAATTATCCAACCCCACCAATATACACCAAGAACTAAGAGGCTGTAAGATCCGTGGGTTTATTTTTATTTTTTCATTTTTTTAATCATAGATCTTATAACATTTAACATATTTAACATTTAATTTAAATATTTAACATTTCAGAAAATTTTTCGGCAATATAGATTGGGTTCTCGAACGAGATGTGCTCACTTGTATGAGCAACTACGTTTTTAACCTGCACAGGCAGGAACTGAATGTAAACACATATTGTTTGTACTCAGTCGTTCCGGTGAACTTGGGTAGTATGATCGTGTGCAGTATCGTGTATCGTAATAGTATGATATGTATAGAATGATAGTGCTTCGTTAGAACATGATACAACATCCGCTTTTTAACCTGCCGAAGAAATAATGAGTCGTATGATAATGACAAAGGTGAGTACCTAATGAGATTAGTACTCTATGGAAAATATCTGATACAGGTACAGCATCACGACACATAGGTATTAGGGAGGATAAATAACACGAAAGCGGCGTTCACATCTAATCTCCCGCCAAATTGGCATGGGAAACCACCTAGTGGCTGTTCCTACTGTAGGATAATTGTCTCTAATGGCACAGATGCTTTCAGGACATCGCCTGGCTTCCATATGGCGCTCTCTCTGGATCTGGCGGTAAAGTAGGATGCTATTGGCACTATTCAGGGCGGTAATGTAGGGTCGGTTGCGCGTGTATCGGAAGGTGGCTAGTGGCCTTTTATCAGATTCAAAGAAAGGCCGCCGAGGGAAGCTGTCCGACGAACGAATTCGCCTATCTCTTGAGACTCGCTAGTTAGGTAGCCTACCTACTTTTCCCTGGGAGCCATCGGCTGTTTGCTCCGCCTATTGATGGACGTTGGCTAATCTAGATTACATTCAGCTGTCGCCGGTGAGACCGAACTTTGTGGGCTGAACTTTTCACGAGCGCAGTTGAAATGGTTCGCTTAGACGGAAGAGTGCGTTATTCCATCTGCTTACCCCGCTACTTATATATATATATATATATATATATATATATATATATATATATATATAGTGTGCGTATGGTGTTCTACAAGTTGTCCGTGAACTACGAAGCAATGATACTCCTTGCGAATGCTTTCTACAATGTGTATCTAATCTAGTTTTTTTTTTTTTTTTTTTTTTTTTTTTTTTTTTTTTTTTTTTTTCATTTTGTTAAGTGCTTAGGTATTTAAGTAGGTCAATTCGCTACTAGCAGCTGCTCACATGTCTTTCATAAGCAACTTAGTAACGCGCAAGAAATAATCACATGCACTTCACATCAAAGCCGTCGAATCGTAATACCTAGTTCAGTGTTCTATGCCCTCTATTGTAATGTTTCATCAGTATGACTAAAAAAATATCGCCCCAAAATATGTAGGACAGGAAAACTGTGACTTAAGAAAATAATTTTCATCCAAACTTTAACAAACTAATGCATGGAAACGGAAGACCATCTATGGCTCAACCTATGAGTTTATATGAATGCGACTACATAAAGACCAAACTCGCTCAACCCTCGTCAATTTAATCAAAATCCGATTGATATTATGAGAGTTTTAATAGCATGATAAGAATTCGTGAAAGAACAGACACACATTAATTTCCTTTAGGTACTTGCCAATAAATTTAGATCACGGATATGTAGATTTAAACCCGAAAACCGTTTACTGCAGGATAGGACTATAATCAATAATAGATAGAGAATGTGAGTCGTTTATCAATGCCAAATTACCAAACGAATAAAAATAGCTCTCAGATGAGTACTGTCTCGCAGATAGCGCCGTTAGCATCCTCATTGGTGTCCGTAGGAAACAAAATAAGGGGGACTTACTCGTGGAGCTACATTTTCTTCATGGATCTTCTATTCTATGAATGAATTATTGCGATCAGTAAGTCAGTAAGTTGTGGACTCAATTTCATCTTCGTTCTCCGTTAAAATGTAAAGAACGGTTGCTTTGTCCAACCGAAACGTCAATACGTTCTCGTCCCATTTTCGTTGGCTACACGGGGTCTTACTGTCTTCTTTCTCTTTCAGCAAATCCTGCTACGGTAGAATCTTCTTCGTTTTTGCCATTTGAAGACAAATCCCAAAACGGAAGGCAACCAAACATGTGATTCAAATAAAATTCGTATATAAACAGATTAACTTGATTGAAATTAGGAAGCTATATATCTCATTAACCTCTAGTTTTAATTGTAATCCAGCCGTCCAGGAACCAGATAAATTAAAACTGTTGGTAGGGTTTAACTAGAAATGGATAAGACCCTCATTGTGTTACCTGAAGGATAGCCCCTTATAACTGTAACTCAATGTTACCTCCTGTAACCCAAAATCTCTCATACGGCAATTGATTTTGTCAGTATGCGGTACGTAATTATTGTGGCAAATAAAATAACTACTATAATTCATGGTTAGATAGAACATATGTCTCTCCCAAAAATCTTCTGAAAGTTTTGCGAATCAGATGAATCATTTCGCGGAACCCCAAGTAGAGTAGGCGCTAAACGGCACGTCCACGTTACTTGGAACTAACTGTGTTTATTTCCTCAATGTCTTTCCCGATCGGTCGCGTGAACGAGACAAATCGATTCGGCTCAATCGAAAATCGTTCACCACGCTCTCGAATGAAATCACCCATAACTTACCTTGCCATAAACCTCTTCATCGATTTATGCAGGAACGTAGGATTCGTATCTGTAGGTCGTGGAAATTCTTTGTGAATTGTGTCAATAATCAAACTTGTGCATGACCACCCGTTTCCCTTCAGGATGTTGTCAAAACTAAACAAATTAGCTGATAGGAAAATTATGAAATCGAAAAATTAAATAAATTTATAAGTACAAAATTATTATAGGTAAACGTAAATTCTCCCGAGTGTCACTGTTTATCTAAATGAATAAAATATAATAGATAAATTGTTGCAGAAGTTTCGTGAACTTTTGAAGGTTATAACAATTTTGAACAAAGTACCCAGTATAAAATGCTGCTTAAATTGTTATTATCAAAAGAACAATGTTGTTGTCAATCCTCGTAATCAGAAGGAGCCCATTCTTTCTGAATTTAATCGAAAAGGGTTACACTTCTTACGGGCGACGAAATTTTCTGTTGATTCTCACTCACAACCTAATTGTTGCTACGGAACTGTAACTTTGGCATTTTTCCTGAGAATCACTGGTTACAAGCTTGGTGTGACATCAAAAATTATTGTTAATTTTTTTTCGGGCTTAATTTACCTATTAGAAATCCGAAGCATTATCCTCCTCGTTTTGAATTTGAAGCAGGAATGATTACAAGATTCTAAGAGGCACTGATTAGCAGAGGGACCCCTCACGCTATTTCTTTCCTAATTTACTAACAGTAAATTTGGAATGGTGCGCCTTTGAGACTTCTAGAACATGATTACAAGGTACAGAGGCGCACTGATCGTGAGGGCTCCCTGAGGCTAAATTTTTTACAATCGACCTATACTGCAGAAATTGGAATGGAGTGTCTTTAGGACTTCTTTCCTAATCGACCTACGGTCCTAAAATTGGGAACGGAACTTTTGGACTTCAGGAATTCGTATTTCAGTTGCCCGAAAACATATCCATGACTCAATGTTTTGCAGTTTTAGTGGCCACCATTTTCATTCCTGAACGACATTTCCATGGAGGCAGGAAAATGTCGCACTGTGTTGCGAACTTGAATGCAAGCTTTTTAAATCAGTCGATAGATTTCATAACGGTCTTACTGCAATCTTGTTGTTCTTGAAAAGCAATAATCTCCTTACGTAGGTAAACAAGAAACCTACATGACTGCTGTGGTGAAAACCACCCCCTCTTGTCAACAGCCCTTTTCAGGGCTACCAAAAAGAGGTAGACACAACACAAAAATATTTACAAGACGTCGAGTTATAACTCCGTCAAACAAAATATTTCACCAGAGAGAAAATACGAATTTCTCTCTCAAAAGTGAAATATTAACTAATAACACACAAGGCGACCTCCCTAGACACTTACTGGGCGAGAGAGATGCGACAAGTATCTCGAACCAAGTCGCCTTGAACGAGAAAACTCAAACAGAAAATCAAACGTCCTCTAAAACTAGCAAGGACAATTCAAACAAGCCTACTCGCCAATCAGAAACACTGATTACACGAGAGACAATAGGCGAACCAACCAAGAGGCGGCAAGCAACCACCTCTGGTCCAGCAGCCTCCCCGGGGACCCCGTCTGAACAACTGACGCAGAGAAAGCACCCGAGATCCCCGGCTAAACTCAAGGTCGTCGGCTCCGCGACGGACGCTCGTAAGCACCCCGGAGGACCAGCTCAGCTATCATACTCGCAGATACTGAGAAAACAATGTGCGAGCCAATGAGATTACACAGTCGAATTAATGAAATTAAGCGGACCAACCAGGAGACAGCCCAGATGAGCTGAGAAATTTGAGAAACTAATTTGCATACTAACCATAAAGTGGCCACCCCCGCGGAGGCGGCCACCCCCCTATAAATACCCCGCTCGGAGCCTCCGAAATTCATTCCACTCTCCGCTCTCGACGACGACACCTCGAAGTACGAAGAATTCTACACGCTCTACGCTGACGAACCTTCTGCATTCCGAGTTCATCTCAAGAACGGCTTCCTACTGCTTTCTACAAGGCCTACCTTCTCTCCACACAGATCTCGCATTGGCATCTACGAGTCCAGTGATTATTCATCCTGCTCATTGCCCAACGTAGTTCATCTGTCAGGACGCCACCCGGTACATCTATCGATATTCTCTTTAGATCGTACGCCCGAGGGACGTTCCGAGCCGTGTCGCCCGGGTTTCGTAGCAATAAGCTCGTAACCGACCGCTGTGGGCACGCCGGTAAATTACTCTGCTCATCCGCTCTAATTTACCGTCCAAGGAAGTCTTTTTCAAGACTACGAGGTAGGACCCTGACATACGAGCATTGGAAAGACGCTCTGTCAAGCGAGTCCACCTCCCAAACCCTCTATTTTTATACATAGAGGCATCGAAACGAGCTAAAAACTCGGTTATTTCGATGGAACGTCGGCCGTCTTATTTCCTCATGCAAGGGGAGGCAGACGACGGCGAAGCCGGGCCGCGTAGCCCCCGTAGCGCTCCCTACAGGCTACCCGGCGAATCCGCTGAACCCAGCGACGGCGCAAGGCGCGATCCTCACGCCGGGATCGCCTTCTCACCCGACGTATTCGTTAAAGAAACGTTCGATCAAGCCTCGCCTATACAAAAGATCGAGGATACCTTTCAGACTCGCTCTGAAGCTGATTATTACGATTCGACCAAGCTGTCCGAGTACCCACGATATTCGACGCAGGCCTACCCGGCCGATCCGAGTGTCAAATACACTCCAAATGTGCAAAAAGCGAAGGATACTTTTCAGTACCTCAACCAAGCTCAACATATTCCCCCTACAGATATAAATCTTAGGCCGGAATATTACAAAACGGCTCAGTACCAAACTGATCGAACCCAGCACCCACTACGCGAGCCCAGTGCTCCACGCGGCTGCGACACGAACTACCTCCCAGTTCAGTCCGCCAAGTCAGTTGACCTTGGCGGATCCGCTCACATTCCTTACGAGAATAACCCGGGGACTAACCCGCATAATCAGAATATAAATGTCCAACTTGGCCTACCTACGCCAAGTAAAACATATTTAAATCCACTACAAATGGTGACCCCGCCTTTGAACAGGCTTAACACGGAGCATTTCGTTCCCTCTTATGAAGCTAGTGGATTTCAGGGAACCACTGCGGGCGTGCGACCCCCGCCGGGCCTCTACGCCCCACATCTCACGCAACATCCCTCCACACAAAGTGGCTTTCGAGCACTTTTAGAGGAGATGGGAGATTATCAAAAACCAATCTTCCAAAAGAAGAATATCGATCGTGCACTCGCCGAGTTCGATCAATACTGCGTGCGAAAACACCTGAGAACGCAGAACGAATGTTTCTCAGCTATATACAAGTGGGTACCAGAAGAAATGAGGGAAGCTATCGACTCAGCTTACCTCACGGCACCCCACGCACCCTACGAAGAGGCCAAACAGCGCCTACAGCGAGAATATGGGTTGTCCTTACAGGACAGGCTCCTCGCACTCGAGGACCCCGCATCTCTCGCCAAAAAACCCAGCACCAAGTACCACGAAATGTACTCTAAAGCTGTTGGGTACTTTTCAGAAGCTCTGATCACTCAAAAGTGGATCGAGACTCTACCCATCGAAGCACGAGGTATGGTCGCAGCTCAGCCTACCACGACCGCCCGGCTCGACCTAGCTGATACGCTACACGCGTACAAAACAGAGAATACCTCTCTAAACATACGGGGAGTAGAATCTACTCCGAAACCCATAAATACTGGTTTCAAAAAGGCCCTCTCAAAGCAAGCTGAGTTCAAACCTCAACCAGTAGAGAGTAGGCCTCACAAACCGACGGCCTATGTCTGTCGAAACCACGCACGTTTCGGTAACGAAACTCGCAAATGTGCAGACCCAGAACACTGCACTTGGAAGACAAACAATGCTTCCAAAACTAGCAAAAAGGCAGCGACTATAAGCCAGCCTAAAACCTGGGTTTCAAACGAAAATGCTCAGAGATCGGTACAAGAAAGTACCGTTCCAACCTCCGACGTAGAGAGTTCGGAAAACGAATAACTGCCAGTGTATCTGAGCCTATACACCGGCAGTCTACTGAGTATAAAAGGCTTTTTTTCAAGTGCAAACTAAATGGCACTGAATTTCTCATCGACACGGGAGCAGAAGTGAACATTCTGCCCCACAATGTCACAAAAAAATTGGGCTTAAAAATTCGTAAGTCCAACGTTAAGCTCACAGCAGCTAACGGAGCCCCCATAGACACACTAGGGCGGGCTGACACAACAATTAACATCGGCCTCGGAGACATGACCACCGATTTTATGATCACGAAAGTTGATCTAGCGATCCTAGGTATACCATTCCTCGAGTCTTGGGATATCGGAATACGGGTCAAACACAAGTACATTTACAAAGATAAAATAAAGAGCTATGCCGATCAAAAAATAGCTGCAGTCATGAACAAAAAATTCACTGACGAACAAATAGCAGCTACTATCCCTCACCGTGACAATAACCCTCAACCAGAGGACGTGCAAATCACGGAGGACGAAAACATTCGCTCTATCATTGACAAATACAATGATAAAATGAGCAAACTTCAAGGAAAGTGGAAAAACAACGGGGTTTACCACCGTATAACCACGGAAGGAACACCAGTACACTTCCGAGCAAGACCCATGGCGGGTGAAAAACGGGCTCAAGTCAAAAGTACTTTTGACAAAATGCTTTCAGAAGGCATAATTGCACCATCAGATTCCGAATGGGCATCCCCGTTACACTGTGTGCCAAAAAAAGACGGGTCATGGAGAATCACCGGCGACTACCGTTTCCTGAACGCGAAAACGAAGAAAGACGCCTACCCTCCTCCTCACATTCGCTCTTTCCAAGCGAATTTACATGATACACGAATCTATTCGACAATAGATTTAAAATCGGCATATTATCATATTCCGATGCACCCAGATGACGCTCATAAAACTGCAATTATTACACCTTTCGGTCTTTATGAGTTTAAGAAAATGAGCATGGGTTTGGCCGGAGCGGCTCAAACATGGCAAAGATACATGGACAGCATCATGCGAAAATTTGATTTCGCATTTGTATACCTAGATGACATCCTGGTGGCTTCTAAAAATTATGAAGAACACATGAACCACCTCAAACAAATTTTTGACAAGCTAGGGGAACACGGACTTCGAGTAGGTTTTGATAAATGCATTTTTTCAAAACCTACCGTCGATTTCCTAGGTTTCACTATCTCGAAAGAAGGGATAATTCCTAAACGAGATAAAATAGAAGCCATAGAACAATTTCCTAGGCCAATAGACGTACGAAGTATACGCAGATTCCTAGGTATGTGTGGTTTCTACCGAGCATGCTCAAGCAAATTCGCTCACACGGCACAACCTCTGTATGACTCCATTCAGTCAAACAAAAAAAATGACAGAACACCTATCGAATGGACATCAGAGAGAGAAAAAGCTTTCAACAGCCTAAAACAAGCAATGATCAAAGCAACATTGCATAACATTGCTCACCCACACCCTACAGCAGAGTGGAGATTAGTCTGCGACGCATCCGACACACACATCGGAGCGGCACTAGAACAGGAAATTACAGACAAACATGGCTCGAAATCTTACCAACCATTGGGATTTTTCAGTAAAGAAATTCCAGAACAATGGAAGAACAAAGCATCATTCGACAAAGAAATGTTCGCCGTTTACCAAGCTTGCATTCACTGGCACAATGACTTGGACGGCAGATCTTTCCATATTTGTTCTGATCACAAGCCTCTGCTAGGCACGATGCTTAAGAAAAATGCACATTTTTCTAAAATGAGATTAAGATGGCTAACATACATCTCTCAAATGACGAGTGACATTCGTCATATTTCCGGAGAGAGCAACGTCGTCGCCGACGCACTCTCCAGACCCTTCGATCCGGTTGAAATTCAAACAAAATCGATTTCAACCCAGACGGACGAGGGTCCACCCATAGCCGAAATTTCGCAAATTACGGCTGCAATAGAGTGCAATCTTCTACTGCACATTTCAAATTCACAAATTCGTTCTCCTCCTAACGCGGAGGACAAATTGAAACTCACACGAGTTGAATTCCCTCAAGGAGAAATTTGGTGTAACCTAGACCTAGGACACCCTAGACCTTATATTCCAAACGAAATAAGGCAAGAAATAATCAGCCAAATTCACAATTTGGGACACCCAGGTATACACTCTACAGTGTATAAAGTTAAACAAAGATATTTTTGGCACGGACTCCGTGCAGATGTCTCCAACTGGGTCCGAGCGTGCGAAACTTGCCAACGAGCAAAAATCACGCGCTCCGTGAAGCTCCCTTACTCCGAATTTGAAACGGCTAACAAATTTTCACACGTACACGTTGATATTACCGGACCCTTACCTTTAGCTAAAGGAGGGAAACGTTACATTTTAATGATGGTTGATAGAGCAACGGGTTGGCTAGAGGCAGTCCCTCTTAGCAACATCGAAACAACCACGATCACAAACGCCTTTATCAATATTTGGGTAGCTTCAAAGGGCGTACCTAAATACATCACAAGTGATCAGGGCACTCAATTCGAATCAGATCTATTCAATTCCATTATGGAACGTCTCGGAGTAAAACATACTCACACGTTACCATACAAACCATCAACAAACGGAATGGTAGAACGCAGAAATAGATCTTTGAAAGAGGCTCTCAAAGCACAAAACGAAAATTGGCTCGACGCACTTCCAAAAGTTCTACTCGCCATGCGTACGGCAGTAGACCCAGCAACGGAAACTACACCGTTCCAAAAAGTTTACGGAATTGACGTACCACTCCCAGGAGACATTTTCGTAACGTCTACAAACCTTTCGGAGCCTCTCTTCTTCCGGCCTACGCATATTAAACATAATAATACGAAATATGCCGTAAACATGCCCAAAAATTTGGATACATGTACACATGTCTATATCAGAGTGCCCACACAGCTCACCTCTCTGCAATGTCCTTACACGGGACCATTCAAAGTGGTTAAAAGAGATAAGTTTTCGGTTACAGTGCAAATTGGCGAACATACAAAAAAAGTTCCCAAACAGCAAATAAAACCAGCTTACACTCTAAAAACAGACGAAGCTGTGTCACTAAACAAAAATCAGGCAGAAAATAAGGAGGAGACTCCCCGAAAATCTGCCAGAAGGCACGTCACCTCTACCAAATTCGACGAGAGGTGGGTGACGGCGCTCGAAACACCCCAGCCGGCGTCGTCGTTAATAACACGACGTCTTGGGGGGGCCCCTGTGGTGAAAACCACCCCCTCTTGTCAACAGCCCTTTTCAGGGCTACCAAAAAGAGGTAGACACAACACAAAAATATTTACAAGACGTCGAGTTATAACTCCGTCAAACAAAATATTTCACCAGAGAGAAAATACGAATTTCTCTCTCAAAAGTGAAATATTAACTAATAACACACAAGGCGACCTCCCTAGACACTTACTGGGCGAGAGAGATGCGACAAGTATCTCGAACCAAGTCGCCTTGAACGAGAAAACTCAAACAGAAAATCAAACGTCCTCTCAAACTAGCAAGGACAATTCAAACAAGCCTACTCGCCAATCAGAAACACTGATTACACGAGAGACAATAGGCGAACCAACCAAGAGGCGGCAAGCAACCACCTCTGGTCCAGCAGCCTCCCCGGGGACCCCGTCTGAACAACTGACGCAGAGAAAGCACCCGAGATCCCCGGCTAAACTCAAGGTCGTCGGCTCCGCGACGGACGCTCGTAAGCACCCCGGAGGACCAGCTCAGCTATCATACTCGCAGATACTGAGAAAACAATGTGCGAGCCAATGAGATTACACAGTCGAATTAATGAAATTAAGCGGACCAACCAGGAGACAGCCCAGATGAGCTGAGAAATTTGAGAAACTAATTTGCATACTAACCATAAAGTGGCCACCCCCGCGGAGGCGGCCACCCCCCTATAAATACCCCGCTCGGAGCCTCCGAAATTCATTCCACTCTCCGCTCTCGACGACGACACCTCGAAGTACGAAGAATTCTACACGCTCTACGCTGACGAACCTTCTGCATTCCGAGTTCATCTCAAGAACGGCTTCCTACTGCTTTCTACAAGGCCTACCTTCTCTCCACACAGATCTCGCATTGGCATCTACGAGTCCAGTGATTATTCATCCTGCTCATTGCCCAACGTAGTTCATCTGTCAGGACGCCACCCGGTACATCTATCGATATTCTCTTTAGATCGTACGCCCGAGGGACGTTCCGAGCCGTGTCGCCCGGGTTTCGTAGCAATAAGCTCGTAACCGACCGCTGTGGGCACGCCGGTAAATTACTCTGCTCATCCGCTCTAATTTACCGTCCAAGGAAGTCTTTTTCAAGACTACGAGGTAGGACCCTGACATACGAGCATTGGAAAGACGCTCTGTCAAGCGAGTCCACCTCCCAAACCCTCTATTTTTATACATAGAGGCATCGAAACGAGCTAAAAACTCGGTTATTTCGATGGAACGTCGGCCGTCTTATTTCCTCATGCAAGGGGAGGCAGACGACGGCGAAGCCGGGCCGCGTAGCCCCCGTAGCGCTCCCTACAGGCTACCCGGCGAATCCGCTGAACCCAGCGACGGCGCAAGGCGCGATCCTCACGCTGGGATTGCCTTCTCACCCGACGTATTCGTTAAAGAAACGTTCGATCAAGCCTCGCCTATACAAAAGATCGAGGATACCTTTCAGACTCGCTCTGAAGCCGATCATTACGATTCGACCAAGCTGTCCGAGTACCCACGATATTCGACGCAGGCCTACCCGGCCGATCCGAGTGTCAAATACACTCCAAATGTGCAAAAAGCAAAGGATACTTTTCAGTACCTCAACCAAGCTCAACATATTCCCCCTACAGATATAAATCTTAGGCCGGAATATTACAAAACGGCTCAGTACCAAACTGATCGAACCCAGCACCCACTATGCGAGCCCAGTGCTCCACGCGGCTGCGACACGAACTACCTCCCAGTTCAGTCCGCCAAGTCAGTTGACCTTGGCGGATCCGCTCACATTCCTTACGGGAATAACCCGGGGACTAACCCGCATAATCAGAATATAAATGTCCAACTTGGCCTACCTACGCCAAGTAAAACATATTTAAATCCACTACAAGTGCACAACTAGTTAAATGAACGAACTACGACCAATCCTGATGACAGACAAAAAGTATTTGGTTCCAATCCAGTAAATTTAAACTGGAAAACCACGAGCTAATTGGTGTTTTATATACTGTTACTAACATCACCTATACCGATCTCCCTTGAAATCCCTCCAATAAAAAGAATCTGATCGGTTGTGAGTGTGACGTTTCCTACCACTGAAATGGGACAAAAGAGCAAATGGGTAGGTATCACGATATTTGGAAAAACTTGATTTCATACCGGCTTACATTAATGTATATGTCTACCCGTTAAGACTGAGTATATACAAGAAGTCGTGGATACCTAATGTACTAAAACTGAATGACACTATTCTGTGTTGCCAAGATTGGGAGATAAGTATGCAGAGCAGGCGATGTAAATATAACAGGCTTTCACACTGGTTAGACACGAGACATCTGACCATTACAAGACATAATTTTTTACGAATCCAGCCCATTGAACTGAATGAGCGCTTTTACACTGCCAAGCCGCATGCTTTATGTCTACTAAAAGCATGAAACTCGTGTCTGATGGGATCTGGAAGGATGGAATTTCGAGCAGGTTACGCGGAATTGCGGGTTACTATTCGTTGAGTTGACAAGTGTTCGAGCGTTACAGCCTCCAGACCACAGTTGTTGATTAATATTAGTGGTCGTAATGGATTAGGGCTTTAAAGTTATTTAAATTTTCGAAGGCTCATTCGACTCCGGGTTAAATACTTTCCACATTTATATCAAGTATGTTTTAGTTAGGACTTTTCCCCATTGGCATACAGCATATCTCATAAATTGTGTAGTGTTTTACAAATGAAATCCGCAGAAACGGCGTTTCACCTTGTACTTCAATGGGAAAGAGCCTGAGCTAAAACCTACTCGATATAAACCTTGGAAAGTATTCAACATTGAGTCAAATGAGCTTTAGTAGACTTTAATCAAACTGCTACCAAGTTCGCTAGGTGATACTGAAGGATGGAAGTCTAATCAGGGGAGAGGAGAGGGCACACTAAAAAGTAGCCCAATTTTCAATTATTGTTCTTAAGTTCGTAATCAGGTTAGGACAAGTCTTAATGTTTCGATTGAATTGCTTCTTTTTATGCTCTACAACTTTTGTGTATAAACAATTCTATGGGATGCACGAGTTAGGAATTAATGGAGAAAAACATCATGATGTCTAAATTCTGCCATCGTTATGAGGCCGCCATTTTGTTTTCCTCCAATTTTGAGATGGCAGGCAAAGATTTTCTCACTCAGAATACACTAAATTTTGAATCTAATCTCAAAATTTCTCCTGAAATTACTATTTCCGGCCTCTGGTGCTGAAGTACCCGAACCCCCTCCCTCACAATATCTTTATCTCAAATATCATGAGAGATACGAATACGAGAGAGACTCTATATGCCACACCCAAGTAGATAGAAGCCTTTTATTCGAGGAACACGGAACACTTTGCATTACGCCCCCAAGTAATATACGTAGGTTAGGTATGAGTGCCGCGCGCCGATCAGAAGGCGATTGACTGCTAAATTATGCGGAAACAAGTGGCAGAGTCGGGCCGTTTCGTATATCCATCTCTTCCAGCTACTGTGCATCGCGTAGGTTGACGCTGGTAATCGCAGATCGATCGAACATGAAACGGAGGCCTGATACCCGGTCGGCCCACGGGGGCCCCCAGATAGTTGATGTATATATATATATGGTACGCTCAACACCCCATTAGTTCAAGTGATTATTAGCGCCGATATTTCAGGGTAAACGACCCTGATGATAGCGTCATGTTTTTTACGGTTGAGCCTGTTATCGCCGGGGAGGCGGCTTTAACACGAAATTAATATAGGCACTTAAGTAAACGTAAATTCTTCCGGGTATATCAAGGTAGCGGAAGTATCGTGAATGTTCGAAGGTAAAACAATTTTGTATTAAAGTACCGACCTGATAAATGCTGCTTGCATTTCACTTCGGTCTTATTTAACGTTGTTGTCAAGGTGCCTTGTTATCAGATGTGGCCCATTCTTCCCGAATTAGATCTAAAGAGGTCAATACGCAGGAAAACGCTGCAAAATATTACACAAAAGTTCAATAGTTCCGTATTGGATAGGCCCGTTACGCAGATCACGTGTCTATAATTATTAAACGAAGCAAAATTGATTTCCAAAACTTACTATGGAGGTCGTAATCCGAAATAACTGAAATAAATTTGAAAAGTTAACCCAACAAAGCTAAATATAGATCAGGTCTACGAATTAGCGTTGAACTCATCTAGTTGGTTTATACGTATAATGGCAATAAGAATACGACGCAACGAAGCGCGATCTTTATCTCTAAGAATCTCTTGGAAACAATACTACATACAATATTACATTATCATCATAGTAGTCAGATAAATAGCATTCTCATAAAATGTAATTATTTTTTAATCATAATCGGCAATATGAATGAAAGCATCGTGGGGTAAACGATTATATTCTAACATTTCTAGTCAGCTCGAGACATTTTTGAAAATTGAGCTTTTTTAGGCGAAATTCCCCAATTTTCTAGTTCCATTGGTAGTTTTTGCCAGAAATATATTTTTAACCTCAGAATCGATATTGTAGTAAGATTCTGCAGGAAATATAACAGAGGAAACTCGGACCAGGTGAGAAAAATCTTCACATTTAGAAAAAAGGGTTTTTCCGCCTCGGCGTCACTGTGCGCTGGACAGCGTGGCAGAGTTTAAGAAATCCGGCTCATAACTCATACATCAGCCGGGAATGAGTCTGTAATCATGACATTACGTTCGATCAACCCCAACGAGTAACATTTAAAAATCGAAATAGAAATAAAAACGGAAAGTAGAAAACTTTCGAAATAATAGGGTAAAGGGGTTTGTTCGATTTAGATACGGCTCAGTTCAATGAACCGAATGAGACCATCAGGAGCGCTTTATTTTCGCCCTCCAAAAGGGTTGGAAGAGGGAAAAAATCAATCAGTCAACACAATTGGATCAGTGAATCGGAAGGCGACTTTGGGATGCAATAGTAGGCAGAAGTTCTGTTTAACTGATTTTTGGCTGGCGTGTTAAGCGTTAAATTTCCAAGAATATCTGTTTTTTTTTATCGTGGTAGAGGGATTTGGGCACTGTATTTCAGTAGACCCTCAACTGCGACCCGGGGGGTCTATTGTGGATCTTTAATTTAACATAAATCATCCTGAAAGAGATTTTGTCAAAAATGCAGGTGCCGTACCTCAAAAAATTAGACGTCTACGTGACGGCTTCGGATTCGGATTCAGCACCCTCGAAAACCCCCAGGACCAGTACCAGTTTCGTGAGGGCACAACTTTGGTTTTTGTTCGGGTAGAAGGGGGGGGTAAAACATCGGTACCTAAGTTTGCATCGGACGTCAAACGTGTGGAGGATAAGAGCACCATGTGTTATTGCCAAAAACGGAAATCTACCAATCCAAATTGCGCAAAGGTGATGTGCAAGGAAGTATTAAAATTGTTCAACCCAAAATTAGTAAGTACCTACATAAGCAATATTGGTAATAAGAATGAAGATTGAGCTTTGTACCGTGTTAATCCATTCGATTCAGCATCCCAAGAAACTACGATAACTACAACAAACACGTATATTTGCGATTTGTCGTCCAGTATTGTTGGCGATTGCTATGAATGACGTCTCAATCGATTTAAGACGTCAAAAACACGGAACCCCAAACCAAACGCGTATTTCTGAGGAGTTTCGTGAGACATCGGGTCGGAGGTCGGAACACCACCAAAACATTATGCATAAAAATATACATTCTAAAGCCTGCCGAATTTCAGGTTGATAGCTCCAAAATTGCGGCCTGTAGTGCGGATAGGATGTACAGATGCACACAAATGCAGTCCTAGTCAAATCAGAGACTCACTTCGTTCTTCATTAACTTAAATCTGTTCGTAAAAGGTATTGGCTGAAACTGTTCACCACGGCAACCACTCTAGCTCCTATTCTCTTCACCAATATAAACTATTTAGCTCAGTTAACCAAGGAACAAAGATTTCCAAACACGAATGGTTTCATAAACTCACATACTTGAATAATAAAATATGAAATATATATATTATTATTCTTCTTCTGCTAATCACATGAGTTGCTTGACACTGTAACTGTTGGTAGGAAAAAAGTGGACCTCACAAGTGCTCAGATGTTCACGTTGCCTAAAAATAGGTCGTGAGGTGCCGACCAGTGTCTAGTAATAATATTTTTGATCTCTCGCTACTTGTGTGGCTCGTTCATAGCAACCGTTTGCCCCTTCGTGGCAACCTGGTGACGCACTAAAGTGCCGCATTTTACGACTTGCTCGACCTTCGACCCCTAGTTTCAAAATAACCAACCCATCCCACCTGGTTGCACTTGGAAGCGTTACGAGTCAGAAATCCCGCGCAAGAAAGTTCGCTCACCTCCCATGCGGGAAACATGCGCAGAAATTTACTGCCAGTAAATCGGGGTTTATGTTTCCCTTTCATTCAGTTCTCAGCTTGACGTATCCTTTGCAGATGAATAAAAGAAATCCGAGGAAGTATTATAAGATCCATTGAAGAATTCAATTATTTTACGGCTTTTAGCGTTTACGGCTTTTCCAAAAGCATTTAACTGCTAGCATGATGAGTCGTCACTTTTGAAAACGGGTATTAGGTACCTTTCGAAGAAAGCTGGTAGGTATCCCAAGGTTGAGAAGGTTAGCCTAGCACGCTGGGGATATTTTCATTTCGTGTCTTGAGCATTTCACTCAGTGGATGAAAATCGTAACCAAAGTGGTTATTGATGTTAACACCAATTATTTAAATTACACTTTTTACAACTACAGGACTATCAGGTAAGTACTTAGGTAGGCAGGTACCTACTTACCAACGGCAAGAATATAACATCAATATTTCGTGATATTCTAAGTGATTGTCGTAATTAAATGTATTCTTTCTCTATAATATATACCTACTTGTATTTATTGAGGTTAAGGGTTATCAAATGATTTAGGCGGGAAAATTGTGGCTTAGCCAAGACCCTAGTTGGCGTCAACCAAGTTTTTGTGGGGTGGTCAGACTTCCTTTTCCTATACCTCCTCGTAGGAATTTGTCCAAGAACGGCTTATTAATTTCTTAGACTGATAGATACCCCACGTGTTTTCTGTGAAAAGTTCAATAATTTATTTTTGAAATTCGCTCTGTGATCGTCAAAACTAAGGAGGAATTTGAGATGTGTTACTGCGTCGAATTTTTAAAGAAACTGATCATTCAAAATTTAATTACTTGCAAATCGGAATACCGCTTTCATTAAACGACGCCCAACATTATTATTATTAAGGAAGGATTATCTGATTAAACTGATATCGATATTATATTGAATACCTGCATTATTGTACCTAAAGGGAAGAAGAGGGTGAGGGTGGGTGAGGATAGCAATTGGGTCATAGATATAAATCAATAGAATATGAATACTAATTAATTGCTATACGCTAAATGAGAGGAGCTCATGTAGGCCGTGGTTTGGACTCGGATGAGAGGGGGAGCTAATGAACACGGCGTTCTTTTGTGATCGTTCCGAGTAGCAGTTCCTTCGACCATTTCCTGTGTTTGGTCCGGAACTGTTACGAATTGCATTAAATGAACAGTAAATATATGGATTTTTCTATGGATGGTAGATCCCTGTGCTCTGAGAGTTGTCTCTCTGAATCGCTTGGCAGGTGGATGAGGACAATGCGTTACAATGGCATCTGCTTTTCGAATGGGAATTACATCCAAGCATTGACCCACTTTGACCCCGTTTCTTCAGCAAAAGCTACCAGTTTTTTATGAGTTTTAAGTGAGTCTAAAGAAACCCCCCCCCCCCCCTCCGCATAGTTCAAATGTCTAGTGATATCAACATTGAACATTCCAAGCGGGTGCACGTTGAATTTGACTTGGGAAAAGGTTGAATCTCACTTGAACATGCTACATATGAAGAAGCGTTAAACTCCACGAATCGTTTCAGATGCCTCAAAACGAATTCCCATGCAGGGAAAATCTTCAGTTTAAAATTATTGGAGCCATAGCAATAGCTTCATTCCCTCCGAAAATCTGTTAAAAAATGGATATATATATTTCGTTAGGTTTTTTCATTCATGTGTATGTTAATTCATACATGAATAGCATGCCACAATTTTAGTGGCACGTACTCCAATAATTTTCTTGTAGCCTAATAGGTGGATTCATTGCTTGCACAAACTTCAAAATTAGCCTACCTACAGTTCTCAACAGAAATGCAACCCACAATTTCACCTGTGTCAAATCAATCGTAGCCGAGAAACCTACGGAACTTATTGAGAGATCTGTCGAGTGTCTTGGCGACACCATAATCACAATTTACCCGGACCCGTCACATTCGAGGGAAAATTGCGCCAGACCGATTATCGCAAGGTTTTTTCGGGGGACGAGACGCATTGATATCGCCACGGTGTCGGAGACGAAGGAGTTGCGGACAAAGTGCTATTAGGTAAGAACTGTCTCGCTTTCATCAGTGAACTACATATAACGTGGAAATTCCTTTCGGCGAAAGCCGTTGTTGTGGGTGTGTAATATTCCACCCATGACGAATCCTGCATGAATCACACATGAATTTCACGTGTAAACAAGTGCCCCTATAGGGAAACACTCCCTTGCCTTTGCCGTAGTAGGTTAAATTATTTGGTGAGGCTTCACACTACTTTCCTGTAATATATTCAACCTGAATGTATTAGAGTCAAGGTTTTTACTTTATGAAACTTAGACAGTGAAGGATTTAATAGTTAGTACTTAAAATGCGTAACTATTATAAAACTTTTAGGTAAAAACGTGCTGTTTTCCCATGATCCAGGGGTTTTAATTCACACAAATTTTGAAATAGTTCAAACATCGACTCAAGTTGAATGTTTATGAATTCCATTAGGAACGGATCAGAAATCAGTACTGCGCATAAGTGAACGCAGAATCGTAGGAAAAACTTCCGAACTATATTTGGCCAGTTTTAATTAGGTAAATGTAAGTAAAGGACCGAGTTATAGGTATCCCAAAAAAGTCTGAAAAAATAAACTTTTTTTCTTCTCTATTTTAGCCTCTAGGAGATGGAGCTTGATTTCGGTCCACGTTTAAAGGGGGACGTACATGTCAAATTATCGTCTGTAATGACATATTTATACATATGAAAAACCGTTAATCTCTAGCATTCGTTTCAGAATGTCTCAAAACGGATTTCAATGAACAAATGTTTCGAAAATTCTGATTTTAAAATTTTTGGAGCCATTACAATAGTTTCCTTTTTTACGAAAATTCGCAGCATGACAATTCGAACGAATTTCCGTAGGTGTTCTCATCATATTGTGCCTAAATTGTCTGGAGATCTGAACAATTTGTGTGCCCAGAAAACAGTACCTACTAAAGTGCATAAAAACTGTTTCCAAACATTGATCGCCTAAACATACCAATTTCAGAATTTTAAATAATTTGTTTCCATTTTATACCAATATTTTAGTACAGTTTAATGCAAGCACATTTAAACTACACATTTATTTATTTTTAAGCACAGTTTTCAGTACAATTTTGTGCAGAACAACCTTAATGAAGTAGTTCATAGTCAATAAACTTTTTTGAGCAATACTGCTGCTAAATACGTGTATAATTCAACTATTTTTATATTAGTAGATTTTGCTGTTTTTAGTGATTTTTAGGCTTTTTTTTTGCTCTTTGTGCTTAAAAAGTGCTGTCTAACGAACTCAATCTTTCTTTTAGAATGATTGATTTTTTTGGGGAAAGAACGAATTTTTTATCATGGAATGACGTTTCATTATCGTCTGGAATGGCAATATATATATATATATATATATATATATATATATATATATATATATATATATATATATATATATATATATACAATTTATTTATTTATAAAAATCCTTAACTTTGCATTCGTTTCAGAATGCCTCAAATCGGATTTCCGTAACGAAAATTTTGGAAAATTTTTTAAATGAATTTTTTGACCCATTTCAACAGTTTTATTTTCTACGAAAACACGCTACCAAACGAATAGTGGATCATATGTATTTTAGTCAGTTTCCCTGTGAGGAATACTTGAATATTATCTGGTATTGTCTCATCTGTTTCCCATATTCAACGACTCATATGAAGGTTGGCAGGTCCTTCGTCAACATCGGCTGAATACATATTCACGGTATCCAGTGGGTCTACATTCATATCGTCATTTGTGCAATACTCCTCTGATGAAATCATGAGATCATCCTCATGAGCAATGTATGAGTTTTCTGAGTCAATGTTTTCACCACGCTCATCTCCGCAGCACCAAATGACAATATTTTTTATGATGCCAGATATTTCTTTTGGAAAGTAGAGGGTGTTCTTGTTCTTCCAGCAGGAAGAAGATAGAAAATGGTAATAGCACGGCCACAAATCAGAAATCTAAAATCAGCCCATAGCAGCACATAGAGATATTCTAACCAAAGTTCAAAATGTTTTTCAACTAGAAAATTACCTTTTACAAACACTGATATTAGGTACTGTACATAAGTAGGTTCTTACTTGAAAAAAAAATTAATCTTCCCACTATTCAGAACATTAATTGTATACCCCCTTGAAAGGAACATAATGTTATGCTCAAAAGCGTACAAAACGCTCTACACCTAGAGAAAAATATATGCCTGTGAAGTAGGGAATCCACATCCATACTGCGGAACACACACACGCACGCACATGCCTGCGCACGCACAACACACTCAACAAAATGGGTGCTCACTGTCCCGCGACTATTCCTAGAACACCTCACCAATGTGGCTAAACTTGCTACTCGGACGGCATTATGATGGCGATAGTCGTAGGCCCCAATGCCATCTGTAGCCCATTCCACATACTGGGGAGAAATGGGGCATTCAGAGCACTGTCGGAGTTGCTTACCATCCGTCTCCCCGTTGGCTCATGCAGTGTAGCAGCGAACTCAACAGATGAGCTGGATTTTGGTGCAGTTGGTGTTGCTCAGTCGCACCACAACTGCTCACCACCGGCTCACTAGGGTTGTGGCTGGGAGCGCTCAAGAGTGGCTCCCAATAGGCACACACACACCCACACACACACCCACACACACACCCACACACACACCACACACTCACCTATGGTTTTTTACGGATTCGCTTTTAAAATCTGTGTAACGGGTTTCTATTTGATTTTTTCCCTCATGCCTGAGTTGGCTCACTCCCCCTTGAATCAATACTAATAGGATCTCCCACTTTATAGGAAGCCTACCCCATTCATAAGACAACGCTTCAGAGGGACTTCCTAAAAACTGAGATAGCAAAACTGGAATGGAACATGCTACTAGAATAGTTAAGTGCCAACTTACAATGCTGGGAAGAGACAAGACATGTTTTCACTGTGGTATCGAGTGCCAAAAAGGTGATGCGCACATGTTGAATGGCACTGTTTTCGTCCGAAGGGCTTAGAAGCCCCTGCTCAAGCGCTAACGAGAATTTCATAAAACACAAATCTCACATGATCCAGAAAGGTGCTTATTGGTGAATTCAACTCTTATACGGAATTCCTCTTTACATACTTTCCTTCTCGTGTCAGAGGAACCGCATCACCCAAATCCCTTACCCATAGTGCTAACAACTAAATTCTATAAATGTCCACATTAGAATTTAAGTGTGGTAGCGGCGCTACTTTCCGACCTTAGCAGATGTTTTAGATGAGACAGTTGATCAATACTAAACATTCTCTAAAATGAGGCAACTATCTGGAGCAAACGAGCAGCATTGCATCAGCATTTCAAATTGCTATTTCAGAATTTCGTAATGGCTGATTCAGCGATTTCCAATGACTATTCCAGAAATGTCTGTTGACAACTGCCGAACTGGTTTTTTATATAGGTTCAAATAAACATTTTACAAAACATTTTCATTGCTTATAAAGATTCGAACGAAGAAACAACTTATTTATTAGGTTTGATAGACCAGACACCTGGAAACGTAAACTGACGGTGGGTATTCGAGTGGCTCTAACTACAAACCCTATTAGAATGATTTTTGAAATACCTAATATATATATGCCACTTCCAAAATTAAACATCCATATTTAGTTTCCACATTTCAAAAGTATATGTAGGTTAGTGCAAGTAGAAGAAAAATGGGATTGAAAGAAAGGGAAGGTGTTCCGTATTTATATCATTTTTTTCATGATAAGATCTAGAGGGATGGTGCTGAAAAGGGAAACAGAATCTATAGAAATAAGTTTATAGTTAGATGGAATTATTAGGTTTTTTAATGATTCTTTGGTTTGGAAAGAGTTTTTTGTATTGTATGTTTCTGTGTCTATGCAGGGTTTCAGAATGGAGGCTAAATACTTCGATAAATTGTAGTTTGGGCTATTCAGTGAGCTGATTATAGGCCTCAGTTGTTTAGGATCTGCTCTTTTAAAAAAAAAAAAAAAAAAAAATTCCAGTTTTTTTGTCCCAAAACGGCTACAGCCAGCTGGTCGAGTTCCGGTCTGATAAAATAGGAGAGTGTCGTTGCGGTAATAGCAGTACTGCCTTGATCGGGTTTTTCACTCGCGGACGGTGCGTGTCCGTGTTCAGCTGGAGTGCTGAGTCTTGTTAAAAACCCCTTCACCCCGCGTGGGCAGCAATCAGCTACTGTTGAGTCAGAACAGGGACAAGGACCCGCCCAATAACAGAAGCCAGAACACCGGGTTCAACGCCTCTCTACCAGTTCGTTGACTGTTTTGAGAAAAAGAAAACATTCAATTGGACGAGGTCGTGTTAGATGATTTTAATGATGAGTTGAGAGGCTGTCGAACCACTTTTTAGAAACTGTACAACGTTACAAACAAAATAACAAGTGACATCATCAATGTCTTCAGTTGAGAGCCAATGACACTCCCAAGGAAGACTGCTGTAATAAAGTGCCTAACTAATTTTCTTGAAAGTCGAGTATTTCCTCCCTCTTTCTCAATCGGGGAGGAGTGATTTGAATCGAAAAGATTAGTTTGGTCTAGTTACATGAAGATCAGGTATAACTGGTGTGCTCTGTCGGTAATAATATGGTTGAGGAAGCTTCTTGACAATTTAGCTTAGCCACAATATCATTCTGATTTTCATGAACGACAGTTCATTTTATGGAAATTACGTAGTGTCTAAAGTTGCCAACCGTCTCAACCCACCAGTGATCGGGAGAATTAAAAAAACACCCTACTCCTAGCTCTCTGCACATTCGACCCGACTAAGATAATTGGTAGCATCAAGAAGCAGATTTAACATACTAAGTAGGCCTAGAAATTGATTGGGACAAGAAATCGGTTAGATGTTGTTCGGACGAGAAGAACTTAAGTACAACCTGGTACTTGTTAGTGAGGAGAAACGAGGGGTGAGTCGCAACAAGTACTATTGGACGGTTTTGCCTCCCTGCAACACCCAACGAGACTTTTGTTCCGAAAGTTGCACGTCCACCCACGCACGCGCTAAACATCAACAGGGAAATCGTTTTCGCGCTCTAGTTTGTTTCTTTGTACCCAGACCAGTTATGATGTGGTATTCTAATTTTCAATATAATTACCTAGTTAATGTAGTTGATTAACTGATTGTTTCGGGTTTCATTCAAACATTCGCTGAATACAATGTGTGTCCATATCCTAGAAATGTATTTGGAGCAAGTATTGATTAATCATCACTTTTAGAACGTATAGATTGTGGTAGATGCTATAAATATCATGACAGTATGTTCATGACCAATATTGAAGGCATACTTTCTGTTAGGTATTGTGAAATCCTGGTTTCCATTGAACCGAGTTGTGATAGTTCATGGATGATCTTGAAAGTGTTTTCCAATCATTCTTTAGATAGGGCTCATCATAAATACGAGCTCAATGGCTTGGATATGTTGGTCTGAAAATAAAATTCAACGAGTCTAAATTCATGGTGCATTTCACGGAATTCAATAGACAACATTGCGCAATGCAACTCTAATTTCATTGCCTTTCGTTTCGCATTCACCTTTTTCCGCCACTGCACCATCTCATGTGTTGCAAATGCTATCTCGTATCAAATTAATGTGGTGCGTTGGATTAATTGTACTTTAAGAGCAACGAAATAGGCATTAAAACATCAGAAAATTGCTTTATTCAACAGAATAATTTGCAAACGCCAATGTTATGTTCCGTACTTCAGTTGAGGTTCACAAAAGGGAAACTTTAAAATTTAATTTTAAAAAATAACACTTGATAGTTTTTACGTTCCTGTATGCGTGGTGACTACTGCTCAGTTTTGAGTGTTGAAACTGATAGGGGACCATCTACATCCTAACCCACACATTAACCGAAAGTTTCATCAAAATTGGACGAAAGATGTGGAAATTAACCTGGATAAAGGATTTGCGGATGCAGACAGACATACAGATACGAAACCAAAGTTGTTCAGAATGATCTAAAACGTAAAATACAAATGGAAATTCTGGTTTTGGATAATGGTTTTTCATCTCTCGTCACTGAAATCAATTCTTCACTGCAAATAGGCATGCTTGGAAGGAAAATAAATAAATAACAAATACGCATACCTGCACAGTATAGTGTTGTTCGACTATAGTGTTGTTCAACTTAAGCTTTAATAGTTCAGCAAACCGTATTGGGGCAAACATTTCAGTTTATTGGAATTTGAATTTTTCCGCTAAATTCGAGGAGGGTTGAATATGAAATAGAAAAAAAGTCCAGTCATGCAGCATGACCCCATGAGCGAATTTTTGAAGAAATCTTCGACATTTCAGTAGCTATCGATCGGTAGAGAAATTTACAACTAGCGAACGGCATTATTTCGATTTTTGACTGATTTTTCAACTTTGAAATTTTTGAAAACTTGATACATATTCTTATAGGAAATTTTACGCTGATTCCGAATATACCACATGTTAGTATGCTGAAAAAATTATTTCGCACAACAAATCGCAAAAAACAGGCTATTTTGAAATTGTTTACTACATTTTTGAAAATTTCAACCCGAAGATGTAATCCGATCATGCTGGCCAACGAACTTGAACTTTCGTTTTGTGTCCTTAACATTTTAAAATTTGTTTGAAGTTTCTAGCACAATTCTACGGACAGTTATAGTCTGGAATGACACATACATACATACATATATACATACCTACATACTTACATACATACTTACATTTAAAAAAATGCGTTATACTTCAGAATATTATTCAGAATAGCCTGAAACGGATTTCTGCATAAAATGTTTTAGTTGAATTGAGTTTGGAAAAGGTTGAATTTGACTTATAAATGCTATAATTGGCATTCTGCTATGTACGAGACCAATTTCGATCAAATATCAAGTTGTTCCCTTGTTCCTCAAATGATTCTGTGCATAAAACAAACTTCTTGTGGAAAGCGGACTCTTTTTCCGGAACTTGTGCTTTAAAACTTGTTTTACTATAAGTGAAAACGTGCATATGTCCCCATTTCACCCTACCTAAGTTCATTCATGAATCTACGTCCATACATCCATTTCGAGAGCTCCTATCAATTTGGAGGATCTGAGCCCGACAGACCGCACCCCCAGGGATCGCTAGTTATGAAGTTGATTACCTTCCTAAACCGAAATGACCCCTTTTGCGAAACCGCCGATTTCTTTTTTGCCTCCCATCGATCAAACATCCCTTTCTTTCGCGATCTTCGATTATGACGTATGATCCTACGTATATGATCAAATACGCCGAATCTTCTGTCGTGCCGCATGATCTGTAACTCGTGCCGAATGACCTATAAATTTTGCAGGATGATCTACCCTTGCAGAATAGGAGTTTCCCTTCCAAGTTGCTCTTCGTGTCTCGTTTTACTCAGCTGCCGCAAACACCTGCCGCAAAATGCGGCCTGAGTCATTTTTGAGTAGCTCGAGCGTGTGGGCACGAAGCATCAGATACGGCGGTAGACGTGGCTTGTCCTCTTTTCCCGATTTGGTATTCGGCACCGTCTTCAATATTCCGACTGTGTCACGAGATAAGTCCACAAAAAAGTATCTGACGTTGTGAATTACATACCAAGAAGGGTAGATAGCTGTTTCTGTGTGTCACTCTAGTTGCAGTTTGAGAGAAAAAAAATGTTTCCTACAAACTATTTCGTATGATTGGTTTTTTTCCCTTTTTTTTCTTAGTTTAGTTTTATTGGGTGAAGTAGATAGCTGTACCTGCGTGTGCGCACCCTTCAGTATCTCACCAACATGCCTTTTACATAAATATGAAAATTTTGTCTCGAATTACAACGTCAACTCACTCTAGCAGCTGTTTGGGGAACAAAACAGTTTAGTGAGTAAAGTATATATCTGCATAAATCTACCCTATGAATTATATGAGTTGCATTTATATTGCCTTCTGCCATTATTTTCACAAAATCTCCATCCGTACCCTAGAAAATATCACTTTTTTTTTTTAGCTCAAATTAACTTACCTTCACTTACAAATCATACTTTCTTGTGAGATTACGTTGTCAGTAAAACTCGCGATTATCAATGATGTTATATTAATAAATTGGTTATAGTGAATGGTCATACAGAGTGTTATATTATGAATATCTAACACTATAATGAAACCTAATTAAACTAATTATTGGGAAACTAAATAAATTATTTTTTGTGCGAGTACCAAGGTTTATTATTGAAATTAAAATAAACCAAATAGTATGGAATTTCATGATATTCATTTCTAAAATAGTAAACATCGTCGCAAAAGTTTTTTTTTTTGCAAGATTGTTTCCTTTTTTAAGCAAAAAAATCGGTTGTTTTCTGTTGAATAAAACAAAATAATATTTCACACGTACCTTCTCCTAGGAAAACTTACTTGAAAAGAAATGAATTTACTTTTTGACCTTCAGTATTTTGTATTCATGTTAAGTCAAAAGATTTCTAAATGATCTAAAAATTCAATGTAATCGTGGCATCCCAATGGTCTACTTTCCAAAATTTAAGTTTTTTCTTGTACTCTTAGAAGAGTTTTCTAAAGTTTTTTAGCCACCATCAGTCAATAAAAGCTTAGTATTTTTGCTTTGGGGAAAACGAAAAAGTTCCAGTCATGCAGCATGATCGTATGAGCGAATTTTCGTAAATTATCGTATTGTATAATGTTACATTGTTTTGAAATTTGAGCTTTTTGAGTGCAAGGATATTGTTAACTATTAATTTTATGGCAAAAAAACTTATTCTAAATAGTAATATCCTATTCCAATAGGGGTTTATAATTTTAAGCTTTTTTTGCAGTTTTTATCGATTTTGTAGCAAATTTTAATGAATTTTAAGTACATTTTTCCTGCATGATTTTGTACATAAATTTTTGAATGTTCTATTTTATTGTTGATAAACTTTGAGCAGTTTTCTACCAAAAAATATAAATTCAACGATTTTTATCCGTTTCAAGTGATTTTTGTAGTACATTTTTTGAAATTTGATCAATTTAATGTGCCCAAAAAGTGCTGGCCAACGAACTCATCCTTTTGCTTGGAAATCTTGATTTTTTGGCGCAAGAACGGAATTTTCATCTCAATCCTAAGGAGAGTTATCGTCTGGAAGGACACATTAAATAAATAAATACATATATATTAGGGTGCATAAAGAAATTTTTCAAAAATGTTGATTTTAAAATTTTCCGACAATACAATAGCTTCATTTTCCCACAACAATTCGCTAAAAGTGATTAGCTGAAGGTCTTAACCCTCATTATGTGTTTTAAATACATTTATCTGTTTCCAAAAGAATTCTTTGAAAAATGTTTTACGATTTGTATATTTAATAATTAGTATGATACTGACGATAATGATTTATTTGTATGCATATAAAAAGTGGAGTCGTCCCGACTCATCCTTCCTTCTGCAATTATAGATTTTTTCGCTTAGGAGAAGGACTTATATATCCAAGGTCACGTCTAAAATTACGCTAAAAGTCCAAAATATTTGAAGTATCAACTCATAACTATTTGAACTGACTGGGAGTTTTCTGCGAGTTTCGCAACGGTTTTATTCCAAATGTTTAATACGTGTTTCACAGGTTGTTTATTGAAGACTCTAATATTGTTGAAATGAACACACTGAAATTCCTATCATATTAATCAAATTTTTATGGCAATACATTAATATTGATTCTTGTTTGTTTCAGGTATGTAGTTGCTCATGTTTCCTGACGAATTTACACCAGTTTGGTGAGTTATCGTTATCAATATATATACTTAAGAGATCCAATCATCCAACCTTGAGAAACTTGTTTACTAAAATAGTTAGGTTGGTAAATATTGATGACGAAGTTTTCCTTTCGCCTGACCATGGTTACGCAAATCAGTCCCAAAATTTTGTCACGAAATCGCCATACGTGTGATCATCTGAGAAGCCTCCAGGGTTAATTTCTTTCCTAAAAGACTTACGGTGCTGAAATATTATATGGGGCTCTTTTGGAACGCGTTGAATACAATTACAAGGTTTGGAGCCGCTCTGATCAGCTGAGATACCTCTCAGCCTAATTTCATTCCTGCTCGACCTAAGGTACTGAAATTTGAAATTTAGCCTTTGCTAACTAATATTAGCCTTTGCCACTATAATTAAGATCAGCTCAGGGATCTTATGACATGTTTTTCTCCAAATCGACTTCCTGAATTACATTAATTTTAATAAAGGTTTTAATTTACAAGAATAATTATGTACCTATTAATTTCTAAACAACACGCAGTCTGTGCATCCCTTTTAATAAATGTTGGGGAAATGACTTCTTCATAAAACGTTTTGTTTAGTTCGACTTACTAAGAGCCGGTTCATCAATTATCTACATTAACTGCAGGATAGCTATACTGAGTATAGCGCTATACTCCAGATAAAGAATGTGAGTCGTTTATCAATGCCGAATTACTTAGTGGATAAAATTAGCCCTCAGATAAATTCTGTCGTGCAGACAGCGCCTTTACCATCCTCATTGGTGTCCGTAGGCGACAGAGTAAGGGCGGATTACACATTACACAGAATAGAGTAGGAGATACATTCTCTCCATGGATTGACTATTAAAAAGACCGGGTCTGACGTTATTTCCATAATATCATCAATCCATCATATTATCAAGCTCGGCAAACAAGAAACCCCCACATTTTTGCCTTTTGCTATCTAGTTTTAATTTTTTTTATTATTGTGATCAGTAAGTTGTGGACTTAATTCCATTTTCGATCTGTGTTAGAAATGTAAAAAACGGTATCTTTGTCCAACCGAAACCTCAATAAAAATACGCACTCTTCCCATTTTAGTGGGTGATCTACATTGGGTCTTACTCCATTCAACGAATTATGCAACGATAGAATCTTCACCATTGCTGCTATTTGAAGAAAAATCCCCAAATATATCTATCGGAAGGTACACAAATAAAGACAATCAAACTTGAGATTCAAATAAAATTTTTGTAAATAAATATAAGCCGTCTCCTAAGTAAAAACTCTTCAACTATACCAGTTTCTAGGGATTTAACAAAACCTGATATCGTAGTACATCAGAAGCTAAGTGTATCGAATTTGATGTCGACGCTTACCAACTGAAACTCGTAAACGAGTTCCACTATCCGCTTTACAAGCAGATACCATGTTACATGGATATGTCTTTGATTGGGGATTTCATAACGGTTGTCCTTGAGTTGTCCTCAACTGTTGTCAAGAGGATGAAAATGTTTCCTATGGAGTGGAGTAAATGATGCTATTGCTTTACGTTAAGAATATTGTAACCGGCTTATTAAAATTGTTTATAGTCCAATCAGCTTAGTTTTGGAATGTAGCCAGGTACGTAAGGAGGGGGAAATTGGTAGCTTGAGATGTGAACATTTATCACATAAATCAAGCGCTTTCCAACGAGTGGCGAACGATTTTTGTGCGATGAAAACTGCGGAAGTCCCATTCCCCTAGCAACGGCTGGGTTGTACGTGAAAAACACTGAAATTGTGACATCAATTTTGCGTGACTGAAATTTTTGGTTGACCCCCCAGAGCAAAGACATATCCATGTCAATATTAACTTGTTTGAGGTTAGAAAGCTCTAGATAACCTCCAGTTATAATTGTTATCCGGCCATCCAGGGACTAGATAATTTAAAACGCCAGATAGGGCTTAACTAAGGATGTATAAACACCCCCTATTGTGTTATCTGGAGGATATCGATATCCCCCAGATAAATCCACCTTATCCATTGGATAAATGTGATTGACAAACCGGCCCTAAAAAGTGTAAATTGGGAGGGAGGGTCCGGGGGACAACAAAGCACAGGCATGGGGGGGGGGGGGGGCATGGCGAGGCCCTTGTGAGGCGCGAAATTACGTTTCAGATTGTCTATTTGCGTAATAGTACCTGCTTACCATAGCATCAGGAACTAGTGTAGGTGACATCGGGACTGATAGAACGACAGTAAAATATGACAAACGGTGCCTTCAGAGACATTACGAATTCAAGGATGTACTCCTGGATTGCTGAGAGTGCGTTCTACGTGGTGTAACGGCTCACTGCTTACAACCAGACGGCCGTGACAGCCAACTGAAAATCCTGATGCGTTTTCTGTTCTCCTTCGACCACGAACAAAATCCAGAAATATTCACGATATATATTCACGATACGACCAAGAGATTTCTGCCCACGCGTGACATCAGCATTTATAATGATGCCGCCTGGCTCAGCATCCAAGGTATTGGGGAAGTGAGGCTTTCGCAATCGAACAAACCGTTTTTATAATATGCATTCTGACGACGAACTTGCATCTAACATCTCGCTAACCTTGAGTTGCTCATATAATCCCGGATCTTACTGAAAAATAACGACGACATTATTTTTCAATAGAAGTACCTAATAAAATAGGTAACCATTGAAAAGCAAATTTCACTACACAGGGTGTAACATAACTCGGGAATATCCTTTGAGGCATCGGTGGTTCTGCAATTAAATTCCAACGAAAAGTGCCTCATAACATTTCTTACTTTTTTTTTATCTCCAAGTTATTGGCGGTCTTCTTTTTCGGCCTTAAGTAATTCCACAGGCCATACGTCCGAGATATTTTACACAGTAAATTCAAATTTGAGTATACCGTTGAAAAGAGCTTTAAACTTTACTTCTTTTTTATTTCAATCACAGTTCTACGGATAAAGTTCAAGATTCAATTGAGCCAGAATAGTGAATTTCGTTCACTTGAGGAAGTCTGTTGTTTTTCAAACCCTTATTAATCCAATCTATCTTTTTATAAATGTATGTAAGCTGACAAACTGCGCCCGAGCCTTAGAGTTCCTGTATGTGTAAAGAAACAACCAATCAAAACATTGCACTGTTTCCGTTTCAGTTATTCGTTCTTAGTTTGTGCCCCAATATTAGTCGCGTTTCAAACTGGACATGGTGAGTTAACTAAATTTGTGCCATATACAGGGTGTCGCAGTTTCGGGCGCGCCACCGGCTATGTTTCGATTCTACTACTAATTTGTGACATTTTTGTCCTTAACATATTTTTTTTTAATTCACGCTAAGGCCATTTTTTTAACTTTTAAGATTTTTTTCGTATTTTCAACTGTGCCACTAAAACTGCCATACTCCTTAAATTTTCAGTCAAAACTAAAATCTGATTATACCGTTGAAAAGAGCGTAAGATTTCCTATCTCCATGATGACGTTTTAATTTTTTTTTAATGGAATAAACGGGTGAAAAGTAATCCGTATGTGAGAAATTTGTAAAATTCCGAAAAATTTCAGTTTCTTCAAAGTTTGTCTCTCGAAACGTCCTGAATGGCAATTTTTGTGCTGTAAGACTAAAAGTTGCATCACAATTCCAGCTTCCCAACGGTGTAGTCAACTTTTATTTTACTTTGTTAATTGGGGGAGAAAAGTATGTTTGTATGCTGAAAAACGTGGTTTTTTCTATGAAATCGAGGGTTTTCGTGAAAAATGACCCCCTAAGAAAATACTAGTTTGGCGTCGTCTTCTACGTATTTTTTCACGCTGAATCGAATGATAACACTTGCAGATCTCGCCAATTCCGTTACAACCGAATTTTACCCTTAAAAAATACATATAATTGAGCATAACAAATGAACTAAACACTAGTTTGATAAAGTGTAAAACTCGGTTGCAACGGAGTTGGAGAGGCCTGCGAGTGTTACCGATCGTTTCAGCGTGAAAAAATACATAAAAACCGACCCCAAACTAGTATTTTCCTAAGGGGTCATTTTTCACGAAAACCCTCGATTTCATTGAAAATAACCACATTTTTCAGCATGCAGACGTACTTTTCTCCCCCAATTAACAAAGTAAAGTAAAAATTAACTACACCGTTGGAAAACTGGACTTGTGATGCTACTATTAGGCTTACATCATGGAAATCTCCATGCAAGACGTTTAGAGAGACAAACTTAGAAGAAAGTGAAAATTTAGTACAACAACATTGATTTTTGAACTAACCAATATCCACTAATTGCAAGAATTCATAACTCCTTTTGGAATTTAATATATTAATGAGTTTTTAGTGCTTATTCGTAAATAGTGTAGCTGTAAGTGAAAAATATAAAACTTCGAACAATCGATGAACAAACAATTTTGTTTTTATGAAATTGGCATAGTTTGCAAATAGGTTCAGCCGAACGAAATGGTAAATTGCGTATAATAGATCGTTTAAGTGATTCCGTTACAACGAGCACCTACTATTCATTGCAATACGAAAATCACATTGAAAATGTGAGAAAAAAGACAAACTTTTTCATTTTTTCTGGCTTCAGTGTGCTCTTTGATATGAGATTCCCAAACTCCTGCCGTGTTGGAATAACTCCATCAAAACGGGGAGTCTGGGATGAAACATCGAAATTCAACATTTAAAATACTATATTTCCAAGTTTTTTGTTTGTATGCCTTTCAAGTTCAATACAAAATCCGTTAATTTTATTAGTTTTGCAAGAAGTTTGCCGAGTGTATCCCCGAACTGCGAACTCGCTGCGCCGATGTGTCATGTTATATTGTAACAGTACATCGTGTAATAGTAGTGCTATAATACACAACTATATGATAATAGTTGTCTCTGGACCATTTTTTTGCGACGCGATTAACACTATTCAAATGCTGATTGGAATAGCTGCAGTTTAAAGATTGTGGGATTTCGAGTAAGCGTTTTACGTTACAATCGAGGAAAAAGTAGCAATTAGTTTCAGCTAGTAGCAATACAATTTTCTGCCAAGGTCCATCGGAGGGGGGGGGGGGGGGGGTGTTTCTCTTGGATCCTCCCTTGCTGTGTACCCTTTGATAGGAGATGCCTTAAGGCAAAACCTAAACCCCTGGCTGTTGCCAAGTTCATAACTCAAAGGCTCATTGATGACTGCAGGGCTTTGCCCCCTCCTACCCTACAGTAAGTGTTATTCCAAGGATAGCGTCAACCCCATGGACAGCTGTGCTCTGGACATTAGTGTCAATTCGCAACAAACCGGCTCTCGATTGAATCTTCAGGTTCGCGGAGTCGAAGGTTCTGCCGCGCTATGTTTGGCCGACTCAGCAGAAAACCTCCCGAGTCGAGCTTGTCATTATGAAACATCATTATCAAGGCGATCAGGATTCCTGCCGCACGCCCCGCGTCTTTTTTGCGAGAGTTGTGGCTCTTAATGTGCCGCGCCGATAATTGCCATTGTTTCTCCTTGTTTTCTTCTTTTTAAAGCGGAAGTCAAGACGTAGTGGGGAGGAGATGTATTTAATGGGTTCACATGGCGACGACCAAGGCTGGCCTGGTAATTCTGTGAACCCGGGAGCCATTAGCTGGGAAACATTACCCTATTCTCTCAGTTTCGAGGAAAAACATTAGACTTTAGCGAGGACGGTACTCGTGATGGTAGTAAACAAAAAGAAGGAATTCCATTAAGCAACGAGTTATCTGGTTACCTGGGCGACCACCCAAAGGGAGTGTTGAGTGGAACCTATGAGATACCTGGAACCTTCCAGATCTCTTCTCTCATCAAACAATATCGATTGACTTTGTAAATATAATTTGCTTGTTTATGTAACATCTTAGTAAGAAAGAAGCGTGAGAGGCGAGGGGAATTGTTTTGACTTAATCGCTCTAGTTTATATTACATCGGAGGCTCATTTCATTTCTTTATGGAGCGATTTATGGAGTACTAAACCCTGTGTATAACCTCGGCTGATATTTATTTAAATATGGGTTGAGCTGATTTGAATTGTTATATCGTCGATAGATATTAACATCTATGATTGGGATAAAACGTCCGTTCTTTCGCCGAAAAGCCAATCGTTAAAAAGGAAAGGATGAGTTCCTTATACAGGACTTTTCGAGCACATTAAATTGGTAAAATTCTGAAATAATTCACTAAAAATGCAACAAACGCCAAATAATCATCGAATTTATACTTTTTAGCAGAATATTGCAAGGACATTAAAAAATATTCTCAAAATTGTGTTGAAAATGTTACTGAAATTCCATTAATGTTTGCTACAAACAAAATCTATAATATTTTAAAACAGTCATGCAGCATGATCACACGAGCGAATTTTCGTAAATCATCGTATTATATTATGTTACACTGAAATGTGAGCACTTTGAGTCCAAATAAATTGTGAACAACCAATTGTATGGCAAGAAAACTCGATCTAAATAACATTCTGCGATTCAAAAAGATATTTGATTTATCGCTTTTTGCTATTTTTATCGAATTTTCAGCAAAGATTAATGGAATTTAAGAACATTATTCATTTACAAGCATAATTTTCTGCGTGAATTTTTAGTTCCTCTTTGAATAACTGTTTTGTCTAACAGTCTACTGAAGGATATAAATTTAACAATTATTCTATTACGCAATTTTCAGCGATTTATTAATCGTATTTTGAAATTTTAGCAATTTAATGGGCTCAAAAGTGCTGGCCAACGAATTCATCCCTTCATTTGCAGAAGCTAAATTTTTGACGCATATATATATATATATATATATATATATATATATATATATATATATATATGTATATATATATATATATAATATCGGCTTTTATTTCTGTCAAATATTTATTTATTTATTTATATATATATATATATTTGCGTCAAAAATCTAGCTTCTGCAAATGAAGGGATGAATTCGCTGTGATCAGTCTGTTGACATGAAAACGCTAGAAGCGAAATGTCCAGGTAATCTAATCAAATCACTCCTTCTGTCCTTTCCCTTCACCTAGATTAACTTCTCGACTAAGTGACAACAAAACAAGCGCCATGTTTACTGTATTTATTTATAACAGAAATTTATTTATAAATATAAAACTACGAAATAAATAGAAGAACAAGTACGAAAGAAATGCGTGATAAATCGAGAGCTTTCCAACGAATGGAGAACGATTTTTGTCCGATGAAAACTAAAGAAGTTTCATTTCCCCATCAACAGCTTGGTTGTACGTGAAAATCATAAGAAAATTTCGTGACACTTCCGCGTAACGTTTTCGGGCAGTTAGCTCAAGGCTAAAGCATGTTCCATGCTAAACGTTATAATCCAGGAATCGTTTCAGGATGCCTCAAAACGGATTTCGACGAATACAATTTTTTTAAACTTTTATTTTAAAATTATTGGAATTCAGCGTAAATGTTTTTACAAAAATTCGCTAAAACTGTATGACACGCTTGAGATCCACAATTTTTGTATGAATAACAGATTATAAGGAGATTGTGTGATTAGGACAATTTTTTCCATAAAATCGATATTCAACTATTTCATTGCACTCAAAGTGCTCAAATTTCAAAACAATATAACCTCATTATAGTGTGATAATATAAGAAAATTCGCTCATACGATGATGCTGCATGACTGGAACTTTGCCTCAGGTCATGTTACTGAACCTATAATTTCCCCAGTTGAAAAGTTTTTCAAAAACATAATTAGGGAATTAGCTACGTACGAACACATTAACCCTAATGGTTACAAAATTCAGTTATAGAATGTGCCGCTTTATTCAGCGTCCAAGACGTTTATTTCTAGAGTGTCTTATCCGACGACCTCAGGCGTAGTCGATTATTAAGACCAGTCACCTAATTAGGCACGTCTACTACTGGAGGATTGCTTATTAGATCTCAAGGTTCTTCTCATTGGCTCCCCTTTTCACTATAGATGTCTTGATACGGTTTTTACATTGAATAACCTTCTTCAGCTTGGCCTCTTACTCTTCTGTTCCGCTCTCGTATAATTTATGGGTGCGTTTGGTAAGGGCTCCTTTTAAGGCTCGACCGATTTTAATCGGAAATTAAGGTTTTCCGTGCCATGTTTTTCACTCCTTACCAGTCCACCTATTCTAAATAAGGCATATTCCTTAATTTTTGGTTGTACACTTTTTCGCACAGGCTTGTAAACCACTTCAATCACTACCAAAGATAGCTGGAAGCTTCAACTAAATATATGTTCAACAAGAAGTCAAAAAGGTTGTTCTCCAAAAAATCACTTCCTCTTACTTTTGGTGCTTCAAAGGTTCCTGATCAATTTTGTTACCATGCACCTACGTCTGAGCCCGGCGTTGCTTAATTTCAAATTTTCAGGGAAATTGTCGTGGATTGCTTCCTTCGTAGGATTAGGATATTTCGAGAGAATATGACTAATGGTTGAGGGAACTATCCGAAACATAAATTTCTGTCCTCTTATGAGCTTTTCAATTTGCAGTGTGTTCGATAACAGTACCTACGCATGAGAAGTGTTAATTAGTAATGTTAATCATTATGAATAATGATTATCAACGAGTATCGTGGTTGATTAAATGATAGCCTATTAAGCATGCACAATCGAGAAATTCTTGAAACACGCAGATTTTTCGCGATCTAGACTTCCAATTTCGTTCAAATTCGGAGAGTAGTTTCGGGTATTTTTAAAGGGCTCTCTCCAAACACAAACACAGTTGCTTCAGCAATAGCCACTGCGCATACGCAATCTCAAATTTCTGTTTAGTAATAGACCGATTTAGACCGAAAAATTCCGGGAATTGCGAGCTTTATAATTTAAACTTAGACTGTCTTCCAAGCTCAACATTTCATCTAAGATATTTTGAGAGACTAACATTTTTGGTTCAATATTTCCTCATAAACCTTAGTAATTGAATGGAAAAAACAAGTGACAATCATGTCGGAAAAAAGCGGTCACGACATATAGACACAAGCGCTTATCTCATACTTTTCATTTTTCTATAACTGTTTTCAACCAAACTACTTTCGGCACAGAAAGTAATGGCATTCACATGGCTAGCAAATCAACTGATTGATTCTTAAAGCTTAATGTCACTATTTCATTAAAATCCAACTTGTGATGCTTAAATTTTCGTGGAAATCTGTTGTCATTTCTTATCCTAACCCCCATTTTGAAGAAAAGCCTTTTCGGTTTATCATTTACAATAATAACCTATCAATATTAATAACCACGAAAAAGCCAAATTTATCCCTCCTCCAGTATTGCGTAGCTCACGTTTCAATTTTGTTAGGTACATTCATTGAATTCGCTTTCCTTCCACTCTTTCCGGGTAAACTGATGAACTTTACTGGCCGCAAATAGCCCTTAATTCTTAACATCACATGCTATCAGACTGAGGAAGTGGAAGTAAGGAATTATCATTTCGAAATATCTAAAAATCCAACTTCTAGGGCTATCGTTGGCTCATATATTGGGATACTTGAGCCCAATTTCGTATAATTTGGTCCCGTATGGTAGCAGATACTTCGGTAGACAGAAAGATTTATTTTATTTACCCAATTGATTTCTAGATCTATAAACATAGAAGTTGCTTTTTTTATTGATAACAAATGTTTATTATTACGCAAATCACCAAAAAAAAAAAAAAAAGTCTGCCATGTTGGGTGTGGCACATAGCCTTCTCGTTCACCTATCATGAATGTATAGGTCATTGAAAAGTTTTAAATGGTCTTGAAAAATTCCATAGCCAAAAAGAGTAAATCAAGATGTAGCGTGAAATGACATAATTGGTCAATTAAGAAACGAAAAAATGATACTCAATGTAATTTACGTTTGTGCAAGCGCAGAATGAACTGATGAGTTGAAAACAATGACATAGGTACGGGACCATCTACAACCTAAACCGCGCATTCGCTGACAATTTCATAAAAATTTCATAAAAATCGGATGAAATCTGTGAAAATTAAGGTCGTTCCAAGGATTTCACATTGGAGCATGCGCAGTAGTTATTAATGACACAATCTTGTTGAAATTGATATGAGGTAATCAAGTCATCTTCATCCAACTGCATGCTCAGAGTGAAGTATTTATTTGGAAAACAATGAAACTGACAGGAGACCGTCAACACCCTAGCCCGCACATTCCCTGAAGATTGCATCCAGATCGGATGAAAACTGTGGAAAATGAGCTTGTTAAGAGGATTTCATATTGGCGTATGCGCAGTAGCTATTAATGATACAATCATGTTGAATTTTATATGAGTTGATCAAATTGTTATTCCCCAACTATCATCCAAATTTGAGCGAGATCGGACGACTAGGGCGTGAGAAAATGATGCTTGGTAGAATTTACGCATGCGCAGAGTAAGGTATTGACTCAAGAATACTGAAACTGTTAGGGGACCGTCAACCCTATAGCTCGCACATCCTCTGGCAATTTCATCCAAATCGGATGAAAACTGTGGAAAATAAGCTTGTTACAAGGATTTGCGCGGACACAAGACTGACACACAGACAGACATACACGAACCATAGTTGTTCAGAATGGTCTAAAACGTAAAATGCAATTGGAAATTTTAATTTCGAAGAGCAAAATTTTTTTTCTCCCGAAAGTGAAAACAATGCTTCCGCTACCTTTAGGTAGTCTCGGAAGCAAAAAAACTGTGAACATAATGACAAAAAACCATTTGATATTTTGATGTCTTTGCTTTGGCACCCAACCACGAAGAGCGTTACTTTTAAGAAGCGACACTTTATGAGTGACGAAATTTTCTGATGATTCTCGCTTAAAACCAAATCGTTGCTACGGAACTGAATCTTTACCATTTTTCACCGTACTAAAATGGTTCGCCAGTCGTTGGAAAGCTCTCGATTTATCTATACTATTTATAAGAATGAAACCCCGTGTGTTTGTCTGTCTGTTTGTCCGTCTGTCGTGTCTATGCACGGCCAAACGGCTGAGTGGTGTTAGTCTACGAATGCGGGTTTCTTCTTGGGATTTTCCAATAGGGTGTATAAGCGAATTTAAAATTTTCTAATTCCACCCGAACCATGGGCTGTAGGGCGGGAGGGGGGTTGAAGTAAGTTTTAATATGCGCTTTTTCCACTTCCCCGCTTCCTCTACCCCTCCAAACGGCCGTCGGAAATTCCGGAAAAATACCGGTTTCGTAGGTTTATCTACGATGAAGACGTCGGCGCGATCGGATCGCGTATAAAATATCGGGAAATGCGTCAAAAAAATTAAAGAGTACGGACCCGTTTTCTCGAAAAGTCTGACGAAAAACTTGGTTTTTTCCGATTAAAATATACCCCATTAATGTAGGTACGTTTTTCGGGACGGTTTTCGCGGGCAAAATACAGGTTTGGGTCCGGAAGTGGAGGCGAGCGAAGCGAGCCGGAGCGGCTAGTCTGAAATATGAACACATTTCACACTGCCAATTTCCCCCTCCATTGATCCCGAGAAACACTGGTGGCGATTGGTGTTATTCCAAAACTTGTTCAATGTTTCGTTCGGGCTGTTTCCTAGTAGGCATCCGAAGCACCATCCTCCCTGTTTGAAGCAAAAACGATTACAAGATACAACAAAAAGTCACTGATATCGGCAACAATTTTCATTCCTGAACGACATTTCCGTTGAGGCTTTTTTAAATTCGCTCGTATTTATTTATTTTTATTTATTATATGTATAAATTTTTTTTAAATCTTTGCCTCGAAATAATCAAATATTCATATGAAATACTCTTCCGATAGCTACAAATTAATTATAACCAATACCCTCATTCCAATCATCAAACCAAGCAGGGCTCGGAGGGACACGAACATCGTTGAAATCAGCAATTTTGGTGGTTTCACAAGGAAAAATACAACTTTGTAAGTTGAATACATGTCGGGAAAGTTGTGAGAAGTCTCACGCCAGTGTTTTACACTAATCATTGGCAAGCCATTTGACACGACTAAGAAATGCATAAAGGATAAAATCCAACCGCCTCGAAAATTCATTAAGGTTCCTGATAATTAAAATGCTGTATTTCATATCCCACTTCAATTTTGATTAAACCAACTTTTCATAAACAATAAATCGTACAAGAAATTATGAATTTACCCTAATCGTAATTGATAGGCACAATAAATAATTATTACCTGTCGTTAAGAAGAATGTAATCTCACGGTAATTTTCATTTTGTGAAAGCATGATGACCCGTACCTCACGATTCCTCTTCATTACCTACCAGGTTTTCCAATGAAATATTAAACGTTTGGGCTTTCTCTCTCGGTTTTTTTTTTTTTCGCTATTCTTTTTTGTGGGCTCGGCCTGCGTTTTTCCGGCGCAGTGAAGACAGGTTTCACTGTTTCAGGTTATTTTATACGTCATTACGGCTACCGGGTCGAAGTCATCGTGGTTGTTTTGTTTCTCCAGATGATTCACCTTGTTGAGACCCCACCCGGGAAAGTTCCATTAGAGGATGATTCAGACGGGCCGACTGTCGGACGGTCAAGCTCATCAGGGGTAATGGCGACGAAAGCGTGACTCTTGAGAAACGAAGAATCGCCGGCATCAAAAAGTCCAATTGGTGGAGGCCGTTTAGCACTTAGCACAATCTATCATTGAGTTGTTCGTAAAAAGCCTAATTCACCGCATTTTTTGCCGTCTCACAACCGAAGTAGGAATGCTGCTTTGTGTTCCAGTATTAGACTCCAGTATTATAAATGAATTAAATTGTTCTCCAAAGTCAAAATTTACCCTTGCTTTTTGCAATTTACAAGTTTTAAACCCGTTTCGATTTCGTGCCTGTCTATAGATCTGTTGTAATCACTTATCTTAGGCAAAATTATACTAAATTACTCTCAGATTTAGGCACATGCAGTTTTCCGAGATTGTATGAGCTAGAATGTTCCCTACAGTAGAATGCATGTAACACATACTACTTAACGAGTTAAGGACCAAAATTCGATAAAAATGGGAGAGTAGTTGGAAATTTTTTTCAAGATTAACCATCAGCCGTGATTAATGATTAATCTTGATAATCTAGGGGTGCTAATCCCCCTTATCCCGAAATAGGAGGCACCCTTGGGGGGGCTGTCTTGGGGGCCTTGTGTCTTCTTTTCACATTATTAGTTCATTATGGTTACTTAGAAATATTAGTTAATAACTTAGCGTAATAAATCAGCTTTCCTTGACACTACAATGGTTTAGGGATCATGAGATGTTGTGATGAAATGAGAGCATTCCAAAACGTAGCAAACGATTTTCCTGCTATGAAAACTAAGGGAGTTACACTCCACTAGTAACGCATTAGTTGTACGTGAAAATCAATAGAACAAGAAAAAACCGTTGCATTTTTCTATACTAATTTTCGTACTCACGTAGACTAGCCAGTAGACATACACCATGTCAAAATAAAAAGTGGCCTATAAATGCAGAAATACCTAAAATTTGCTCGTAAGAAAAACGCTGAAAACCATTGCCATTAAATAACCCTTTTACTTTTATCACCGGCTTATGAGTAATTATTGAACCAATTTATGATGTCTAAATCATAATCCAACCACAACTAGGTACATTGACGTAGACAACTACATGAATAAAATTAATCAAATAAAATAATACACCCGGGTGGCCCCAACTGGAAATGTAAGGGAAAACCTGGAATTGTCAGAGAATCCTCTGCGTTGGGAAAAGTCAGGGAATTTTGCAAAAACCATCAAATGCGTGGGAATTTTTTTTACTGAAAACTTAGTGCAATGATTTTCAGCGTTTTTAGGTATATTCTAACTCCTAAACAACCAAACTTCAACAGCGTACTTTATCATACCGAATATTATTTCAAAGGTGGGTTATACGAATGAAAAAAATATTATCAAAAGTGGTGGTTTAACTGTTCAAAGATTATTAACGCTGGTTACTAAAACAACTAGTAGTTAACCATGTGTGAGGCAAATCAACAGAGATTCGAACTAGGGAGCAAACCTAGCAGAGTATTGGATTGATTCAATGAGAGTCCCAACAACTTTATATACATAAGCTAGGACTTGGCTAGAATTTCTCAGGAGGTTTAAGGAGGGGTAAATTGGCCTATTGAAATGTGGAGACACGAGTAATTATATCACAGCTTTCCAAAGAACGATTTTTGTTGTATGGGAAATCGGGAAGTTTTATTCTCTCTAGCAAATATTGATAGTATGTAAAAAAAAAACGTGACATTTTTTGTGGTCGGACGAAAATTTGCTTCACTAGTGATGAAACTTATAATAAAGTCGACTTTTTGATATGAGAACATATGCCTAGTAATTATTTCAGCTGTTCCGATAGCCGTTTATAAGGGGATTTTTGATTTTACAACGTTGTAAGGTTGTAACTACCTAGTTGCTAATCAAAGTTTTGTTGAAGATTTCTTCCTCCCGAAGGCAGCGAACGGATGAACGTACAGCGGTCCAGTTGGTCTCTTTTCATTCTTTAAAATTCAAGGAATTATAATTACTTTTGCTGCCGAGTTATAGGTAGCGGAAGCATTGTTTTTCCCCATCTTCTTCTTCTTTCCTTGATTGATTGCATTGGTTTATTATTGAAACAATAAACCGAGACTGTGATATGACTGATCGTGTGGAATAAATATCAAATCGTTTTGCTTCCACGGTAAGAATGGTTGTAAAGACTTACAAAACCTTGCAAATTCAAATAAATTGTTTTAATGCTGAAAAATCTAAATTTCTGCTGCATTTTTAGTTTTAGAACTTTCTGAGTAATTTTATTTCCCTGTCTAATATGTTTATCGATGAATCAGATAGACGATTCATTCTCGTTCAGTCGTATAGTCTCGTATAGTCTTCATTTACACGTGGAGTGAAAATAATGAAATGGTCAAGGCACAAAGGCAACTTTACCTCTATAGTAGACGTAGATATTTTAGTTTCAGTACGGCAACCTTCATAATAAGGAAGTAGTTTGACCAGTTTCGCCTTCATCTTATTTAGCCTTGCCTGAGAATTATATCTGCATCTCTTGTTAAAAGTATTTTACATCCTTGACGGAAATCTAAAAGTAAATAAATCTTTTCCCTTAAAAATTGATATTGTTGTTATAATATCAAATACAAGGTATGTTAGAGCCATGATAATTTTAAATTCCTAAATTTGCCATTTTTCTAACAATTATAGATGTACAGTTGGACAGTTGGAAGGTGATGTTACAGAAAGTATCAGCACTTCTTTTTTTCTGAGAAATTTGTGGTTTTGGCTCAAAAGAGCTCTTTTGTATGAGAACTGCAACGGACTTGAAGTCAGAAACGAATGCAATTCGTAAATAAGTCGATGACAAGCAAGGGTCGTTTGGTTGATTATTTCCAATAATAAGCCTTTCTAATCGTAAAGGAAAGAAAAATGTTATTTTCTCTCAAACTTTGTCACTTTACGTTTCAAGGTGCGTAAATCCAAAACTGCAATGTCCGTTCGCCGTCCAGGCTTTTAACTTGATGAGAAAAATCCGCCCTTTCTCGTATGGACTCCACTTGAGGTCTAGTTGGTCTTGGAATCTAGCCAGCCCGATCGCTTCAGACGCATCAATGCTATGAACCAAAAATGGGCCGAAAACGGGCTTTTTTCCGCATATTTTTCCTCACACATTGGTTTTTCTATTTCTATTGATTTTCACGTACAATCAATGCTTTACTAGCAAAGTATAACTCCCTTAGATTTCATAGCAGGGAAATCGTTCGCCACTTTTTGGAATGCTCTCATTTCATCACAACATCTCATGATCCCTAAGCCATTGTAGTATCGAGGAAAGCTAATTTATTAGGCTAAGTTATAAACTAATATTTCTAAGTAACCATAATGAACTAATAAGTATGGTGAAAAGAAGGCACTATGTACATGTTAGGTATTCTATTCAGTAGTAGGCACTTGTAAGCAGTGGGTACTAGACTATTGCAATTATAGGGTCTTTCATAATCAGCTGAGTGTACTAAAATCTCCCCTGTTCATCCTAGAAAGTTGAGATTTGATAGGGAGACTCCCAGGGACATTAAGAATCGATTTAATACATTAGCTCATTCTTACTCAGCTTATGCTCGGGCACTAAGAGACTATTGCAATTATTGGCTCTTTCTCAATCAACTGAGTGAGCAAAATTAGTTGAAATTTGAAAGGGATACTGCCTGGGACACTAAGAGACGATTGCAGTTATTGGCTGGAAGAGCGTAACTGGAGGAGAATCAATTTGCAATCAAACCGAATGCATAAATGAGATCACAACGTTCGTATGAAATGGTCGGCCTTCATCCTCGCTATAACTGTCGGTGTTTTTTTACGGGTGCCACCAGGAGGAACGTCTACCTGGGTTGTCTGTTTTCCGCGGACTTGTCCCTCAATATGGACGTGCAGTATTCTAGCAACATTCCTATGCACTTTGCAACAGTTTCCAAATGGAAGAAAATCAAGATATTGAAGTTTTCGAAGTTCTTTCCCCCTGTGGCTGTCGATGTTTTACAAGTTCCACCTAAACCAACGTCTATATTGGGTTGTCGACTTTTTTCCCCTAGATGTTTTCCCTTACTAATTCCTCATTAGAAACAGCCTACTACTTTGTTACCTATTTTACTCATCCTAAATGAGCAACTCTTGGACCGCAACTGCAAGAGCTTCGAGCTGCAATCATACACAATACATCTCATAACAAAAAAGTATTTCATATACAATGGTCGGCCTTCGTCCTCTCTATAACCGTCGATGTTTTCCCTCGTGCCATTTGGAAAAAGTCTTCTTAAAGTTATCGAAGATTTTCCACAGACTCTTGTGATCCCTTAAGGTGCGTTGAGACTTGAGGGTTTTTTACACTCGAAAGTGGCAGATTCACTTTCGAGGACAAAACTCGAAAGTGTAAAGACCGCTGAGAGTTCGGAGGCAAAACCCTCCTAGAGTAGCGGTCTCGCGACATTCTCTCGAGCGTAAACGCTACCCCGTTGCTCTCCGCGAGTGCTCTCAGTATTTCAAATCATTTTGTCTTCTTGAGAGTTCTCTCTGAGAGTTAGCGTTAGGTGGGCTGCTCAAGAACAGGTATTGCTTCTCTCGTGACGGCTTGTACATTATAAAAGTTACCGATCCTAATAATTTCACCAGCATTTGAACTTCAACACTTGCAAATTCATGAAAATTTCTCAATTTCTGGGCACTAAGTAGTGGTGGTACGTTCCTAAATTATTTATCCTCTCTATCCATTCCTTCCTTCTTCTCTATTCCATTCTTTTGTTTCCTTTTTTTATGGTTTTTGCAAATTTTCATTGAAAACAAAGCTATTTTATTGGACCAAAAAAATTTGAAAATAAGTTTAGTTTAGTTTTTTCAAGTTTTGAGTCATCCCGAAAGGTTTTTTCATATATATCAATACGTGTGTGTGCGTGCGCCTCAGGAATATGTTCCTTCGCAAAAAATCAAGCATTAAAACAAGGATGTGTTCGTTCAACAGCTATTTTTGAGCACATTAAATTGGTCATATTTCAAAAAAGTGCTTAATAACTCACTAAAAATTGTAAAAACGGCTGAAAATAGTTGTTTATATTTTTTATATTATTATTCAGAGAAAGTTTATCAACCGCTAACTAGAAAAATTAAAATTTTGCACAAAATTGAACTGAAATATTTATCTGCATTTCATTATTTAATGAGATGAAAAATATGCAAATGTATAAAACTCTAAAATTGTTATGTTTAGATGAATAATATTTAAAATAATTTTTTTCGTCATTATTTACTAGATTTCTGGGCACGCAAAGAGTTTTTCAAAATAATTTGACAAATACGATGAGAAAAATAAAGAAAATTCGCTCATATGGTGATACTGTATTACAGGAACTTTTTCTTTTCGATAATTACAAAACTAATAACGCTGCTATTACTTCTCTTTTTCGAATTGATGACATCTTCAAGCTGAAATCACTCTCAAGGCTGACTTTGTACTCGTAGATGTAAACAGTCCTTACTAGCTTTCGAGAAGTGGCTATGGAAGTTACTCTACGAGAGTGAGCTCGCGAGAATTTCGCTCTCGCATGGCAATGAGAGTGACTCGAGAGCACAAGCTGCGAGTACTCTCTGCTGTAAACGCGCCTTTGGGCAGAATATTGCAGTCAAGATGCAAGCAAACACAATTCATAAATAAGTCTACGCTACGACCGTGGTAATTCAAGGCGTCCTCCTCATTGTAGCTGTCGACGTTTTTCCATGTCCTATTGGAGAAATCTACGAAGAGTTGTCGGAGTTTTTCCACTCCGATATTTTCCTGTAGACACCAACCCCTCAAGAGCCACTTCCATTGGACAACTGCAAGGGCTGAAACCCTCTTGCGACGCTGACGTTGGGCGCATGGTCGACAGCTGGCGAGGGGCAATCCCACCCCCCTTCCCCCACCTCCATCGCTCGCCCCCGCAGTTAGTCGATCGTATTGGGGCACAGACTGCGGTACCAGGGAGCGTCTCGAGAATTCTTCGCTCTTATACACAATTCTCAAGGTACACGAATTCTGACGACTTTTACTTATAATTTCATAAAACCCTAAAATGTTGCTTTTCAATGTAAAACCTGGAGTATATTGTCAACATTTTACATTTTGTTTAGTGGGTGTTTGACAGTATCGACTTGAGACGGTTGATGTTTGTTGTGACCTACTAAGGCTCCATGTTGATTTATGATGCATTGGTTATGTCACCAGTGACGGCTGATGGGCTTAGAAATCCCTAACCAAGCTTATGCAAGTTGTATGAGCAAACCCGTTTAGGTTCTCAATCCTGTAGCCCAACGTTAATTTGCAAAACATTGCATTACATTTTGTAAAACATTGCGTCTGAATAATTCGTCATCGCACAATGCTATTTTACTCCCCTCAACTATTTGTGATCATTTCCAAGCTTTGAACCTTTTATACGAAAGGCAGATTGTGGGTTTATAATTTGAAAATGTGGTACATTTCTTTAGTAATTACATTCATACAAAGAAATATCTTGCCAGGACCCCAAATGGCTTATTAGCATGCCCTTACTTGATATAGAGATAAACCGGCACAGTATAAGCATAAATCAATTGGACCTTTTCAGGCTAAGACGAAAGTCATTGGTCCTCCCGAATAGGTCGGGCTCCAACTATTGAATTGAGTTAGAGCATAAATCAAACTTTTTTTTTCTTTTTTTTTAAATATTTTTCTCTCTTTATTGTGTAATGTGAACGAACAATCATCAGGAAATCCGTTTAATTTAAGTTACGGCAAAGTGCAAATAACGATATAGAGTCAACAAATGACGTGTGATGATTGATTGAGGGGCACATCATCGGAATTTGTTGTCAATTGCGCGCCTCATATTTGTCATGATTACGCTGAAGTGCCGACTGCCTGTCACCTTCCCTGGTCCTTAGTTAACCCTTCAAGAAGTCCCCTATTTAACTGGACAGCCGGCTTTTCAGGTCTGGGTCCCGTTGTCCCCACAAATCATGTCGTAAGTGCCATTTGAGCCAGCAAAAGAAGCGGGGCATTCTTGCGCAATGTTAGAGGTTAGTCTTGTTCGTTAAACAGCAAATAACAATAAGTATTATAATCAATGAGAAAGCAAAATAGACATCTCTCTCAAGATTTACACTACTATTTTCTCGTATTCAGAATAGTTATGCAATTCTTTGTCTTCCTCTAAATTTTAATAGCTGATTATTTTCCAGTGTTTTTCCCTTGACACAGAAACCTAAAAACAGGAATTATGCTTCCTCATTACGAAAGGTATGAAACCATATGTGAAAATCCTCGCAATTCCCACTTCCCACGTTTTCGGGTCTGTCTGTCTATCAGCATGTCTCTGTATGTCTGTCCAATTATGATTAAATTTCGAGGTTTTTCGGGTTACCATAACAAAGTCCCCTATTAGTTTCATTTCCAATAGCGATGTGATAGGGGGTAAAACATCGAAAAATGGTTATACCTTAGGTTCAATGGCCTAGATTCGCCCAAATTTTCGGAGGATGGTTTGAAAATACTTTCAAGGTGATTGGTTATGATATCAACGCGAATATATCATCAGTGGAAGAGCACTGATCTAGATACGCACTTAAAATTTGTCGCCATTGGCAACAACTAAAAACTAAAAGAACATTCGAGGAACTGAGCGGAATAGCTAATAAAAAGAATCCCACATAATTATCTTCATCGTCTCGTCTTTTGGGACTATCAGTTTAGTAGCTATAACTGTTATGACAAGTAGTTCAATGATTGTAGACTACGTTACATTTTAATAATAGTGTACCTAAATTCGTTATGTTATTCCTGGGAGTGTCAGAATTCTCTTTATCAGTGAAAACAGCCAGAGTGGTGACATGCACTGAGACACACACACACTCATCTCTTAGATTATTCGTTGAGACATGTTTTCAGGTTCGGACTAGACTCATGAAGAGATAGCGTTCCAGAAAAGAATTTTTAGGTCAAATACATAACATACACTTAAGGTGGGTGAGATATTCTCATGATTTACCTCATTTTTGTATAGAGCAATGCAAAATCACACAACACATTACAATTATTGTGGAATGATCATGTCCAAAATAATTTGCAATCAAATTTAATGTTATGTTTAAGACATTACCTATCTACATTGGTACAAAACTAAAGAAATAATTTTCAATTTACTGGAAATAGATTTACGGACTTGCTAGAAATTTCGGTTAGAGTTAGAAAGCCATAAGACGTAGGTACTGTAGAATGATCAATGATCACATTACCGGCCCTAGCGTGTCAGGTTTATACTCCCGCCCACGGCATCTACTCGTAGAAGGTTTCAGAAGCTTTTGGGCTCTACTTGGGGTTCTACTAAAGTCACAGCCTATATATCCTATAGCCTATATATACATCTTTATCCTATATCATATATATCTTATAGCCTATATATCTATATATAGTATCTGCTTGCCAATAAAAAATACTCGTTCTAAAACATGAGGGAACTTCGTTGACACTGCTTTTTTTATTTATTCATTATAACAAAAAATCGGCAGAGGCGAGAAGGTTTCATTCTCCTCAAATATTGTTTGATGAAAAGACCACATAATTCCAAAATCTATTTAAGAAAAATCAATGCAAATTGCTACGATAAACGTTATTATTTTTCAGTGTAGAAGGCTTTCACATAGATCTTCTTCTTTTTTGAGTACCTGCCTAATGAAAAATTAAATTTCACCCTAAACACAACTTTCAAAGTGTAACTCACAAGTTTGAACTGAATTCAATTGTGAAGTCCCTTATTCATCTTGACACTTCGGAGATTGATGAAAGAGCCCATTTTAAAACTTACTTTTTTCGAATTTAATGTGGAGTAGGAAACTGACAGTGGGATGTTTTACGTGGAATTTTACGTATAATCCGAATCAGCCCGATCAGCACTCATTTGAAATGACGATAGAGAATTTTGACCAATGAATTTGGCTACATCCATGAGGAAGTTTAAAGTTAGTGTGCAATTTTTAAATTTGTTCGTAGTTCGAAAAAAGCTAAGAAAACTAGATTAACCGTTCTTTGTCGAACTCCCTGTAGATATATGTTTTAGGTACGTGAATTTAGGTATATTGTAGGTTTGGTATCTTTAGGTAGGTATTTCTTTATCTTTTAGTATTTTCTTCATATCTTTTAGGTATATCTTTAGGTTTGTAGGTATATATTTCGGAAACCCCGTTATTAAGTGTTAACACATAAACGATATGTGCGTACCTATTTAAGAACCGTTGTGTGTGCATTTATGTCTTCTTGAAAAAGATATGAAATATATAAATAATATTTATATAGCTAATAATATTATAAATAATAATAATATATAGCTAAAATTCTATAATCGGTTTAAAAAGCTTACAAAAATATTTTCATTTGGGAAATTTTCGAAAATTTCATTTTTTCAAATAATGGATTGACTGGTTCTGCACTATGTTATTCAAATATTTGCTAAAAGTGGATCTCTCTTATATCTTGCCATTGAGGTTGTTGTGCAAAAGTGCGACTTGCTTGCTTTTCTTTTGGCCACCTCAATTCTTAAGGCTTACGAAATAGTGGGAGCGTGTCAAATATGAATAGTTTCTTGTGTTGGATCAATAAGAATGATTGAGGGGGGTCGGGCGGTGATTGTGGGAGCCCGCGTCTTCACGTTCTTCAGCACGTAGGTGTAGGTGCCCATGGATCGCGTCTAAAAATAATTTCACAAATGATGGTTTCAAGATGATAGCGCAATTGTAAAGGAGTTCTTGAATCCATACTCTTCGAAGGCGTGACGGCAGCGTCCTCAGTCCCACTTTAACTTCAACTCAAATCGATGAGACGAGAGTTAAAGTGTAAATCTATTGATTAATTTCAGTTATAGCTATAACGTTTGTAAATACCTATCTACATTTGCAAAGCGTTTTAAAGTCTAATTCTGTTGATTAATTTCAGTAATAACCACTTATGTTAGTATTACGTTCTAATCTGAAATACTAAGGGGTTGTTCGCCTGATAAATATTGTTTCCCTTAATTCATTTTGATTTAATGTAGTGTCTACGGCTGCGAAACTTGTCCCACTGTTTCATGAGGAAGTTTGAAATATGAAATACGATTACGGTAGCTCTTAGTCCGCATGGAATATCGGAAATCTGCCATAACGTATATTTCCTCTCCTCTATTCTGTTCTCATCTACCAATATGATAGAAGCAAAGTTATCACTTTTTTTTAGACAAAAAAAATTAAATTAAAAATTTAAACTACCATTCTGAACCGTTTTGGTTTCATATCAACCTGTCTTATGGGCACGATAGTCCTTGTTAACTCCTAATAAGAAATGTTATATATTTAAATAAGAAATAATATCAAGAAGTATAATATACTTTAATGAGAAATGTACTAAACATGAAATAATTAAAAATTCCACTGACTTCATAAATTTCTTCGTAATTAGGAACCTCAATATGTAGGGATGAGAGATTTGGGGTACAAACGAGATCAGCCTTCCAATACTGGTGCCCCACAGAGCAGTGTGCTTGGTCGTACAATATGCTGATGACAGCAATTTTGCAAGTAAGAGAGGGGGGGGGGGGGGATTGCATTGGTGCATCCGAGTTGGAACTTCATTTCATACTGAATCATACGAAGAAATGTTGTGAGAAATAGAGGATCAAAATGAATCCAGTTAAATCAGTGGTCGAGCCCTTTACCTATTGATGCCAAAACGCCTTTTGTCTCCTTCTCAATGAATTAGTGATCCCACAAGACTGCACAATTCTCTTATGTAACAGATATCTTGGATAACTAAGTTGCACAGTTATCGTGGACTTCTCTTGGGCAGCAACCTTACATGGGGAGCCCACATACAAAAGTTTTTTCAACGAATAAAGCAATTTAAACCATTGGTTGGAGATCGATTAGCTATTTCCCTTAGCACAGAAAGATCAATATATTACTCACACTAATTCATCCACTTTCCAACACTCGCATATGTAGTATTTCCAAATTGATTTATACCTTTTCACATAGGTTTAGACTTTTTCCACTTAGATTTGGACTTTTTCCATTTGGGTTTAGACTTTTTTTCACTTGGGTTTACACTTTTTCCACGCAGATTTAGGAACGAACTACCTGGAACAGGTCTAGACCCAAATGGAAAAGAAGTAAATCAATGTGGAAAAAGTATAAACCTAAGTGAAAAAAGTCTAAACCTGGTGTAAAACGTTTAAATCAAATCGAAATGCAAAAAACAAAATACAGGTGACTCAAAACCGAATGCTGAAGCTCATAACTGCAGCTCCTTGTGTCAGAAAAGCAACGCTCCACAATGACTTGGACATCCCCCATCGTACACTGTGTGATCAAAAAGACCTACAATCGACTATAATCTTATTATTATCAAAACTGTTATGTTGATCATTGAAACTATAAAGTTTAATGTGGTTTGAAAAAATTGCTCATTTTGTCTTCACTGGTGACGTAAACTTTTGGCTGCTTCATATTCCCAAAGGTACGAGGCTTACTTATATTTCACCCTAGATGCAGAAAAACAGCAAATTATAATTATTTAGGTAGGTATGAATGATGATGAAAATGCATGTGCGCGTTTTCGTTTCCAGCGAAATGTTTGGAAACATGTTGGTCTTTGTAAACGAAATTAAGGTAAACTGTATTGTATTTCAGTTAGAATGCTGATAACTGAATTTGAATGAACAACAATTTGCCTGGGTCGGGAAACTGATGGGAACTTAGTTTTTCCTGCAGCCTGTTATTCATAAATTACAAAAAATTCCGTAAGCACGCAAAATGGCGCCATCAATACAGCCGTACTAAGAATAGATCCCGTATCTGACCAAACCCTACTTTTGGGAAAATGCGTCTCTAGGTTTTGAGTGGAAATTTCCTTTCTTTTTTTGAGTGGATATTAGCTCTATTTTACGTCGTCTCGAGCTCCAAAAGCACTCATTCCAAAGGAAATTTCTCGCTGAATCGCGTGGTGTGGCTGGAAAAACATTATTTTGGTCGGGGAATTGCAAAAAAAAGAAGTAGAACATATGTACGAGGCGATTTCCTCGTATCTGGTGCACATACGAGGTTTTGTTTTGCAATAAGATTGACACTTTTTTCTAATACTTATTTAATATTATTATTAATAATATTATTTTCTCGTATATGCAAGATACTAGGAGAAAAATCATGGTTGCCAACCTCCAAAAACCGTATCTGAACTGACAAGAGAAAATACATTCGTGTGATCAAAATACTGGGACGAAAAATCGTATCTGCCACTGATTCCGAAATCGTATCAGATGCCACGAGTCCTAAAATATTAAGAAATAAATTCTTATCTGGAGTGTCGGAATTCGTATGTACCTGAATACTAATAAAATAATAGTATCTGACTCTTAGATGCGGGTTTTCGCTCTAGAAAAGGACAGTTACGGGATTTTAATTAGTAAATCGAACCAAAACGTAGTTAATGCGATAATGGTAAGCCGTTTTGGAGGCATTTCCCGTTGAGATCCGACTTCGATACTAGCAAAATCGAAAGAACCCCCCCCCCCCCCCCCCACCTAACTCAATATGGCAATATGGCCAAAAATGCAGATGCGGGATCTATTCTTAGTTCGGCAGAATATCCATAAGATTGGGAGGGACAGTTTGATCTTTTTAATCAAAATGTGAAGTCTTCTGTGATTCTCACACAGCGCCATTGTCTTTTGTTTATCAATCGCCCCGGGTTCATCACCATTCTTTCTGGGTAAATTACATATTACTTTTTATCATTTAATAATGATTAACAGGACGTTTCCATTTGTTATCGTCACGTCACGAGCGTCACGTCACGGTGTGGTTTTCTATTGATTTTCACGTACAACCAATGCGTTACTAGGGAAGTGCAACTCCCTTAGTTTTCGTAGCACTTTTCGTAACTTTTTGGAATGCTCTCATTTTATCACAGCATCTCATAATCCCTAAGCTTCTGTAGTGTCAAGGAAAGCTGATTTACTACGCTCAGTTATAAACTAACATCATCAAACATCATTATTAAATGATCTGACTGTAGAACCGTAGGTCTACCGTCCGATTTTTTATTTTTTATTTTTTATTACACTTCGCAACCTAACAACGCGCAACGTAATTAAGTGAACGATGAAAACTCTTCTGTCATATCTGATCCTCGTGTATTGCAAAATAGAACGACTCAACCAAGTATTTCCTGTTTACTGAGATAACGGGAACTGATAAAATATCATCGATGTGATTGTGTTTTCATGAAACGCATTGCAAGAGTAGAACTTATTGAGCAACAATCGTATTCTGTACACTATTAATTTATGCAAAGTTTGCGGTGAACGTATTATGATATGTGCAAGATGTCGACGTGGTAAACGGACTAAAGAAATACCTACCTACGTAAGTAGAGTTTACTAAATTCTCTTGTGTAAAGTAACGGTCTACTAGATTGCTATAATGAAAGATAAAAATTTTATACTGAACGTTCTATCAAATGTATGATACATTTTGATTGAAATTTTTATTTATGATTTTCATTATGAAATTTCATTTATGATTCAATGGATTGAAATTTTCATAAAATTCTCTCAAGTAAATACGTTTTGGAACATTCTAAATCTAATGTAATCTTCGAACGATTCAAGATAGGACCTATTTTCAAAGTTTAACCTAGTTGTGACCCTAGCCGTTCTTTTACGTATAAATACCTACTTATTATATGAAAGACAAATTCGGTGTTTCATATGCTCATTTGCTATATTTGATCAGTTAACCAAGAGATAGCTTATTTTTATGAATGTGGGAATAAACCCGAAGATTTCGACTGAAATATATTGTGCAGATCAAATAAAAATAAATCATTTGGAATATTAAGGCTTAGCTTCTATATTTATCGGGGAAAAATTAGATTGGGAACAATTTAAAGGCTCAAACACTTTTGAAAGGGTTTTTTTTTTTTTTTTTTTGTTACTTTTTTATAAAACTGTATCAACATCTAGGGAACAATTGCATTTAATAAAAATGTTAAAGTTTGATTTACGTATGCAAAATGTATCTGTTTTACAACCATAAACCTTAGATAATACTAGAAACATAGGTTGATATGTTAGGTAGGTCAAGGGAAAGTAAAAACAGTTGGTATTAGGATATTGCTCCATCACAGAAAAGAAGGGCTCCTCCTCTTCGCCGTCACGAAATAAGTGAATCCTTTCGTTTTTTGTCTCTCCCGTAAAATGCTAAACTACTTGAATTTTCTTTTGTTTTATACTTAGAAGAGGATCGGGTCAAAAGATTAACGTAGCAGTTTTGCGGAATTTTGATTTCAGTTGCCGAATTTTTGTATTTGACATACCTGGGAACCTCTACGTTAATTTGAAATTGAGAACGTGACAAACAGAAAAAAAAAACAAGAATTATTATAACCGGTAGAAGAGGGACTGGGAAACACACCCGAATATAGAGGTTGATTTTAAAAGGGGGATGGATTGAGTTTTTTTCAGTTCCGAATGCGACCCTCACGTTACGCTTCAAAAAATAATACAAATTTGTGGAAAAACGAAAGCGTCGTTATGGTAACAGATTTACCCTCCGTACGTTTGGGGAACTAGGTAATTGCCCAAAATTCTAGCCAAATAATTTATTGCTATTTGTATAACAGGGCATCATTCAAAACAGTTTACCTATTTACCATTTGAACGTAAGAAGTTGTTGTATCCCACAGTGTTCAAAATAAATATTTGACCGTTATTTTTATCTGTACTATCCTTTCGTGAAAGTTTTGCTATTTTCCTCTTAATAGATTAAAACCGATACTGTGCGGGAAAAATAGTCTGACATCCGATTCTTCGACTTGTAGACTATCTAAATCATCGAAACACTTCAGAAAACAAGGAATGTGTCTACGGATGGTCTATGGTGTCTTAAATAACCTATAAATTTACGCCTCTCCCTCCTCTCCCATTTCTTCTTCAATGTTCAATTGACTTTCGGGATTAGGATTGAGAATAATTTGAAACTGGCTTCTGCTGTTTCTTTAGAGGTGTTTTGCTCGATCCTTTACTCCGAGCTCTTAACCGGTCAACAAGATCTTTAATGGCTTCGCCCCAGCCCAGACACGTTTTTGCTCTTAGAGCCCTTTCCTCAATTTCCTTATCCTCTGAGAATAAATACAAACCTTTATTTAAAAAAAGAGACTTCCTTGGTATATAACAGACTACAAATTACTTGATATTACTGTTTTTGAGACATGGGAATAAACGCCTCTCTGGCGTGTTGTGTTGTAACCAGCTGTTATCTCGTGCACGGTCGCCTGTTTCAAGGACGCCGACCGCAAATCGCTTGTAGTTTCAACTCCAAGGTCCCAACCGCTTTCTTCCCCGCAAGCCCGCGGCTTTCAGTTAGTTAACTTGAGGTCTAACTTATTATTCGAGGTAGCTCCTTACGAGAATTCGTACACGTGAAACTCGGACAGAACTAACTGCAGGCATAATCACAAGTGGGCGGTGTCGGATCGGCGAATCTTACATGTACGCCTGGTTGAAGGGTGGAGCCGACAAGAGCAGAATACAGGCGAATGGATAGATCACCGATCTGATGTAGTTCAATTAAGTGGGAACTTACCTGAAAAGAGTTGGTAGGTGCAGATCTCCATTTTACCAAGATGAATTTGGTAGGTAGATGTAACTAACGTACGTATCTAATTTTAAGTTAAAAACAAATTGGGCAATGCCTTATACAACGTTTAACATGGAACATGTTTTGCCATCATAACCTGGCCGAAAATCATACAAAATTACCGCTAGGTGACATTTGCTGATGATTATCGCTCACAACCAAATCGTTGCTACGGAACTATATCATAGGCATTTATCATGTTACAAAAATCGTTCACCACACGTTGGAAAGCTTCCGATTTACCTAACCGTATTATGTTACTTAACTACAGCGCAGTGCGTGGCCAACGTGAGGTATGAGCATGGTTATCTGAATAATTGTTTACATGAAATTAAATGAAATCATTATTTGTCGTTACAACTTTTTGCATGACGAATGTCAATAATACATTTCAATACACACCTAATTAAAATAACAATTTGCTAATTCGCTAAATTGGTACCTGGGTTTTGGGATATCAATAAATCAAGATTGGAGAGGGGTTAGCACCGTGGGGGACCCAAAAACACCCCCACGATGCCGGCCGTGAGCTTCAAAGACCACGAGCTTCCAAGTGGCTGGTGTCATGGGTGGCGTCCAAAGCCAAACTGACTTTTTGCTGGCCAGCATCAAGAAACGGCAGCTCCATCTTGCGGCCCTGGACGTCGCTAAGGCCTTTGACACTGTAAGCCATTTCACCCTGACCGATTGTCTTCGTGGTGTTGGGGCACCTGCTCGATTAATTGAGAATGTTGCCTGTCTGTACCACAAAGGCGTGACGGTCCTGGAGGCAGGAGGCGAGATGTCGGGGGATGTTGTCATTGCGTGAGGGGAACGCCAGGGGGATCCTCTATCGCCACTCCTCTTCAACCTGGTCATGGATGCAGTCTTGCGTAAGCTGCCTGATGAAATATGGTTTGATCTCGCCCCTGGGGTGCGAGTTGGTGCATTGTCTTTTGCCGATGATGTTATCGCCCTCAACGCCTTTGCTGATCAGCTAGCCAGGTATGGTCTAGTGGTTAACCCTTCTAAGTGTGGGTCGGTCTCCTTTTTCCCGTCGGGCCACCAACATAATGTGAAGGTGGTGGATGAGGTGTACTTTGTCTTAGAATCCGTGTTGGATGTCTGGCAGTACCTTGGGGTCGACTTCATGGGTGTGGCCACTATAGCCGCAAGCCTCATGGATCTTGGAGGATCATTAGCTTGTGCCACCAAAGCTCCATTGAAGTCACAGCAGAAGCTGCGCCTCCTTCCCACGTACTTACTGCCAAAGCTAACCTCTGTCTTCGGCAGGCTTACTGTAGGGATGCTGCTTGAGTTGAATCGTGAAGTTCACTCTCCTTGGCTAGGCTTTCCACCTGTGTCCCAAGTGCTTGCATCCACGCACCGGTTAAGGCTGGTGGGCTTGGGATTGTCTCTCTTTCTGCCAGCATCCCATCTTTACACCGCCAGTGCCTGCTTGCAGGGGCTTGAAAGGAGGGGCTGAGAAGTCGCCCGCACTGCTGCTGACTTGACTTTGTCAGGCAGCAGTTGTTGTGGTGCGACCGAGCAACACCAACTGCTCTCAAACCCAGCACATCTGCTGATTTTGCTGCTGCTCTGCATGAGTCAGTTGGTGGTAAAGAACTCTGACAGTGCTCTGAATCCCCCATTTCTTCCCAGTGGGTAAAATGGGCTTCAGAGGGCATTGGGGCCCTCGACTATTGCCATTTTCACGCCGTCCTGGTGGCTACTTTAGCCACCTCGGTGAGGTGTTCACAGAGTATCGTGGAACAGTGGACACCCTTTGCCGTGCCTGTCGGGGTAAAAATGAGAACCTGTACCATGTGGTGCAGCAATGTCCTCGCACTCATGGTGGCCGCATTCTCCGTCACAATGGGGTTGCCAAACAGATAGCAGGCAGTTTGTTGAAAGGAAGAGGCTATATCAAATGTCGAGTGACAGGGGCAAGAAGCCAGATATCGTTGCCATCAAGCCCGATGGGTCTGACATAATCCTGGGTGTCCAGGTTGTCAGTGGCAGCTTGGACATGGAGCAGACCTGGTGGGCTAAGATAAATAAGTATGACAGAGATGAGCTGCGACATGCGATATCTGAACTATAAGGAGTGGCAACCAATAACATCAAGGTCATGGCCGCGACCGTGTCGTGGCACGGGGTGTGGTGCAGGAAAAGTGCCACGGAGTTACTCGAGTTAGGCATCTCGGCGGGAGTGCTCCGTGGTATCACCACCCGTTTCCTGAGGGGTTCTTACTTGAACTGGTGGTCGTTTTATAGGGGAACTTCCTTTCATCCCACTCTCCCTTCTCTTCCTTCAGCTTCCTTGGTCCCAAGTGCGTTCGTTGGGTAAACCTGGGCGTTCCCCTATTTCTTTTATTTATTTTGTACTTTAATGGTGTTGCCCCCTCCGCCTTTGAGGGGAGATTTAAAAAAAAAAGTAACGCGTGTACACGATTGCGACCTTACGGTACGACATAAAAAAAATCCAATTTCAGGGTTGGGTTTCTATACCCATTTTTCTATTAAAAAAATCAGCTCAACATGATCATTTTTAGGGGGTTAAAAAAATTAAAAGATGTGACAAAACGTCGTTTTTAGCACTTTTTTGTCTTTTCTCAGAAATGGATCCAAGAGAATTTGATGTAATTCACAGGAGTTACTCTTCTTCGGAGTAGAAATGATATCCCATACCCCTCATACCTGGGAAAATACTCTGAGGGTGGTAAATGGAAAAAACTTCAAAACCTTCAAAAATAGGTGAAAAACGTCGTTTTTTAGCACTTCCTTGGCTGTTTTTCTATTAGATACGACCCAGCATAATAGCATCCATCTGTAATGAATACAAGTAGAGAAAGTAGTGTGAATCCTCGCACCAGATGATTTCTTTGAAAATTTGTTAAAGAAGAACGTTGTCTAATTCCACGAAAATAAAGAGTTACTCTGTACACTGTACTGGTACACCTACTTGACAACAGGTGGTTTCCATTAATGTTTATAAATTATTCTGAGAAATGCAATGTCTATAGTCTTGATTCAACCACCCAGTGATTGCAGAACTTTCTATTCAGCTGACTACAAACTAAGCTGTAGGGTCAGATAGCGGATAGTGACTTTTTGGGATACAAAGGCCGTTTTATTCATACAGACAGAAGTACCTACGTAATGGGTGTATACTCCATTTATAGGCAAACATCTTTATCGGGACCTTTCGGGGGGAGAAATGAACGTTTTCCAATATCTCTGAAGAATATTCATTAGGTAGAGAAGTAGGTGCCCATTGCAAAGTTTGATATGTCACCTAACCGCACGCTACCGTCTAGCTTTCCAACGAGTGTGTTGACAACGTCTCGTGAAAGTCCTATAAAGGATTTGAGGAGCAGTTCGTTCCGTGGGCAATTTGTGGTCGTATGTGTCATCTTGAAAACCAAAACTTGATAGACTTTCTATTTCACGACTCGCCCTTTTGAAATCTGAAACCATTAGCGTGTGAGCTTAAACTCAGGCCATGAGCTAGGGTAAGCACGTTGCTTGGATGCATTTTCTCTCTACTGCGGTTTCAATGTCAGTAAATAATAGCGTTTCCCTGAAGGTAGACTTAATTCTTGAAAGCGGAGTATCACCAAGTTCAGAAATTATTGGATATTTTGCTACACGCGTACAAATTAAAGGGAACTAATCCGCCTTCAAAGTGTCTAAATTAATTTCCCTTTGACACCTATTTCTGATGAAGAATATATCATTTTTCTTCCAAAAAATGTCTGTTTTAATAAGCGTTCAATCGGTTCATGATCATAATACTTGCTTCAGGGCAGGAGGTAATGCTGTAATTCCTCGAAATCGCTTAGTTTTATCATCAAAAAGCCCTCTTTATATTCTTCACGTTCATACTGTACAATAAACTGAGCAGAGATCTTAAATCACCATCTACGTACTCGAAGCTCAAATATAAGTCTTTAGTAATTTCCTTTTTGATTTTGCTGAATAAATTTTTCTTGTTGATGTGCAATTCATTTTCTCCCCTTTGTTTATAATTATTAACACAGTGTCCTAAATAGGACCCGTCGCCCCGGGCTACAGCCTTTGGACGACCAATTATCATTCTGTCCATTAGTTTACACATATTGATCTCCATGTTTATCTTTGCGGATAAAATTGTTTTGATTTGATTTTAACTTAAGCGTAGCTACCTTCGCAGGACTTGTTCGCGCTTTAGCAATACGCTTGAAATGAGAAAAAGTATTTCCGCAATTATCGTGTTCACAAATGAGCTGTTATGGCGAAAATTTATATAACTTATCCGGATTGTCATCCCAAAGCTAGCAGTTCCTCCAACTGAGACTGAACACACTCTATAGGTATAGTACTCACAAGAAAAAAAAAGTGCACCATACTTCCATAAACTGATAGTGTAAGTTAAAATATAAAATTTTACCGCTTGCATGGAAAAAAATCATGGCATGTAGGTACTCATATATGTCTTTGGCTTCTCAATTCATATTTCAAATGAGTTTACAGCATATACACAACATTTCAGTTGGTATCAATAATTTATATACACAGAGTAGATACATGAATAAACTATTTAATAAATAGTAGTAGTTATTTTTCTAGATAATAATGCATGAACTAAAATATGGAATATGTTCCCTTGTCTCCAGTTAGGACGGCTAAACATTCCATCCATGATAACAACCTCGAAATTAGCTTTAGAAACCAATTCGGCCCATCTGTTTTGCGCCAAATGCATCATCAAGTAAAAGTCCTAAGGAGGCTACATATCAAATTACAGTTCATAGTGTACTTTCAGTTTCATATTATGAAGTGCATAGTACCTGCTATTTACTAGTACCTACTACAATTACCTACTACAATTTCCAAGATTCAAGAATTACTTTCATTTCTCTAATTTCTTTGACAAAGATCAAAATCGAAATATTAGATTCTTTCTTTCCTCTATATATTTGTTAAATTCTTTCTATATTTAAAACGAAGTATATATATATATATATATATATATATATATATATATATATATATATATATATATATATACCACAAAAGCCGTATGTAAGCTGTAAACTCGCAAGGTCATCTGTACCTGTATCCGAAGTAGTAGGTACTAGTAAATAGCAGGTACTATGCACTTCATAATATATGAAACTGGAAGTGCACAATGAACTGTAATTCGGTATGTAGCCTCCTTGGTTCCGCTCTCCCTCGGTTGTGGTGTATATATATATATATATACATTACTTTATTTGGCATTGGCTTGCACCATACAGCCATAAACAGAAATAAAATTTAAGGATTATATTCTGTGGGTGATTTTGATGAGAATGGAGTATTTGAATGGAATTCATTAACTTCTCCACGTCTTAAATCTTCTCGACGACGTTTATGAAAGCGTTTGACACTTTCACTTGGACGACATTTTTGAACACACGAAAAATGGTGTGACACGTTCTTACTCTTCTGGAGAAGTGGCTTCCGTGTTGCTATACGTTCTAAATCAACTCAACGACGTAGGTCTACTGTTTAGTTTACTCAACTATTATTATTCTATGGAAATTCATTAGAAAAATCAAAATCTTAAATTGATTTGTCCGCTAATTAGAAAAAAAGGTAAACAACTGTCTCACTGCATACAGTTTTCCTGTCACAAACTTAATCTATGGCTTCAATCCCATCCGCGCACCTTCACTAAGTCCAATGATAATTTCGCGTCAAACTACTCTATAAACCATAAAATTTATAATTATTCCACGGGAAGTTGATGAATTTCGGGGGTGAGGCATCTATTATTAACTAACGACGATAAGGAATCGGTTATCCAGGATGGTTGGTCAATATATCGGTTCGATCTGGAAGGCGTATGACAAACTGTCATCTGAATTTTCCACCTGTTATTTTAAGGTTCTTATCGACATAACGTATTTGTTCCTCGTGAACTAACGCATCAAATATTCCATGATTGATTGATAAATTGACCATTTTTTAGCAGGTTTTGTTTCCTAGACCTATTTTTGCCGCTAGAGCACTCTAAATAGTATAATAAAATCCTTAATTTACCGAAAAGCTATTCTATGCTCTTTCACTTAGAAATCACCCGGTTACAATCACCCCCCATTTACGACAGCATGTGATGCCTACATATTCATAACATGTTTCCTGAACGCCGTTGATGCTCAAACGTTACATCCTCTGCGTTGGAGCGTCTTGGTCCTCAATACTTCAGAATGTCGTGTTCGTCATTGAAACTTGACTAGTTTGGCATCACGCGGCTGCCTCCTCGCTTGATGAAGTATTTTTAGGCAGATTGATTTGTAAATACTTGCTTAGCGTTGAATTTTCTGGAATTTTGACCAAGTTCCGAGCAAAATGTTTGTTTTCTAACCTCAGGATAGTTTCAGCGACCCAATAAACGTAGGAAACCACAGCATGTAGAATTATATACGTAAAAGTCCAGGTCAAAATCTAAAATGAATGGACGTAAGATCTTGCAATTGCCTACACAGCACAAACACGTCCGATTTAGTCCTACCTACTTTAAGGGAACTTTGGGTTTGCAGCATTGATTGTCGTGCCTTCCAAGCTAATGATCTATATCTGCTCTCCTGTCAATATGCCAACTATTCCCCTCCACTAACCCCTGATTTTCTGGTCTCTAAAAGTATTTATGCTTGACCTCACCACTGAATTTTTCTCGTTCGTTCTGGCAGCACGCCGAATCACTAATACCTAATTAAAAATGAAAATGCCGGCTTGATAAATATTGTGGAGGGTACAATGTGAAAGGAGCGAGGCACATGATATTATGCGTCGGTAACGCGGGCTTGAAAACGTTTTCTGAAGAGGAACCCGCGAGTGGGGCCAATAAAAAGTGCTCAGGTCTACGGCCGACTCCAAGGTTCCTCGGCGGTTAAAAAGAAAATAATATGGGAGCCTCCCAAGCAAGCAGTCCCTTTACACGCGCCTTGGACTCACGCATGTCGTCTGCCTACTCTTATATTTATCAGTCGTTCTTCAAGTTGAATGAGGATACTATTCAAAACCCACTGTAAGTTATTACACCCTATCGACACGACTTTCCGAAAACCCCGGCAGGTCAAAAGAGAGTTATGCAACGGGCCGTTCGGGAATTGTCTCCGATTCATGGTCTGGGCCTAGAATCGAACACACCACCGCGAAATTCCTAAACTATGCGAAAATATTCTCGTATTTAGCCTCTTTAGGACATTTACTTGACGATGGGTCCGGATCAGCTGAGTGGCTCTTAGCTTACATACGAGTGTGTAACACATACGAGTCGGCAACTAAAGACATAAAATGTTCCAATGTGTTGCAGACTCGTATGCAAGCTTTTCGTCTTCACGTTTTTCCCTTCTTCTTTTTTTCCCGTCATTATGTCGAAAAATTCATCAACAGTGGGCCACCCAGCTGCAAAGTTCTGACCTCCTAAAACGAATGTATTTAAGCCATTCAGATTATCTATTCAATCACGTTAAGGATACAAATAAGATGTGTGGTAAACTTCTTTACATTAGGAAAATACCATTAATACCCATTTAGATTTTAGAAAGAAGAGTGATTCCACCCACCAAATGTATTTTGCTTGAAGAAGACACCTTGTTGCCTACTGCGGCTCAAGATTGTTGGCACTTGTCCTTTCACGTTTAGGAAAAATTCTATCCGCTTTCGTGAAGGTGCTAAATCTATACATAGATAATGAATTATAAGGAATAATTTAATACAAGAAGATTAATCCATTCTGGGGACCTTGAGTTTCTCAACGAATTGTCTGAGTCAATATCACAGAAGTTTTTCCTCTGTGATCAACCTTTTATGGCAATTATGTACCCTCTCATATCATGAAAATTAATAAAACCTGATCAAAATTTCACTCTACTATATAGACTATTTTACTCACTGAAACGCTTCGAATTCTATTGGGTTTCTTGATCATGTTGATGTTATCTTTCCGTGTAACCCACAGACCTTACAGTGAGTTGGCAGATGATCCGTCTTTATTCGTACATTTGACGCATCCATTTTGTCCATTACCCGCGGAATGGTAACTGTTGGAAGGGCAGGTGGAACTGAAGGACTGTCACTCTGCCAAAAGAATATCAGATCTGTCCATCACAACAGCAAATGGGATTTTTGGCAATGCAAGTGACGAACCACGTAGGTAGGTCACTCCCCATACTTCACACCCCACGTTGAGTAGAACAAATTGAATATGAATATATCGCACCCATCCTAGAATAAGGGTACAACTCAAAAATTGTCATTTTCGGCAAATCGCATTCAAAGTTTTCCTTTTACACCATTCGCTACCCGTTCTTTGGAACACGATGAACATAATTTATCTTTGCGAAATTTGTTTCCTACATTATTACTCTAACGCCCCATGGTGAATAAAAAGTTTTTTTGCCAGTGGGAATGGGAGTGGGGGGAACGGTTTTGTTGATTTTTTAAGAATTTTTGAGTTGTTCCAACTCAAACACTGAAATCTCACCAGTCAGGATCCAAAATGTTCAGAAAAGAAAGACACAAGTGAAAATTGTCCACACAAAAAGGTAACAACTCAAAACGAGACCCAGACTGCGTGAACTCAACTGAGTTGTGTCTTTCTTCCTAGGACGAGAATTGGTTACTCCCTCCATAGAAGAAAGACACGCGCACTCTCTAGCGGAATTAGAGTGCCCTACGCATATCTCCACCTTCTACAGACAAACTAGACCGTTTCTACTTCTCAGAACCACAACTAACTCAAAAATCGCGATTTTTGAGTTGTATCCTTATTCTAGGACGGGTGCGATATGTCTGGTTTGCTTATGATTTTAGTGAGAACAGAAAATATATCATAATTTAATTGATCATGATTTTATTATTTACTTACCCCTTGCATTATAACTTAACATTACTATGCTACAAGCACCCCCTATCCACTTCGTCCCACAGAATAAATTCTAACAAATAATGATTCATTCAAATAGGTAGACAATATCACAATTATATCGGTATCCCCCCCCCCCCCGCCTCCATCGCTATAAAATTTAAAAACATTTACTGACAATGGCTTCACAGAGATCTAAATAGTAAAATAATCGAACGAAAAAGTCAACAAAATTGGTTGAGAATAGGTGGAATCTATCTATCGATCTTTCTAAAAATTAGATCATCGTACAATCCGTCATCAAAATGAAATCCTCCATTTTTCACATATCGAAGCCCAAAGTTAAAAAAAGAAAAGAAAAGAAAAATGAATGGGAGGGGAGAAAACAGATGAAAATATGAAGAGATGATTTATTGGAATTAAGCCCACCGATGAACTAAATTTCAAACTCCCAAGGTTTGTTGAATAAGAGAACAGAAATCTGGATCGAACCAAAAAGCAGTAACGAATATTGGATGAAAATAATGAAAACTCACGATTAAACAGTATAACTCTTCCAACAACCCCTTCCATCACGAAATTCGAATCTCCTGAGATATGTTCTAAAACTAGATCGAATTCTTAATCGAACAAAAAGAGGGGAAAAAAAATAGAAATCGTTTGATAATTGCGCACCGCTGAAAAAGATCGATAATCCCTCCCCCTCATATTATATAGGTTTGTTGATCAACGAATAAAATTTGGGTTGAATTAAGAATCTCGAAAAATACTTACTAGCAGTGTTTTTTCAAAAAAATTTTTTTTTTTTTTTTTTTTTTTTCACTTTTAGCCTTTAGTTTTTTGATTCCCATTCATGTGCCAATCGTTGTCAGCCTCATCTGCAACCAGTTCTTGTTTTGTATGACATTTAACTCAAAATCCATGACCGTGTCCTATATTTTGACACCATAGAAGATTCTTGAGCCCTGATGATGGTTTTATATAAACCGAAAACACGGCGATAAGGACTTTATCCGTTTTCGACCCTAATCCTGATAATTTGACAACTTTTCATTTATTGGTGGTAGAAGGAAAGGCAATTCATTGGGTTAGACTACACTAAACATCTGTGCTTATGGGCTATCCCCTCCTCAAATTAATGTAAAAACTTGTGAAATTATTCCAGCAATTAATTTGCTCTTGTTCGCCTTTTATATAGGTTGTACTTACATATACTTTTCCACCTTCCTTTTTCTGGAAGAAACCTCAACCCATAAAGTCCCTCAATATCCCGTCTCAGACTCTCACCTCCGTGCAGTGGAATTATTCTCCTAAATTTCCTTGAAGCGACCTTGAGCATTTGAAAGCTCGCCGGCGCTAGTTCGTCATCCGGGAAATTTAATTTTATCTCCGCTTCCAACCGGTTGGTTCTTTATCGGTTTCATGTCAGTTTTTATCTCCACTCAGCTCTTCTCGTGACGACGACGATTTCACCACAAACACCATCGAATTCGTTATGCGTCTTATCACACTGTTATCACCCTCATATCACTTTTCTTATTAGTGGTCGAGAGGTCGGCGATATCTTCTTTTGAGTGGAAGTTGATAATTTTGAGCCCCTCTTTCCGTATTTCAGGCCCATCTCGAGAAAAGAACAACTTTTACTTCCTTGTTTCTCGTGCCGTTCGGACTCAGAATGATATGGAGATGAGGTTTTGAAAAAATATTCGTGGTGAATACAGATTGTCTTAGGTAGGTACCTCATCCATCTGTCAAAACGAGTTACCTAAGAGTGTTGATGTCTCATTCGTTACAACATTTTTAGAGATTAGTTAAAATTGGAACTAAACAAGAGGCCTACTCTAAAAAAAGTTTCTTACAAAGAGGTTTTGGATATGGTCTCAGTAAACACAACTAACTAATGACAACTGTTCATTTCTCTTTTGCTTTTCCCATAGAATCCGGATATAGGTACCTCCTCTAATTAACCGAAATAAAAAAATTTAAAAAAGAAAAAACTGAGTGCCGGTGCAAATTGGCATAGTCAATATTTCTGCTTCTGAACGTAAAAAAGAGGATGTACCACTTTTGTAATCGAAAGCGCAACATTGTCTTGGAGAAAGTGGAATAAAGTAACTAGGAATTTGACATTTCTATGAAGTCTAGATACTGAAAAATGTATGCGCCTATTACTCAGTTTCCTACCATAGTTTCAGAGATGGACACAAGAGGTGGGTAAAGAATGTATGCAGGTAGCCCGAAACGTCCAAAGGAAGGGAAAAGTTGCCGATGTTTCAATTTGTATTCCAGGTGAACCAAGTTTACAGTTGTTCACATTTGAAAACAAACTATTTTGTCTTCAAAATGCAAAATGCCATTTGCAAAAAAGAGAGTTCGGAACAAATTCAGTATTGCATCTAATATCTGTTACTTACTTGATTCCATCAAATTCCAAATGATTCTTTCAACTTTTCAATTGCTTAGAGATGTGTGGGTTTATATAGGTAACCGTCGAACTAAAACTACAGGGCTTAATTTAATTGTCATACCATTATGGTTTCCAGTACATTTTTTCTAACCTCTGCGCATGCATACATTTTCTCCGATACAGTTGCTAATGATAGGACTGACGCTTACTAAGTTAAACCGCTTTGAATCTAATAGTCTCCTGTTCTTTCTGTTTGTTACGGTAGCTTATGATCTACCTTTTTTTATTATTATTTTAAATGTGTATGATCTAAACAACTGCGTTTGAAATTTGAAGGATTATTGGTGCCTAACACACTTGACATTCCATTGTAATCCTGCTTATCATGACACGTAAGCCAACAAACTTTAAAAGACGGAGGTTCAAATTTCTTCGTGGGTGGTTATAATGGGTTATTTTTGAAATAATATTTGGAGAGCAATCGCATCATATCATCAAATCTCGTCGAATAGCTCAGCCTTCACCTTGATTTAAACATGAATGAGCACTCCAAATATTAAACTGTTATGAAACATTTGGTGCCAAGATTCTCACCACATTCCTAACACACACTGCACTTCTTACATGGGCACTGCTGGCATTTACCGAGTTAAAACTAACAAAATTGCTATGTACCTATAAGTTATTTTAATGCCCCCAGAGCCCCGCAAAGTTTGATGGTAGGGATGGGAATATTGGATATAATTCATATACACATGAAGAATTACCTCTTGAAAGGTCACAAGCGTCGAGTAGGTAATCGTTTAGTACCTCATTTCCGTTCCCAGTTCTATTTCGTTAAAATTCCCTGTTAACATCACAATTCACAATCATAGAACATGAATTATTATCATTACCACCCTACAATTTACCTACTTTTTATGACTTGAGTAAGTTATTCTTGCTTATTAAAATATTATAATATTGCAATGTAACATTGTTTATTGCTTTTGTTTCAGGTAAGTCTACATTTCTTGCCATCAATATGGATATAATGGTATGTAAAAAGGAAACTTCATAGTAACTAACAAGTGCCTCATTGTATACAACACTTATTTATTTCTCTTTCACATTGTCTACTAATACTTTTTGATTTCGACATGAACACGTCCAAAAGTTCGGTTGATCTGACATGAGTTTCAGCAGTCTCATTCCATTTGTGGATAAAACACTACCCTTTGAGTACTGGTCTTCAACCAATCATATCGTCCAACTTCAAATGACAGTTAAATAATACACCACTTTGTTTCTGCACGAAATGTTTTGAAAAAAATGTATCTATTTTGTTTGTCCCCCTTTGTAACAGGCGATTGACCGTTTTGAAAAATGTTTTTCGGGTGTGACAATAAATGGCTATCTCAACACAAAAGAAACACAATTAAATTCTAAGAAGCAAAGTTTTTTGGAAAGCTAGGAGTCAGGCAACATTCAAAATCAGAATTTCCATCTCATTCTAGAGCATTCTGAACAAATTGGGGGTCTCGTGTCCCTCTCATTAGTTCTGTCAGTCTGAGAGTGTGTGTCCCCAAACTCTAATGCACGCATAATTTCCTCAACTGATTTTCATGAAAGTTTGCACACACGCACTACTACTAATCCACTATTAATCCAACGGCAATGAAATTTATAGGGGAACGTCTAGGAGCTAAACCGCACAATCCTTGAAAATTTCATAAAAATCGGTCCATTAGCCTCGGAGTTTTATATGTGTCGATCAATTTTAGTTTTGCACTTGCGTTATAGTTGTTACACCACCAATTGCGATATGATTCATAGGGAATTTCCCTGGAATATATACTCATCTACTCCCCAAGTTTGAACGAAATCAGACGAGTAGATGATAATAAATCGAAGTTATAATAAATTAACTTTTGTGCATGCGCAGAGACAAGTAATCATGCGACGGCAATGAAAGTTATGGGGGTGAGCTATCCGCACAATCCCTGAAAATTTCATCAAAATCGTTCCATTAGACTCGGAGTTTTGCTTGTGTCAAATGATATTGGTTTCGAGCATGCGCAATGGTTATTACTCTACCAATCGCGAAATAATTTATACGATATTTTTCTAGAACATGTACAAAATTATGTACCGAGTTTGAACGAAATCGTAACAGGTGGTGAGAAATCGCCGTTGTGACAAATTCACGTTTGCGCATGCGCACAGGCTTCTGTGCGAAAATAATAGGGGACTGTCTAGGAGCTAATCCCTGCAAATTTCATCGGAATCGGACTGAAACTTGGCAAAGTTTAAGGCGTGACAAGGATTTACCATAGTCAGACAGACAGACACGGAACCGAAATTGATCATCAAACTCTGAAACGAACGCAAAAAGCAAGTGGAAATTTTGATTTTGGAGGACTCAAATTTTTTCGACTTCACTCACGAACACAAAGCGTCCCTAGCATCGGTAGTGGGGAAGCAAAACGAAGAATTGTACTTTATTGACACCAAGTACTTACAGTATACCCTTGAAGGTGGACATATTCTAAACAGCGGTCTTGGTTTTATTTTAAACTTGGAGCCTACAGTACAAAATTTGGCTAAGATAAGCGACACACTGACCATGAAGTTCCCTTCTTATTTTAATAGAAACCCTCGTCGACGGCATTCTAAGAGAGAAGTGTGATAGCTAGGTCGCATAGATGTTCAGCTTAATCGATAACAAGTGGTCGTCATGAAGACCGAAAGTCAGCACGGTCGGATGAGCGGAGAGCGAGTTTTAAACGACCGGATCATTGCAGTTTGCGCCCTTGATTGCGAAACCTGCCGGTTTAACAAGGCCGCGAGGGGCGAGTCACTCGGACATTAGCCCAGATTGAGTTCTGAGCTCCCCAAAAGAAAACAACGGGCAGCGAACAGGGGAAAGCCATGGATCTCTTCCTTTGGACAGCTGGGATGTGAGAATCCCACTCCAACTAACCTCAATAGCCCGTGAAGGCTCGGGGGACAGAGGCGTGAAGCTCATATGGACCGAGGTGACGAGTGTTCACGAGAGTGTTTGCGAGTGTTCCAGTTGCGAGATGGAAGTGTCACGAGCCGGCAGTGTTAGAAATCACTTGCCGAATAACTAAACAATAAATTAAATGGAAAATTAGCTAAGATTTCGTTATAAACACCTGATTGAAAGGCTGAGATGTATTAGATGTAGCCATCAAAACAATCCACTCAATCTAAAATATTATGGTTCCTTTTTATAAGCATAGAATTTTTGTTACATAAACTGATGATTAAGGATATAATTCTGAACGGGCTTTGGAAATGTTCACGAGAGTGTTTGCGAGTGTTGTTGCGACATGGAAGTGTCACGAGCCGGCAATGTTAGAAATCACTTGCCGAATAACTAGACAGAAATCAAATGGAAAATTAGCCAAGATTTATTTATAAACACTTGATTGAAACGTTGTGATGTATTAGTCGTAGCAATCCAAAACAATCCACTCAATCTAAGATATTATGTTTTCTTTTTATGAGCACAGAATTTTCGTTATATAAACTGATGATTAAGGATGGTATTCTGAACGGGCTTTGAATTGTCCACGAGAGTGTTTGCGAGTGTTGCTGCGAAATGGAAGTGTCACGAGCCGGCAATGTTAGAAATCACTTACCGAATAACAGATAGTCAAATGGAAAATTAGCTAAGATTTCGTTATAAGCACCTGATTGAAACGCTGTGATGCATTAGATGTAGCAATCCAAAACAATCCACTTAAAATACCATGTTTCCTTTTTATGAGCACAGAATTTGTGTTACACAAACTGATGATTAAGGATAGGATTCTGAACCAGTGATTCATGTATCAAGCTCACATGCGATGAGGGTGCGCGGTTTGTACTCATTTGATTCCTAACATAAAAGAGATTTCTTATCTATATCAACTAACTTACTGTCTTGCCAATCTCGAATATGATACGGCTTTCCTGTAATTGTGATCTGGACTGGATACTGATATTTTGTTGAGACGGCACCCTAGTGCCTTTGAAGAAAATAAAACTCACGGAGGATGATGTTCCTGGTGCCCGATCACTCACTATAACATTGGTTCTTTATAACATGATATAACGTCGCTTTCAAAAGAAGTTTGAAATGGTTTTTGGTGACTTTATGACCGATATCGGTGACGATGGTGACGAATTAGTGGAAGGAAAAGATTTTTGTTTTAGCGAATTTTTGTAAAAAATGGAACTATTGCAATGGCACTAAGAATTTTAAAATCAAAATATTCGAAAAACTGATTGACTTCATTGACATCCGTTTTGAGACATTCAAACAGAGACAAATCCTAGAGTTACAACATCAAGCTTTCCAATCAAAAGGATCAGTTCGTTGGCCAGGATTTTTTAAGTACATTAAACTGATAAAATTGAAGAAATGCACTCACTCAAGTTTATTTTATTATTTAGTTGAATCAACATGTGATCTATCTAATTGATATCAATCGCATGTATGAATCAAAATATTATGATTGTATTACCAAGTTGAATGTTTTTACCGAATAGGTACGAAATAAATATTATTATAAAATAACAAACCAAAAGTTCCGAGTCATTATCGCATTACTACAAAAATTTCCGAAAATTTGTTTTAAAAAATCACTAAAAGGGCTAAAAATGATTAAATTTATATTGTTTAGCAAAATTTTAGTCAAAAGAAGTTTATCAATGATGAAAGAGAACATTACGAAATTTATGTAAAAATGTATGGAGAAAAACGTTGGCACTTAAATTTCATAAATATTTGCCAAAAATGGATAAAAACTGCAAAAAAAGCTAAAACCAATAGTTTTTCTGAATATTATTTAAAACGAGTTTTTCGCCATAAAATTTGTAAATTAACAATATGTTTTTGCTGAATTTCCTGAATCTTCAAACAATTTAACATAATATAGTACGATAATTCACGAAAATTCGCTCATACGATCATGCTGCATGACTGGAACATTCTTAGAAAACAATGAGATTGATAATGAAACAATAGAAGATTTAAGAGATTGATATTGATAGCTGGACTTTTCCTTTTCCTTCTAACCGTCGGCGTTTGTCACCCGAAGGAATTTAGTTTTCGAACTTGTCTAAACTGGTGTGTGACGATCGTGTTATTCGATCAGCAATTTCTAGTCTGATACTGAAGTTGTGGCTTGGGGCTTCTCTTGGAAAGAAAGAGTGCTCTTAAAGAGTAATAACCTTGTTTGTCGAACTAGAGCCTTCCTGCTGAGCAAGTTCACTTTTGAGAAAGAGGCCAACCATGTGATTCCAGAACTGGTTATTATATCACCTTTTTATTTTGCATTCGCTTTTATTGATGATGTTGTTACCTTTGACGTTACTGCCCGTTTTTAATTCAAGGTCTCAAGCCTGGATCAATTTACAAGTCAATGGAATTAATTTATTGAGATGGACACCATAAATATTCAAAATGTTCGTGAACATAGGTCGGTCTTGAAGGCATGATATTATTTTCGAATCAATGAATGAATAATGAACGTATGATGAATTGAATTTGGTGTTATACGGGTTGAAATCTAAATGAAGAATTGTAACAAAAATAAATTCACTCAGTCATTACGATTTTTGGCATTTCTAATTTACTCAACTGGGTTAGTATTGTACTGCGAACGTATTTCTTGATGAAAATTTGCCCAAGAATCATTATGCCACTTGTATGGATCATTGAGATGTATAAATAATTACGAATTATAATTTACCTCATCAGCCAGCTAGTAGAAGGTGTAGTAGTCAGCTAAGTAGGCTAACATTTAGAGCGATGCACCACAAAAAAGTTAAATTTTTCCCTTACTGGGAAAAACATCAGATCATGGATATGTCTGTTTTTCGCAGTGAGGGAGAAATTAAGTTATTTGCATAGAGCCCATGATTTCAATGGTCTCTTAATGACCAAGAGAGTCTCCCTATCAATTTTCAACTTCCTAAGGTGAACAGGAGAGAATTTAGCTCACTCAGCTGATCAGGAAAGAGCCCATAATTTCAACTTTTTTCTAACATGATATTGATTATAGAGCTCAGCATTTCATTTTTCTTCTCAATTCTTTACTCTGATTTACTGTAGATTTGCATAGAAATTAACTATAGTGACCACTCAGCTGATCCCGCCCATATTCTGCTTAAAGAGTAAGTGTTAAGGAGGCTTGACGCCAAATTTAAATCTTTATCACCAAATAACGTCACATTTTTTTGTATCAGGCATATTTTGGAATGACCCCCAGCCATAAGACATATCCATGTCAACACGTGTGTTTGCTCATGCGCAATGGCCTCTTTTCCGAACGCAATCAGGTTCATTATGGTTAGATATCATTATTATCTTCATATTTATTCAATAGAAATATCATCCGAGTTTGAAAGAAATCTGATACTTGCGTAGAGGCACATTTGTTCCAAATGTGATGAACTTGTTACCATCCCGAAAAATGTTATTATCACAGCAGGAACTCTTGAGTTTTGAAACCACTAATCCTTCTTTAAAATAACCCATCGGACCAGATAAATATCTGTTGGGAGGTGAATTTATAGTGTAAGAGGTTTCCTTAAGCCTACAAGTACAGATCATAAAATACGCGGAAAATCTTTATAATGCGGACAATACCGAATAAATTAATGAGTTCTGAGGATCCGTTGACTCATCTTTCTGATGTCATTTGGTCGATCTAGTGACTTGATAGAAACCGATTGAGATCAAAACCTTCTGATCTGTGGAATCCTTATGACAACCTCTCAAAACCCGCCTTTGCGTTGAATTCAATAAAACGTTACTGACGTGTTAGACTCCTTTCGTGGGCGTATATGAAAACATAGCCACATGAATTCTTTGATTCGCTAATGATGGGATGTCGACACACTTCGCTATTTTCACTTGGGTGTTGTTTCGGAAATTCAACCGTGAATTCACTGAGCCAATGTCGTAAGATCAATGAGAGCATAACGATAGTGTCTTAGGTATATTGTATTTAACTTAATGATTCTTTACGAAAACTCTCTAGATAGCCTCCCAATTGAGAATCCAATTGAATTTATTTTTCTCTTCTGCTCGGTCAGTAAAAAATATGACCCTATGAACTGCGGCGCCCCTTAATTTGTCATTTGTCCCAAATAAGGAGCTGAGTAGAGAGCCAAACACTTTTCTGACCAACAAGTCTAGTTCTGCACATATCATACACTGCTTCCTTGCTTGGAGTCCAAGCCCAAATTCAAATATTTATGATAATAAAATTATTTTGAATGGTCTACAATTCCATCCAAAATTTCTTGCGTCAGAATATTGTTGACCTTACCAAATCATGGAGCTAACTACCTCACTGGTGTCTGGAAACCAATACCATAATTTCTCGAAAGGGGCTACGTCATAAATTGATTTTATCACAAATCAACATCGAATTGGGATTTACCTGTGCTAGGAAAACAATTGAGAATAAGAATCGAAAATTTATAATTTGTTTTTGTGGTCATTCTTTGCAATTTGTTCCGGGAATATAGAAGACCAAAATCACTAGCGTCTGGTGAAATTGGGTGACTGTTTGGAAGTGTTGGAACGAAGTGTCAAGAGTCAAAGTCCTAGATTGTCTTTCACATATTGAGACAAAGTAAACGGCGCTAGGCATTAGTTGTATCAGATAATGACCCAATGGCTGGCAGATGTATAGATTTTGAGAAATTAGTTAGACAACTGTAACAATATTAAACCAGATTGGAGTATTGTATTGTACCAATATTAGGTATGTACCTGTAATTCCAATCCATAAAAGATAAAAATTATGATCGAGTAAACGTTGAATTCCGTGATCAAAATAAAATTCATTCATTCAGAAGTAAATTATCCAAGTAGTAGTTCTTTATTTCCCTATACACATACTAACCGTACCGTCAGGTGATAGGGATATACATATATATATATAATTCTGATCAAATAATCGGTAATGTGGTGACAAGAATAGTAGTATAATTGTTTATTGAGGAAAATGGAGATTGAGAATGGAACGCTAACGAGTTCCCAAAAGGATGTCATCATCCTGCGCAACTTGTACCTATAAAGAGTTGTTCAGAGAATCGCCTACTGGGAGTTTGGTGAAGTGGGACTGTTGAAGGAGTGTTGGACTGAATCAGCTATGACATGATACGAAAATAATTGTATTAATCGATCTCAATGTTGCATGGCTTCACACATTACTAACGACAAGAGGATGTAATCAGGTTAATCAGAAAAATAAGCGACTGGCATTGACAAATTTTGAGAAATTATATTAGGCAACGGCAATCTATGGCGTAAGGCGTAAGAGTAAATTATTAAGGCACATCTTTCTACCTACTAACTCTGTATGTCAGAATGATGATCGAGTAATCGATAAATGCAGAGATTAGAATAAAAATCGTTTATTCAGAAGGATTGAGAATAAGAATTGAAAGCTGATCAGTTCTTGGAAGTCAATTCGCTCTTCTCACAGATCTGCTCGTGAGATTCGATGTCGTAATTTCTTCGCAGCTTCTCCAGACAGCGTTCGTAGAAGGAAGACTGAAATCACCGGAGTCTGACGAGATGCAGGTTGTGACTGGTTGGTACCAGGTTAACCAGAACTGTGGGATTTCCGTGGAGGAAGGACCCACTAGGATTTCTGGGGCATCTCGTACGAGGGAATGACACTCTTCTCCCTGGTGGTGGGCGACGAAGTGGGAGGCCGTGGGCACTAAGCTCCCGAGATCTGAGTCACTTCAGGGTCGCTCCGATCCTGCTCGGGATCAAGAACGATCCGGCTCCGTGGTGTTCGCAATCTCGGTTTTAGCGAATTTTTGTAAAAAAATGAAGCTATTGCAAAGGCTCGGAAAGTTTTAAAATCAAAATTTTTGAAAAATGTCTGCATTGAAATCCGTTTTGAGGCATTCTGAAACGATTCCTGAAGTTTGCGCTATTTTGTGTGTGTGCGCGCGCGCGTGCGTGCGTGTGAGTTTGTGTGCACGTGAGTGTTTGCGTGTGCGTGTGCGCGTGCGCGTGCACGTGCGCGCGGGCGTGTGTGTGTGTGTCATTCCAGACGATAACTCCCCTCAGAATTGCGATAAAAATTCCGTTCTTGCTCCAAAAAATCAAGCTTTCCAAACGAAAGGATGATTTTGTTGCCAAGGTCTTTTTGAGCACATTAAATTGGTCAAATTTTTATGCTGAAAAAAAAAATCACTAAAAATTGCTAAAAACTGTTAAAAATTGTTAATTTATAATTTTTAGCGGAATATTTCTCTAATAAATTTTATCACATTTAAAATAGAACATTTAAAAAATTACGTTCAAAATGAGGTTGAAGATGTAGGTACTTAAATTTCATTAAAATTTGCTATAAAATCGGTAAAAACTGCAAAAAAAATCCAAAATTTAGTTTTGCATAGCAGAATACTATTTACAATACGTTTTGTGTCATACAAATTATATTCAACATTTTCTTTGCACTCAAAAAACAAATTTCAAAACAATTTTGCATAATATAATATGGTAACTTACGAAAATTCGCTGATACGATCATGCTGCATGACTGAAATATTTTTAATTTCCATCATTGAACCTTTGTCATCAACAATGATTTTTTCAAAGAACTACGTAGTGGAACATTACGGCCTATAGGTACCTTTTGCTCAATTATACCAACTTTAAAGATACGAAAAAAATCAAGACGTCTTTAAATCGAAAAGGGATTTTTAGTAAGCTGAAATTTATCTGATCTCGCTCGTTTAGCCAGACCATGCTGTTTAAATCGTATACCAAATTGATGTACTAAGTGGATAAAAAGTAAAAAACCCGACTGTGAATAACAGTACTTCAAGTTGATATGTAATAAATTAAGTTAGTATATAATAAGGTATAAAACAAGGAAGAACACGGATGGTATATCTACAAAAATAAGAATTTGGGTGAAACTTTGCAGTGTTTTACTATCCTAACTACCCTACAGTCGTAAAGGAGAGTAAAGCGATCGGTGAAGAAATAAAATTTCCTGTAGGGTGGAGGGAGTGTTTGACAAAGACCCAGTGATTGACATCTCACCAAAAAGTTTAAATAATGAGGCATAAAAGTGTTTTACTGGCTTGATCCTTCTGGATGTTCAGACAAAATACCTTCTCATTGAAATATAAAGGCGGTCAAAGGTTTCAGGCGGGTTTTTGTGAAATCTGGAGAAGTTTACCCAACAGAACCTCGTATTGATTTTTCTTTGGTGCTGTTTCTTGTGATTTTGTTAAGAGAGTACCTAAGTGTTCTATTTTGCTTCAATATGCCATCCAGATTTTCAAATTCAATTGTTCCCACGGTTTTTCTCAAGCAGTTATTTGTGTAGATTGCATTTATGTTATCATCTTTTGGAAATGAACAAAGAAAACATGTGAAAATGCAAATTTCAATTACTAGTCCCCAAACTGATGCTCCCTTCAGTTATTGACAGTGCTGTCGTTCTTGCATTCGTTCTTTGTTTTATATATTTATATAAATACATAGCAACTGAGAAGCTGATAGTTTACCATTAGAAACGAACTGTACTTATGATATTGATAAAACCTTGTACCTACCTATTTTGTGATATTTTCAACTTTAGCTTTTTGAATACTCCTATTAATTTTATATTTAGATTAATAAAACGAAGTTCGAATGCTCAATTTATTAATAAAATGTTGAAATAAAATAATGTTTTGTTGATCCACGGAATCATTTATTGCAGAAGAACTAATGTGTCGATCATGGGGTGTCAATCACAGGTGCAACCCAAAATTTGGCTGTCAAAAATACTGGGTCAAAAAATTGATTTAAAAAATCGAATTTATGTTTTCTGGCTTGAATTAGTGATTTTTCCAATAATGAGCAGTAGGACATCCTGATGCAGCAGTAGATGTAAGATTCAAGTTTGAACAAACGAAAAAACATAACTTATTGCTTGTCAAAGACAAAATTTTTCTTAAGGTGTCAAACACTGGCCCCTCCACCCTAGTATTTTCTTCATTTATTGATAGCTATTGGTGCAAACTGTGGGCCCCGCTTGAGGAGAACCCCTATATTATTATCACTCGTTAAATGTTGTGAATAAATCAGCCAGAACCGAATCGCTCGTACATTGCAACGTTGGGTTTTGCCCTTATATTATGATCATTCTCCCGCTTATTGTTATCACAACTGGACAGGAATGTGGGAAAGGGAGATTTTTCGGCCACAGATGGTTGATTTTATCTGTGGTGAAAGAGGAAAAATTTAATCTACTGCTAACCAATGTGGGAAACAAGAGAAGTTGACGTTTCTTTCCGGTTAGGTCGATCGACCACAGCCTCAGTCTTCAAAACGCACCATAGAATTTTCTGGAATGTTGTAGAAGAAACTTTATGTTCTTAAACATGGTCAAATGCTGTTGTTTACCTTACAAGAGAATTTGAAACCGACTATAAGGTAGGCGGACATTCCCTTCGTTGTGACCAAATCGTACTTTGGGTTTCATTTGGTGAACCAATTTGAAACTAATTCAAAATAAATTTTCAAAAAATCTACAAAATTGATTGATCAGTAGCAAAACCCAAACAAAAATGCAAATAATTTGTACGTGAGTACTTACTCATTCATTTTTGTTATTTATTATTTTCAGAGGGCCCCGCGTAATGTTTATCACCCGCTTAGCGTTATTAAAATGAGTTTGGCCACGGCGATCACTTTAGCCAGGGACCCACTGTGAAAGGAGAAGAGATACGAATATCAGTCAGTGTTTAAAAAAATTCCATTTTTAATAAACACTTGTTTTCCAAATTTTGTTAACCTTGTTGAGTAATTATCACCTGACTGCGTGTGATCATTATTGCTAAAACATGTTCTCTTTGCATTTCGCCGCATTTAGAATAATGGAAGCCACAACATATTTTTTGTGCAAAGACTCTCATAATCTCACTCGGTTTTTCCTGCAACTTCCAAACTATGAACTTATCGTATATTGTGTATTACGATGAAACCTATTTCTTTGATTCTAATGAAACTGATTTTTAAAAATCTCTTGAACATTACTTCTCTCAGGTTTGGCTAAACGTACGTATGTCGAGATACGGCTATTTTACATCCACCTAAACTAATTGTTATCGTAATTCTACACAGTTCCCAGTAACTGTATTATTCTTTTTCCCGTCTATTAGTCCCGCTAGCCACTCGACTTTTCCGTGACTGTCGTATTTACGGAACCCCCTGATTTTGTGTTTCCCAGGTTGTATTGACAAAGGGAGTTCGGTTCACTTACTGTGTGGGAATAAAAACTCAAAGACAGTGTAGGAAGAACATCCGGGTCGCGTCATTTGGCTGTCGTGTTGCAACCTCGGGAACTCGGTTTACGACTTTGCGGTCCGAACAAAAAATTGTATTTGTCTTTTTTTTTTTCGCGAAACAACTAAGTCATTATTTGGTAAGAGTTATATTTTTCCCTTAAAACAACACCAAGTTTACACTGCTTTTGCAACGTAAAATACCCTAGTCCCCCCCCCCCCCCCCCCCCCCCCTCCAACCCAAGTCGTTGTAAACCAAAAAACCAAACGTGTGATAATATGGATATTCACAAGCTTATCGATTATCATATCAATATAGATATCAAAAGCTTTGCTTTATCAATTCATAAAGAGCAATGTTGAAACCAAAGTATCGTCAAGTATTGGGAATCACTTTGGGAATAAAGTTACTCGCAAGTAGAATGTAGAAATGAGGGTGGATGTGTGTATCTCGCAAACAATATTTATGAAAATAAAAATAAACTCATAAAATATGGATGTGAACACGTTATTACTGTAGAATTTATCCATCCGAGGTAGATGGGTTGATCTTAACCTAATTATCCCTCATAACAGTGATTTTGGAATTTGGAGCATGTTCATGCTCCGCTTCCTCAATCGTTTTATAGGTAATTATCGGTGATTTTATGCAAGTAGTTCGGGTCCTTGGTTTTTAAAATTTGTTTTGTATTATTCTGCGTTGGAATATTACTCTTGAATTTCTTCCTTTTACGCTTCTGGGGATCAGAGAATTCCTTTTCTGATTCATCTACATCTTCGCTCTCGTCTGAATAATAGCGCACAGTCGACTGTTCTGGCTTCAACGATTTTTGTAAGCCTAGTTCTTCGATTTTCTCCTTGAGACATTCGATTTGCTCATCGCGCTGCTTTAATAACCCTGACTGCAGAGTCGCCTTTCTTTTCTCCTCCAAAACCATTTCGTTTGTCTCACTCAGAAATGAAATCAGAGTAGAAACGGTTTTAAATAACTCACCAATTGGATGGACGAACGACCGGTGAATCTTGTACTCGTAGTTGTTCGGTAAACACTTTCAACTTAGCCTTTATTTTCGCAACTGTCGCCTCAGTTTCTTCAATGATTTCACGAAGTGTCACCCCGGCGGTGTCCGGTGGGTTCATTTTTCATCACTGGTAATTCACATTAGCGAAACAAACTTTTGAATATCTCGAGCGCGATGTTTCCTCTCCGAGGTCTCGTGTTAACGTGTAATAATATGGATATTCACAACCTTATCAATTATCATTTCAATGTGGATATCAAACTTAGCTTTATCAATTCATAAAGAGCAATGTTGAAACCAGAGTATCGTCAAGTATTGGGACTCACTTTGGGAATGAAGGAACTCGCGAGCAGAATGTAGAAATAAGGGTGGATGATTGTATCTTGCGATCAATATTTACGAAAATAAAAATAAACTCATAAAATACGGATGTGAACACGTTATTACTGTAGAATTTATAGCTATTTATATTCCAGTGATGTACATATTATTTCTATAAAATATATAGAAATAAATTTGATCAAATATATCATAACATTACAATTTTACTGAACTAGTTCATTCAATTTTATGGGGATTATCTACTAGGTAAGGGGCAACTAGGTGCTGAAGCCTCTTCTGAACTTCTTGAAGAATACCAGACATTTAATAATACATTTTAATAATTGTTTATTGGTATGCTGTTGGTTGTTTAGGTAATGAAATATCTGATTTTATTTTTTGATATAATTTCATCTAATATCTATTTTATTTTGAAAAAGTATGCCAATATTCAGTTTTGAAAACATAGATCCACATAAAAACCTTAACAACCTACCTACCTCCTTACCTTGGAGTTAGTATTCCAAAATAAAATCACAGTGAGAGATTTCTTAAAAGGTGTGGTTTGATGAATATTCTTTGGCTTGAAAATGGAAGGGGTCTTGTGAGATCAGATACGTCATTGGCCCCCTCCCAATGTAAACACCGTGACGTCACGCGTAATCTTTCGACAGATGAAAATTCTTCAAAAGCATCACACCAGTAGCACGTGCTGCCATAATGTAATTTTCAGTTGAAGTTATCTATCAAAACTAGAGATCGAAATGTACCAACCCAGTTCAATTACATTTTTTATACTAAAACAAAAACTACTATTTCAACTGGATTTCAAATTATTTTGTAGATTTCCGAGTTGCAATTGCTCCCAGGTATTGAAGCACCAGACTTAAGAGATCAGCTGCGTCAAAAATAGAGCTCTCGAATTAGCTGGAAAGGAGCTCATAAATCTGCAAGAACATTTTCTGCGTTGTCTAATGTACTTCACCCAAATTGTTCATTTAAAACGAAAAATTTGGGGGGCGAAGAACGCCGAGATCCACTAATGCTTCTGTAAAAGACAACTTTTTCTCTTCTCCGATCTCCGTAAATTGTTAGAATTTTTTCTAAGTTCCTCCAAACATGAATTTGACCCTAACTTAAATAGATATAGTCCAGGTGGGTCCATGTATGTATGTCAGTCTGTCTATCTGTCCTTTCGCGCTGGTTCGTTCTGTAGCCCATTGACGAAGAGGATGATTTTGGGCACATAGAAAGGCATTTCTTAGAGAGATTTCATTAAAATTTCAATATGATTGGTACATCAGCAAACGAATTAATTTATTTTCATTTAGTTAATTTCAAAATAGGTACCTACCAGTGTACTTATCGGGTGAGCCCGAAATCGGTCAATTGTTTGTTAATTGCCTACTCTCCACTGTGATTTCACAGTGTGACAAGTTTCAAGTTCTTTTTTTTCTCCCATTTTTCGCTGTAGTGGCCCTCAAACCAAATATTTGTTGTTCCACCCCATCGATCTCAGAAAAAGGCGGTCTTTGTGTCAGTCAGGCAGTTTAACGGTGTCAGTGGGCCTCGCCTCACTTGAAAACCTAACAAGACTCTTGCTGTTGCCCCCTTGGATTTAGAAAGGATTGAAATCGGAAAAAAGAAGTATTTATAACGGGAAACAGTACAATACCAAATGGAAAACAATTTCCTCGGATTTTCAAAATGAGTGTTTAAGATGGCAGAATGATGAGTGATCTTGATACAAAATGTCGTGGTTGTATAGATCATTAAAATATGTAAATACATATTGAAACAAGTTAAATCAATCACGAAATAACATTTAATAGGTACGTAGCTATAAAATCGTAAGCTGAATGACTCACTGCAAACAAATTTGTAGTTATGCGTTCTTATTACAAGGATATCAAGTTGAAACATCTTTAGAAGTTAGTTTCTAAATGCGTTGATGTTAATATGATATCATGTATAAGTAGGAAATCGTATCAAAACCACCATGATGCGATTTTGTTCGAAATGCCTCCTTTTTTTCATGTCAATAAATAGATTACCCGTGTAGCCACTTCTTTGTTATTCTATTTTGCCCCTCTCGTGATCCCGATCGGTCCAGGAGGTCGTACAGGAGCTACTGAGGTCACAATTTTAATCGACAAAATGTTCCAGGTTAGGTTCCGAAAGTCCCCACCACGTTCCGCTACAAATTGAACTTACATTAATTTTCCTTTTTTCTCTGTAACGCCCAGGCCAATTTTTATTCTGTTAAGATTTTTGTAAAAGAGTAATCAACTTAGTGTGTAAATACATCTAGAACTCATGTAGGGAATGGAAATTGAATCAATATATTGATCGACCTATTAGAAGAGAATCACAATAGGTGCTCTTGACCCTGGGCAACTTACAGCCCCTTGTATGGGTAACTCGTGAAAACTGTAAAAAGATCTACCTTAATAGATCGAACAATTAATTTCAACGGACTATCTTTTAATGTTTGGGCAAAGAACATCATTATTCAGATCGGTTATAGTACCTACTTCCTCCAAACCGCAGATCAGCTGTTCTTAGTAAAGCGTCAGCTCTTTAGTTTTGGATTCTTCAGTAGCTGCTATTATTTCACTTGCAAGGGGGGTACGCAGTGACTGCTACGGGGATTTGAATGTGGGTATTTTTTCAAAACACAGGGATATAGCAATCAACTTAATGAATACAACCAACTTAGATTTGAAGTTGTACTTATAAAGAACACTGTAGAGTTAAAGACATGTCGAGAAATCATCACCTCGAGCACTCACCCATATCAAACTTGTGTGGAACCGAATGACTTGACCGCTCATTGGTTTGTTCATTGCACCAAACTGCACACATTGACTCATGTGCAACTTGCACATGAATGTCTTTACTAACACTATTAACCGAAAAATGCAATGGAGGACCCAAAAAATGAGAAAACAGTACAAGTAAACAATAGGAGGATCCCAAGTTTTTAAGCGAAGTATAGAAATAGGTGACCCCCTCCAGCATTGCTATTCGGAGACGCTGGGCGCTGAAGGGTTGAAGTCTACATAATTACAATTTAGATTTTCCCCTGCCAAACGAGAAGGACAAATACGATAAACTGATTAATAAAGCAGTTGAGGGAGTGGTGAATGATGATATCAATTCGTTGTAAAACAGCTATATAAAATAACGTAATATCTACTCATGGGACTAAGATGTTGGAAATCACACCCTACAAATTTCATGGTTACAACAGACCTAATGTAAGCCGTGACAGGGCGATTTTTATGCAATTACATGCAACCGAGAGTGTATACTCGTAAGAAGTAATTAATTCTTCGCGGATTCTCTGCCTTCAGCGAATAAAACGGTTGTGATCGTGAATGGAGTCACCTTCACCCGAGAAAGGTCAGATGCCGAGGTCTTTCATCTTTTCCGCGAGTCAACGGCCGTATGACTACCAGACGACTTGTCATCGCTTCGGAAGATCTGTTTTCACCACTTGCCCAATCTACTCAGTTTCGCGAGTGAAGTCAAAAGAGGAAACTAATTTTGGAGAACAGGATTGAGCCTCTAGCACGGAATGAGATTGGCAATATCATGTAACGCGCAAGTTATTACACATAGGCTCATTGTTATATTGTTGAACATCCCCTCTTCGCAAATTAGTGGGCTAACCAGATTGATTAACGTGCATCCGACACCCCTATCCCTGAAAATGTCATCGAAATCTGGTGAAAATTGAGGAAGTAATTCGTTTTACAAGGATTTCATTATTATCGCTCGGGCACAAGGGTTAGGTACTGCGCATATTAGAATGCATTAAAGCCATATTAGAACCAAGGTAGAGAAACTTCAACTTTGCGCATCTGCTGAGGCTATACCACTCATCTTGACACGCATAATTGAATTCGTATGACCTAAGTGACCCGCTTACTCCCCAAAAAATCCATCAAATTATCAGAATAGCGGGCACAGAGGTGACTTACCACGAACTTCAATTACCCCATGAGGGTAGGGTAGAGTCCAAAACGTAATACTTGACGGTTTTAACAAGCGAACAGCTAATCAGCTTCGTTTCCCCAAATCATGAGCTTGGTCGCTCCTGTTCGCATAATTTATAGACATGAAAAGACACAACTTCACATCCCAAGTGGCTATTATTATCTTATCTCAGTCTTATCTTAATTATTATCTTATTCCATTTCTCACCTCACTACCGAAGGTAGGTAAGCTTTATAGTCGTGCAGAAAGATGAATATTGTTTCAACCTCCGAAATCGATGTTCCTTCTTGCTTTTTGCATTTCACATCTTTGTCACCGATTTGGGTTCCGTGTCGGTCTGTGGCCAACTTGAAGTTACCAATCCTTTTTCCGATTTTGCCGAAATTTTTAGAGATTGTGCGTCATGGCTCCTGAAAGGACTCCTATAATTTCCAATTTTAATCTTTCCTCTACTTACTAGACGGAGTTAGCTAACGCCTGGGCCGAACTCAGTGGCCTCAAAGACAATTGCGCAACTCGACACATCCTAAAGGAAGAGCAATAGAGCATTCATATTCATAATTATTAATCTTCGGAAAAATTTGTTGATACCACATTATTCAAAATGGATTCAAGTATCATTTAGAAACAATAAACTGCTCTTTCCAGCCACGGACGTACCCCATTGTCTCGAAAATCATATCTAAATGGAAGGTGTCGTCAGCACAGTTGACCGTTATACAAGCTGCTATCGCCATTCAGGTCAAACAAAATTGTCATGGAAGCCAAACCTAATATCCTGTGACCTCGCAGTAAACAATTGTGACGAGCTGCACTTGAATATTTCCTTACACACACCTAGTTGAACCCAGAATAACGGTCACAATAAAAAGACTGGGAACCTCGGCGTCAGCTTTAATACGTCATTATCTGACTGAATGTCTCTGGACATGGACATTTACATTGCCTACAGTAACTCTAGGTAAAAACACCCTCTTTGTAATAATTTACAGTGTCTACCAAATGTTAACCTGGATTGGCTTGACCAATCAGGTTTGCTACGACTGTTGTAGCAAATCTGGTTAGCCAAGCCAACATAGGCAAAGATTTTTGGAAGACACTGCAAATTATTACACTGAGAGTTGTTTTGCCCTTCACTGCTGGTCGATAGATGAAACATAAATATGGGTACTGTGTATACAAATTATATCCTTGAACGTTACGTAGGTATATATATATATATATATGTATATATATATATATATATATATATATACCTTTATCTCTAGATATATATTTCAATTGGTAGGTGGTTGGAAAATCGCAAAGTGAAAGGAAGTTCATTTCCTTACTTTTCGGCGTCTCTCACTCATCGATTCAGCCAATAATGAATGTCACGATCACAAAAAAGGACTTTCCTGTAGGAGGTAATGTAATAGATACCTACCGAATGAGGAACAGGTAGGTACAGACTGTACAAACTGTACAAGAAGCGTGTTCACGGAGGAACTTACGTGAGGTGGTGAAGCGTGGATAATCTTTTATTACCGATTCGTTCCTTTCCAGCAAAGCGTGTACCTTTCAAATGAAAGTACGCACGCCCGTAGTGTAGGTACCTACCTACCCTTCATTCGGCTGTGATTTCTGATAGCATTCAAGGTTGGGCAGAACGAGACCAGGGCCAAGTTGTAAAACCAGGCCAAACTTGATTGAGACTCGCGAAACAGTCGCAGTATTTACCTAAGCACCTTCTTTTTTGTGTGTTTTGGCGCAAGCCGCCATTATGAGTTTTTGGTTTATTCGTTTCTATTATTAGAAATAATGCGCTTATTCGTGTATGTAATCAGCTGAGTATGATTATCAGCAAAGTATTACTCAAAGGTTTATTAACGAACGAAGTGAGTACTACGTTTACCTACCTACTTTGAATTGTGGCTGCATTTGTCTGCCAGTCTGTCTGCCCCGCACTACAGACCGAAATTTTAGAGCTTTCGGCTTGAAATTTTGTAGGTAGACTCCTTAGACGCCTCGGCTATGCTGTATAGTTTTTTGTGCCGAAAGTCAGCGACGTCGAACAAAACACCTCAGAAGTACGTGTTTAGTGTGGATTTCGATAGTTTTTGTCATGAAGAATCGATTGAGATGATTTTCATAGCGATGTTATTCGATGCAATGACGTATAAAAATCCAAAAGATGTGTTCATTGTAGTTTTTTCTTTCATATTTTGATATTGAGTGGAATGGTTTAATCCTGTTCAAAGCTCAATCTATCATCCTTACCTACCAAAAATATTGACCAAGTATCAATTTTTGGGTTGCAAAATTTGAACATTCACTTAAAAATGAAAAAATCAACATTTTTAGATGCACATTAAAATAGGTCAATAGGGTAACTCCGAACTTAGTTATTTCAAGTAACTTGGTTATTTTCTGAGTCAGTAACCTCCAGGCTCATAACTTGACTCCGCTCCGTATTTGAAATAGATCAAACCGACTTTTTATTTTCGCGTTTGACAGCAGATAACCTAGCATGTTCTTTTTCTTCTCGTTCAGTATAAATAATACAGAACAAACTGTAAGAAAATAATTAAAAGCAAAAAAAGAGTATAGAAGCTGGAACCGTGGCCGTTCGAGCGACAGAACGAGTTCCAAAAATCTCCCTGCCGCCAAAATCTGCGGAAGGCTGTCCTGAAAACTCTTGATTCTAGTACGTTTTTCCGTATATCTACGGTTTATTATTAATTTTTTTCCATCCTGTTGGTATTACTTTTGTCTTTAAACTTACACGTAAATTTTCGGAATACCTACTTTGATTGTTGTCAGGATTTACTATGACAAGTTATCAGTTATTTTTTTTTTTTTTTTAAGTTATCAAACTTTTTGTTTGTTTCAATAATCGCTCTTTTTTAATAAAGTCTAATAAAACCGATAAAAACCTGGAGAAAGTGTTTCAGAAGATAGAAAATCAGGGTTTTGGGGTGCCCCACGACCCCGGTAATCTCAAATTCCACTACAGAGTGCTCTCTCGTACGTCCCGGGCACATGAGATATATATATAATTGTAGCGAAGCATCAAACAAGCATTAAACGAAAACACTGTATAGGGTGGTGCCTGAAATAGTTGAGTTCAGTCTACTTCAACATGCGAAGGAAGTCACTTTGTGATTCACAACCATGTTGACAATTTTCCATCATTTCAACATTTACTCTTAAGTGAGAATGGTTGGTTGCACTGCACAAGCAACTTAGTACGTCCAAAACTTGGATTTAAACAAATTAAGAGGATTTTCGTTAGAAATTAACCCAAGAATCGAATCTCGGGTTTTCGCATCCTTGTGTTTATGTACATAGGATAGATACACTACATCCTATGAACAGACTTCACAAACAAATGCAGATGCCTAATTAATTGGATGCTTACTGGAGTTCACACTTCTAAGAATCTGGAATTAATATGTTGGTACATCAGGATACTTTACATTAGGATGTTATTATTGAGTAAAAAGACTCAAGCCACTTGGAGCTCAAACGATCAACAGCTCCAATAAATTAGGTTGGTGCCTTCCTGCGGTACATCCCCTTTTACCTCTTAGCAGAGGCGTTGGCAAGTTTTAACTTAAATTAGTCTATTTTTGCGTCTCTTCCCCTATTATCGAGTATTTTTAGGACATCAATGGTTAAAGAAAGGTTTGGCACCGAACTCAGTGGTGTATTTTTGTTTTCGGCTGGGTAATCTCTAGATTTCGTGTCTTAACTACTGGTGGCTTACTTTAAAACAAGACAATTCGAATATTAATCGTGAATGGGTTTTAAATCGATCATTTGATGATAGATCGATAGCAGGGACACCTCCCCATTCAGTAGAGTGTCTGCTGACACAAGTACTCTCCATCCATTGCGAATTGATAGTATTGTAATAATTTAACAACAATTACGCATGACAAAGCTCATGTATTCTCTCAAAAATTCAAACTTAACAACCAACTTTTTGAACTCTAACAACAACTTTACTATAAAAGGGACACCTGATAGTTATGGGTTTCCCACCGTATGCTCTGTGGCGTAGTGCTTAGTGTGTCCGAACCAAAATTTGCTTTTCCGGGTTCAAAACCCAGTAGGAACTACCTACATATTTTTGCTTCCTCGCTACCTATCGGAGGTTGGGAAGGTTTGTGTTCGTGCAAGAAGTCGAACCCCCCTACCCAATTAAAATTTTCTCTAGGTTTTTGCGTTTCAGACTTACTGATCAATTTCATTTCTGTGTGTATCTGTCGAGACCACATCAAGCCACAGTCAAAACTCCTCTACTTTTCAGTCTGATATTGATTAAATTATCAGGGATTATGCGGGTTAGCTTCTAGACGGTCCTCTATAAATTTCTTTGTGATCGATGACAATTTTTCATGATTTATCAGTCCAATTATTTCAAATATGGGGGGGGGGGGGGGGGGGGCTGTACAGATTCCCATAGACAAATGTTTCAAAAAAAGTTTGTAAAAAAAAGAAAAAAATTGGACCCAATGTGCCTAATGGATCAATTTTCAATAAAAAGTAGAAATCCGATCATATTTAAAGTAGAACGTTGTTCATGAGGTCTATCTGCTACGAGGGCTCTTTTCAATGTATTGATCAATAAAATAGACGATCTAAATGACGAGTTAAACGCTATGCTGCAAATGATATGCGTTCGTGAAAATCATTAGCAAATTTACAGCAAAGTATAGACGATAGTAAAAAAATTCGATATTACCGAAAATCCAATGTCGATGAGGAATCCACTCAACCCAGAACGGATGAGGGTTGCAATCCAAAAGGGTCCCCCGAAGCACTTCCAAGATCTCAGCCCCGCCCAATCCTTCCTACTTTCCCCTCCATAAAAATGTACCAAAGTAGTCGTGAAAATTACGAACGTCTAGTCAATTAGGGTCAAACGTTGAACGAGTTTGACGTGATGGGTCAAATAGATCGAAACAATAATGAATTATTCATTAAATTCAGACATGTGCATTGGTACACGGGAAATGAAACTCTTTTGGGATAGGTAAATTGAAGCCCTAAAAAATTAATTAGAATCTGACTGTCCTAGAACAGTTTAGCTAAGACAAAGATAAGGACAGACACGGAGGCGAATAAGGGCCGGTTTCACCACACACAAAAAAACGTGATCCTGTTTCATCAGGAACCGAGTTCAATGTAAACCATGAATTGATCTCAGTTTGAATCCATTTCGTTTTCACCATTGAACTGAGTTCCTAGGAACGAGCTTTCGACTGAACTCGGTTGAACATCGAGAAGAGATGCCTTTTTTCGGGAGCGGGAAGGTCGGTGTTTTGTTCCCCCACTTATCATGTTATCATTTGAGAAACAGCTTCTGCTTGACATAATTCATAACCATTTTGATGTTACCGAATCGAATGGAAAAGTTTTTCATATTCATCGCAGAGTGACACCTCATTTTGAAGATTTTTTAAAGCTGAACACGAAGGTGAAGCCGAAATTGCGATATCATATTCTGTTCTGCGATTGGAGCTGATGGACCACGGAGAAGCGCGATTGTTTCTTAAGGAACGTCCCTATAAAAAATTGTACTCCAATACCCACCCTTTGGGTAGTCCCTTAACTTTTGAATTTTTTCCCGATTTTTATTTGCTTATAATTAGTATCAGTTACCCCATATACGCTCTAGAAGTTTGACTTCGATAGGTACTACCTCAAAAATTTTCGAAAAACAGTTGGGGGGGAGGGTTTCTTATGGGACACCCTTTATATAGATACAGGTACATAAAATATATGCACACACGCATACAGATAGGTACATACTTAAATTAATTTCTTGCGCCGAAAAATCATCAAGCTTTTCAAATGAAAAGGCGAGGTCGTTGGCAGCACAGCACAGCTGCTCAAATTTCAAAAAATGTGCTAAACAAAACAGTATAAATATCTAAAAATCGCCAAAAATTGAAAATTTTATAATGTTAGTAGAATTTTGGTCAAAAGAAGTTGACCAACAATGAACTAGAACATTAACAAATTTATGTACAAAATTATGCTAAAAAACGTACCTACTTAAATTTCAATAAAATTAAATTTACCGGCAATCCGAAAAAAAATTAAAAAAGCTAAAATTCAAAATCTTTTTGAATGGCAGAATATTATTCAGAAAAAGTTTTTTGCCTTAAAATTGGTAGGCGATTTACAATTTCTTTGCACTCAAAGTGCTTCAGTTTCAAAACAAAGTAACATAATACTATATATAGATATTTTACGAAAAATTGCTCATACGATCATGCTGCATGACTTTTTTTCCGCTTAGCTGGTGCTTGATCGCTCTAAAATCACAAGAACAGAGTCGTTATCTTGTGACGAAATCTCTCTTATCGAGTACATCAAAGTTTTCGTTCCTCGGTTTGAATTTTCTTGGACGGGAATTGTAAAATCTCGATCAAAATCAAAACTCTCGTAGTTTTCATCTACAAAAATTAATGAAAAACCCCGAGCGAGATCTCTTGTCATTATCACTTGATATAAATAAAGAACGTCACGAGAATTTTCGACAAATTTTTATGAGGAGGTTTGGTAGGAATGTGAGGAGTCGAGCAACCGGCCCATAACCGACCGAGTTCGAGCGTTCAACGCTGAATGCAGGTTGATCGGAGATCTGTCATGAACTTCTATGGTGAAATCCATATTGCGGACGATCTCCGTTAAACTGCCAAACAGCGTCTTGAACTTGAATCAAAAGCTTGGTGAAACCGGCCCTAAGTCAGGGAAACGCTAAAAGTAAAAGAATTGGATTTCGTTGGATAGTAGGTACCTACCTACATTTATTTTCAACAACATGCAAATAGCAAACAACCCCACCTACCGTACGAAGTTAGAACCTCTAGAATAGTCTAGAAGGTTCCACGCTACTTCCATGCTACTCTTCAATCACCGCCCTTCCTCCATGCCCGTTTGTTGTGGTACCGGCGTTTTGTTATCGATTAGGCAACACTGCGCCAACCAGCTGTTCAGTTCTCCGCTCCCTCCATCTTCCATCCTCCTGTTTAGCGTTTCGATTATTTGATTTTCGTCATCCTTATCTTTATTTCTCCAACCTCTGTTGTTCTAGAATCCTCTGTGCCCCAAACGAATGTTTCTTTTTCCCCTCTCTGATACTAGCTGAATCTTTTACAAAATTCCATCAATCCATTTTTTTAAATGTTTATTTCCGTGTACTTACTGTTGTAATACCTTGTATTAATCCATCCTTCCTATTATATTCAACATTACTGTTCCTCGTCTGCTAAAATGTGAGTAGCATTTATTTTTCCCTCTTTTTCAATTCTTGAATTGATGTTGTTGAAACTTCGTTTTCCACTAAACTTCTCAAGACAACGCTATCGTGTGTTCTCAAAAACCGTTAACGGGTACCCACGTATTCATTTTATAATGAAAATAGATTCCATTCTGAGAAATTTGACACCAAATGCACTCTCCTACGATAGCACAGTTTTCTTTAAATGATTTTTCCTGAGCTGGTGTTGACACACTAGGCACCGGGCATTACCGGTGCGCGAAAAATCGTAGAAAGAAAATTGTAATAGCTTTTGGTCATATGATTTGTTTTGATAGTATTACCAAGTATGCCATCAGTAAGTACAACTATAATTATATAATTATCATATTATAATATGTATGTATAAAGGTATAATTATATTACCTACTATAATTGCATACACTATCCATTTAGAATTTGAATCAACGATATGTTCGTATTAAAAAACGACTTTCTAAACGACAGCTTTCAAAAATTCCATTTAGTACATAATATGTAGGTACATATATATACAAGTTGAAAATAATAATAACATTACGTAACTACCTTACTAGATGGTTCTTTATCTAGACATATTTGAGTAATAAGGTAGGGAAGTTCATACCTACTATTCTATAAAATTGCAAGTAAGTAGGTATACTCCGAGAGATATGAGAATGGGATCAAGAACTCCTTTTACCTGTAGTGAGGACAGGCTACATACATCTTCTTGGTCACTTTTCATGAGCGCTAATTCAAGAAGGAAAATTTCCCAACTAAGCCGGGCCTTCAGTTTCCATCTTGTCTTACGAGACAAGTTGGAATCGTACTTGCGTTATGTTTGTCGTCTTTGGGGTGTTTGCTTACTGTCTCTGACCGGATTCTCTTGATTCTCACTCATCCTTCAAGGGGGAAAGCCTCTAAAATCGCAAGCTCGCTGCCTGGTTTTTGCATCTGGAACTACTATCAGAAAGAAAAAGATCACCACGGACCACTCAGGAACGTTAGTAAAGTGAGTGAAGGAGTTTTAGTTTTAAATCAGTTTGTATTTGTGCAACGAATACAAAATTTTATAAAATGATTCGATGTATAGGGTAGGCTAATAGTACAAAAAAAAAAAACCTTACATCTAAAAAATTTCACAAATCCCACCTAGGCAAAAGAAGCCTGTGCGTGGGCTTATCAGTATGTGAGAAAAATTCGATTATAATATTGTTTTTCCGCCTATCCTAACTGTTGTTGTTACACATCGCATAAGAGAATTATAGAAAGGGAAGGTAAGTGACTATATAAGTAATGACTATACAAACATATTTTTATAAAAAGATATAGATGAAAACAGGGAAGTAATGAAATATAATATAAGTATTACAACAAGATATTCGCAGATATCCATGCTTTTAACAAAGCCTTATTTTTTAGCGTTTTTGGTGGGAAGAGAAGACTGGTTGGAAGTGTATTCAAAAGTTTGGGCCCTTGCGAAGTAATATTTAAAAAACCGAGCTGGGTAGTTTTGTGGGGAATAATATACTTGTTGGGGTTTCTGGTTAAGTGGGCAGACTGATTTTCCTGTAAAAGCCATGGCCTGTTTAAATAAAATTTTATAATTTGTAACGAAATGGTCTGGTTGACGCTTAAAAAGCCTGTACTCCCAAAAAGCTGATTTGTTGGATATAAAATGGGTTTTTTCATTATTATTTTTAAGATCAGTCGTTGAGAAATTCGCAGGGGTCTGAGATGAGATTTGTATGTACAGCCCCAGGCTATAGCGCCGTATGTAATATAAGAATGAATTAAAGATGTATACAGCTGCTTAAGAATATGCAAGGGGAAAACATTTCTGCATCTATAAAATATATATGCACTTTGTCTAATTTTTTTCGCTAGGTAGTGTATATGATTTTTAAATCTCAGTCTTTCATCAATTTGTATACCAAGATATTTAGTGGAAGCAACTCTGTTCATTTCTGTACATGAGCATACATTAGTGGAGATACAATTAGAGTGATGAAATTTCACGGATAAATGGGCTTTTGGACTGCTTCGGATGCTATTAGAAAAGCAGATATAGTTAGTTTTATTGTAATTTAGGGAGAGACCATTTTTATTCAGATGTTGTATTATAGCATTTAAATAAGATTCAACGAAGCGTGCTGTCTCATTCCATGATTTAGTAGGCACAATCAAGCATGTGTCATCGGCGTAGGACAGCATGGTTGTTCCTGGGAGTGATAGATTACAGAGATCGTTTATATATATAAGGAAAAAGAGGGGGCCAAGGATTGTTCCTTGAGGTACACCAGCTTTGATATATAATATGTCGCTCATAGAGTTCCCTATTCTAGTTTGCTGGGTGCGGTTGGTAAAGTAGCTCTGAATGAGGCTTAGGGCCTGTCCACCAAAGCTAATAGATTTAAGTTTACACAATAAAACGGAATGATTGACAAGGTCGAATGCTTTACGTAAATCTAGGAAGATTACAGCAGTTTTCATCTTATTTACTAAATGTTGAGAAATAGTAGATGTCAATTTGTAAATAGCGTCTTCGGTCCCCATATTGGGACGGAACCCGAATTGGTTTTCTGAAAGAAAATTGATTTCGTCGAGATAGTTAGTAATTCTTGTTTTTAGTGACATTTCGAAAAGTTTAGCAAAGTGCGTTATAACTGAGATAGGTCTATAGTTGTCCATTTGGTCTTTTTGCCCTGCTTTAAAGATAGGGGTAACTATGGCCATTTTAAGTTTTTCAGGAATAGTTCCAGTTTCCAAACATAGATTAAAAATATAACATAAAGGATCCACGAGTTGGTCTGCACATATCTTGATAAGTTTCGTTGATATATTATCAAATCCACTTGAGACATCATTTTTCAAAGCATTAATATTTCTTAACACCTCATTTTTTGTTATAGGGTTAAATTGGTTCAATGAGTTGGGTGGTTGAGTTATTCTTGGGTTCATATCAAGCGGTTGGCTGCTCTGAGTAATTTTATCTGAGATATTTATAAAGTATTCATTGAAGTAATTAGCAATCTCAACCTTATCAACTATTTTAGCATCATTGACGGAAATGTGATTTATACCAGACGAGTTTTTAACACCTTTGTAGTTAGTTATTTGTTGAGAGAGGTTCCAGGTTTGTTTAGGGTTATTACAGTTTTTGAATTTTTTGGAGAAGTATTCATCTCTTTGATGCGTTATAATACTATTTAACCAGTTGCGGTACGATAAATACCGATATTCTATTTCCTTATCGATTGGGATATTCAATTGTTCAGACAATCTTTTGTGATTCATAAATTGTTTAAATAGCTTTTCTCTGTGACGTATGGAGACAATAGTGCCTTGTGATATCCACGGTTTAATAGGTTTGAATCTATGAGAGCGTTTCAACTCAGTTACGACGTTACGTTTTATGTGTGACTGAAGAATTCTATAATATAGGTCGAGGGCTTTTGTAGGGTTAGTTTCGTTATATAAACCCAACCATTGTTCATGGGCCAAGTCGTTCTTAAGTTGGGTGAAATTGGTAGAAGTGTTGACATGTTCTGTACTACCTGAGTCAGAAGGTGGAGGTAGTCTAGCCGAAGCTAGGAAACATGGTTTATGATCTGTAGCTGAATAGTCCAAGGTAGATGCAACCAGTGGTAAATGATCAGCCGTCTTGACATGAATATGGTCTAAACATGTTCCACTTTCCGGTCTCGTAACGGTGTTTATATAAGAGACAAAACCATTCAACACCAGTACACTCTGGTACTCCTGGCTCAGAGAGGTTTCAGCTAAAATATCAATATTTATATCGCCAACTATTGCACAAAAGTCATTTTTTGGAATAGTCGGTAAGTAAGCTGCAAGGTCATGTATAAAGTCTTGGGTAGGTAAGGATGGACTTCTATATACTGCAATTATATGAAAGCCAAGATTGTAGTTATCAAAACGAATTTCAAAGGAATTTGACGCCCTCATAGATTCAATAGGTTGAATAGATACATTCAAGATTGATTGCTTGATGAAAATCGCTAAAGAGTCATGCGTAGTGTGTTTGATAAGAAAGGAGTGAGTGTTGTACCCTTTTATGTAATACGGAATTTCATGGGACATTTGTGTTTCTGTAAGGATTAGAATATCTGGCAAGAAATTAAGATGCGAGAGAAAATCGCAAAATTCGTTGAAACGTTGCTGAAGACCTCTCACATTGTAATTTAGAATATAAGGAACACAAGAATCAAAATACTTATTAAGGTCTTGAATATCCTCGCACTCAAAGGTGGTGGGGGTCGGTAATTCAAATAGATCCATAATGAGGAAAATAAGTATAGCAGATTAGGAACAAAATTTGGAAGAAAAAATTTTGGAACAGAATTTAGGAAAAATTGGTAAAATTTATAAAAGAAAAGGATAACCGGTTACTGCGTGGGTACGTCCTTAGGTGACTTAACGAGAATTACTCTCGACTGGTCATCCCTCTTCATGTATATATTGCCGTTTCGATACCAGACCGTGACGCAACTTGCCTCAGCAAGAATACGATATTTTGGATGAAGGGAAAAGGGCTTCCTTCCAAATTAAATACCGCTTGGATATTGCTGGTTCCTATTTTTTCTTTTTTACTTTCCTTACTTAACCCGAAGGGTCAAAGTAAAGTCTTGCAATTACCCTGAAAATCAATTCGAAAACTCATGCTAGGATGGGTATTTTGTTCAACCTGAACCCATATCTATACGTTTCATGAAAATATGTGTATGTAACTCGTGTACACGAGTTTGGTTTCTACACCCAACAACTGGCTACTGTAGACAAATCAGCTTAAAATGGTCATTTGTAGGGGTTTGAAAAAATCAGAATATGTGAAAAAACGTCGATTTTAGCACGTTTTTTCCTTTTCTCCAAAATGGCTCGAGGGATTTTGATGAAATTCACAGTAGTTACTCTTCTTGTGGGTACAAATGATATCCAATACCCCTCATGCTTGGGAAAATACTCTAAGGGAGGTAATCAGCAAAATACTTCCAAAAATAAATTTAAAAATGTAGGTTTATAAGCACCTTTTTGGTCTTTCCTTCAATATGGCTCGACGGATATTGATGAAATTCACAGGGGTTACTGTTCTTATGGATACAAATGATATTAATTTGATACCAGTCATGGCCAGGAAGATGCACTGAGGACAGTAATAAGCTGAATAATAAACGTAAAAACATAATTTTTAGAAGATCGCACGACTTTTTTATTACCCCTTGGGCGGGGTCGGAAAGTAGTACTTTACCACTTACCTCATCAAACATTTCAAATGAAGCATAACTTGAGTTTTTGTACGACAAAACAGTAATTGTGCTGGCTTTTCAAATTGATTCGAACTTCAACACATCAGGCGAGCAAGAGTTTTCAATGTTGAATTTACTCTATTCATGTTTAATATTCTGCAAAACCCAGGAGTTTTTTGCAATTTCATAGGGATGGTTAGAAGGCAGTTATCACTTTCCTACTCGCCCGGAAACTAAATACAGGTAATCATACATTCGGTGTTCATTGGTCTCTTACTGACCGAATCCAGACCAGAAGAAACTTCTGGGCTAATGGAGTCCTATACTTGAAAATCAAACAATCGAATAACTAGCCCATCCTTCTAAGATGTGATCCATCATGATAGCATCCATGTAACATGAATACAAGTAAGGAAAGTAGTGTGAAGCCTCGCACCAGACGTTTCTTAAAGTATTCAAATATCTATGTGTTGATTGGAACCTTTACATTCCCCTCTCGATTTGAAAAAGGCGGGTAAGAGAACTTTCCCCTCATTTGAGGGGGAATTATTCCCTCTCAATGGGAATTCTGTTTCAAAGCAGTTGTCAAAGAGAGGGTTTCGAAGAAGTCAGCCAGTGAAAAGCAAGGAAGGAGAGTTGCTCACCTCTCCTGACCAGCAAGTGCAAAGGTGGGAAGAGCATTTTCGTGAAGTGCTCAACCCTACAGATGATACAAATGGGGCTGAGCTGGACACACTCTTTCAGAGCGTGGGTATGCTCGTACCTTCCATTGAAGGGGAGATCAGTGAAGAAACCCCCTCCATTTCGGAAATCAGAAATGCTATCAGTGAGCTGAAGAATGGCAAGTCCCCTGGAGTCGATAATATACCACCCGAAGCTCTTAAGGTGGATGCTGAAACTACTGCACAATTGCTCCATCCGATCATCTGCCGTATGTGGATCGAGGAAAAAATCCCCTCTGAATGGAAGAAAGGTCTAGTGATTAAGTTGCCAAAGAAAGGAGACCTCACAAGCTGTGACAACTGGAGAGGAATTACCCTTCTCACCCTGGCCAGTAAAGTTCTATCGAAGGTCATCTTGAATAGGATTAAGGAGCATGTGGAGCGGCTGCTGCGGAAAGAACAGGCTGGTTTTCGGAAGCACAGGAGTTGTGTTGATCTAATCAATACTCTCCGTATAATCCTTGAACAAAGTGCAGAGTGGCAGAGTCCTCTTTACGCCCTGTTCATTGACTTTCGCAAGGCGTTTGACTCGATCAGGCGAGACGCAATGTGGAGAACTCTGGAGGTCTACGGAATTCCAGGAAAGATCCTTCGCCTCGTACAAGAGATGTACAATGGGTACACATGCCAGGTCATGCACGATGGAGTCCTCTCCTCTCCCATACCGGTCACTTCGGGTGTTCGACAAGGCTGTGTGCTCTCTCCTACATTGTTCCTGATGGTCCTTGATCTGTTGATGAGGAAAGTACTTGGTGGAAGAAAGCGGGGTATCCAGTGGAACCTTCGGGACAGACTGGAGGACCTGGATTACGCTGATGATGTGTGCATGCTGGCACACCGTCTAAGTGATATATCTTTCAAGCTTGACAAACTTAACCAGTACTCGGAGGTCACAGGGCTCGAGATAAATGTTAACAAAACGAAGGAAATCAGGGTAAATGTTTCACTGAGAGATAAGCTGAAGGTTGCTGGGGAAAGTATAGAGCAGGTGGACTCATTCCAGTACCTGGGTAGCATGGTCGATGCCAGCGGGGGCGCCGAAGAAGATATTAAGAGCAGGATTCGGAAGGCAAATGGTTCGTTTGTCCAGCTATACCCGGTCTGGAGAAATAGAAATATTTCTCTGCGGACGAAGCTCCGACTGTTCAACACAAACGTTAAGTCGGTACTCCTTTATGCTTGCGAGACCTGGAAAGTTACTAGCAATCTATCGAGGAAGCTCCAGGTTTTCGTCAATCGCTGCTTGAGGCGGATCCTCGGTGTGTGGTGGCCCGACACCATTTCTAATGATGAGCTGCTAAGAAGGACGCAACAGCTTCCCATTGCTGTTGAGGTGAGGAGGAGGAAATGGCAGTGGATTGGTCACACTTTGAGGAAGGGCGAGGGAGCGGTGGAGCAAAAAGCGCTGGAGTGGAACCCACAAGGATACCGAAGACGCGGAAGACCAAGGATGACCTGGAGGCGATCTATTGAGGCAGAGGCAGCTAAAGTGGGGAAGTCTTGGAACCAGATCAAGGCATTGGCCAGAGATAGAGAGGAATGGCGGAATTTCGTCTCGGCCCTATGCTCCTCCTGAGGAGTTACAGGAAATAAGTCAAGTAAGTCAATGGGAATTCTGTTTCTCTCAGGGTGCAGATTAGTGGAGTGAGGGCCGTTCGAAGGAGAGGGATAGGTACATCTTCCATTTCGTCAACCCTCCTTGTCGGATAGTTCCATTCCCATATCTCTCGCACTATAGTAAATTGAATTTTGCTGCTCACATCTGGAGAATAAATGTCCAAGAATAAAGTACCTACCTACCTACTAATGAACAAAAAATATACCACCAAGATGAAGAACAAATCATATACGATCTCCCTTAACAATTAAATTAATGGTAGCTCAAATGAAGAAATCTAAGCGCATCGGTATTGCCTCAAGACAGGAAACAAAGACAAGAATCCGCTTTTGAAAAAATTTCGGAAAGAATGTTAAAAAAAAAAAAAAAGTCCAGTCATGCAGCAAGACCCTATGAGCGAATTTTTGAAGAAATCTTCGACATTTCAGTCGCTATTGATCGTGTTGAGAAATTTTAGTTTATGATTTTGATAGACAAACATGGAATCAAATTATTAACACATGCACAGAGTAAACTCATCAGTTGTGATTACATTTTTTTTTTTTTTTTAAGCACCTACTACCAACGTTTTAAACAGCATGGTTCTAGGATTGGTTATACAGGGATACTTCCATAAGAGTAGTTCAATCTGAATTTGGACAATATTTCATGCAAATATTACCGATTTTTACAACTAGCGAACGGCATTATTTCGATTTTTGACTGATTTTTCAACTTTGAAATTTTTGAAAACTTGATACATATTCTTATAGGAAATTGTACGCTGATTCCGAATATACCACATGTTAGAATGCTGAAAAAATTATTTCGCACAACAAATCGCAAAAAACAGGCTATTTTGAAATTTTTGACTACATTTTTGAAAATTTCAAGCCGAAGATGTAATCCGATCATGCTGGCCAACGAACTTGAACTTTCGTTTTGTGTCCTTAACATTTTAAAATTTGTTTGAAGTTTCTAGCACAATTCTACGGACAGTTATCGTCTGGAATGACACATACATACATACATATATACATATATACACACATAAAAAAAATGCGTTAAACTTCAGAATATGATTCAGAATAGCCTGAAACGGATTTCTGCATAAATCGTTTTCCAAAATTCACATTCTACGAATTTTGGGGCGAGAGCAATAGCTTTATGTTCTTCATAAATTCGCTAAAAGAGCAAAGAAACAAACTCCTAATAAAAATGTATATAGCGATATATACATGAAATAAAAACATTTCAATGAATATTCATGTCTATTTGAATGGGGTTCTGAGCTAACAAGGTCCGTTGCTAGGAGCGGTTGCGAGCAAAGGACCTAAGGCCAAGCAGAGGTGCGGTGCAGGCGCGTCGTCACACATGAGAGGTGGAGGTGTGGCGTTGGAACGGCGAATATTTGCAGTTTTTGAAGTGCATAGGTCTCAAATGTTCATTGACTACAAGAGTGATTAGGATGTCCTCGGTCTGATGTTGTTAACAAACGTTTATACTCGAGAAAAAGTTTTGCCACCCTTCGTGCCCAGAAGAAAAAAAACGTCTGTCAAGTTTGGTGTGGAACACAGCTTTCTCGTTTACCTATCATGAATGTATAGATCATTGAAAAGTTTTAAATGATCTTGAAAAATTCCATAGCGGGAAAGAGTAAATCAAGAAGTAGCTGGAAACGTCATAATTGGTCAATTAAGAAACGAAAAAAGTATACTCAATGTAATTTACGTTTGTACAAGCGCAGAATGAACTGATGAGTTGAAAACATAGAAATAGGTCCGGGACCATCTGCAACCTAAACCACACATTCCCTGACAATTTCATCAAAATAGGATGAAAACTGGAATTTAAGGTCGTCACGAGGATTTCACATTGGCGCCTGAGCAGTAGCTATTAATGATATAATCATGTTGAAATTTATTTAGGAGGATCGAATCGTCATCCCCCACCTATCCTCCAAATTCGAGCGAGATCGGACGATTAGGGCGTGAAAAATAGTGCATAATAGAATTTACGTTTGCGCATGCGCAGAGTGAAGTATTGAGTCAAGAACGATGAAACCGATAAGGGACCGTCTACACCCTAGCTCGCACATTCCTTGAAAATTTCCTCCAGATTGGATGAAAACTGTGAAAAATAAGCTTGTAATAAGGCATATTGTCACATGCGCAGTAGCTATCAATGATACAATCATGTTGAAATTTATATGGGATGATCAAATCGTCATCCCCTAATATCATCCAAATTTGAGTGAAATCGGACGACTAGAGCGTGAGAAAATAATGCTTGGTAGAAATTACGTTTGCGCGTGCGCAGAGTGAAGTACCTATTGAGTCAAGAACGATGAAACTGATAGGGAACCGTCTACCCCCTAGCTCGCACATTCCTTGAAAATTTCATCCGATTGGATGAAAACTGGGAAATAAGCTTGTTACAAGGATTTTCGGACACACCACAGACACGGAACCAAAGTTGTTCAGAAATTCTAAAATTGAAAGGCGAGTGGAAATTTTGATTTTGGAGACCAAACAGTTTTTTCGCTCGAAAGTGAAAACAATGCTTCCACTACCTATAGGTAGACTCGGAAACAAAAATAGGAACAGGATGTTTCACGCCATGAGAGAACAAAACTTGTATTCAGAAAGGTTCCAGAACTTTTACATGATTACACATGTATGTTTTTATGAAATGTAATAGAATTCGCAAAGTTTTCATTAAAATCTGGATCGCTCTGCATGATTATACTAGGATGTGCGCAAGAGGTGGGCTTCTCCAAACTGACTCAAGAGGTGTGGTTTTTTGAAAATGGGCTTCAAAACCCTGATAAATATTTCACCAGCGTGAGGAAAATGGAAATGATGTTCGAGCTAATGGCTTTTTCGCATGTATTTTACTTTACATTCATTCTCATAAGCAACGCTAAAAATCTGAGCCATATCTATAATTGGTGGAATCAAGGTCAAGAATAATTCATCCCTAGAGTCTTCAGAGTACTCAACTCCTGTACTCCCGAGCCATTTTCTGAACTTTGCTCTATTGTTGATGTCCTATGTGCCAGCTTCCATGACTAGAGCAGATACTGATCCCCAATCAGTACCTAGTTCTTATATAATTCCAAACCATCTTTTTACGACTGGAATGGGAAAAATAATAGGTATCTACCTATCTATAGATCCAAAAATGAACTACTGTGGGGCAAGAAGAACCACATAATGTATGGGGCAAGATTACCTGTTCTTTGGTTCATTTTGCCCCCAATAATAGTTTTCTGTAAAAGTGGTGATAACACTCTTGAAATAACAGACCAAAAAATGATGTGCTATATATATGATCCTTGTTTCTTGGTCTACCATCACTGAAATTACATACTGATTTTGAAACTGAACTAGCGTGAAAATGAAGAAGAGCCATGGAAAAAACAGATAACTAACTTTGAGGTTCCAAAACCTTTCCATATCAAGGGCTACCAGTAAACTGTTGCTTTTCTTTCAATCACTACTTTAGGAGGAAGCTCTAGCGCAGCTAATCAAACTATGAGGAAGAAACCAAACTTCTCTCTTTTTCAATATGTACCTACACAAAATGGTGGACGGGAGGAAAGGAGATTACCCTAACATTTTTTTCAAAATGACCTTAACTTTTTTTCCAAAATTGGATCAGCAGTAGCCACCCTGTTATTAGCAAGCGATATTCGGTCCGATTAGTTTTGTCCAAGTAATAGAACTATACTAATATTAGTTCTAGAACATGATGGAATAATTTTTTATTTTTAAAATCTTGTACAATTTTCCTACTGATTTTGTCAACTCTTGAAAAGTCGCAGAAAGTTTATGCATCAGTTAACACTATTCGACTGTTTGAATATGCACTCGAGGATGACATCGTTATTTCCTGTGTCTTGAAATGTTTAGCTGCAGTTGTTATGCAACTAACATTTTAAAATTGAAAAAATCGCAGCAGTAACGAAAGATAAGGTTTTGAGTTGTGTTGGGGCTTCCTGACCCTTCTTATATTACATTGAAGTTTGCTCAGCTTTAATTGGTAGCTTGAAAACCTTATGTTTTTATTTATCATGTAAATGTGAGAATACTCCAAACCATATTCAACTTTATTCATTTGATGCTGACGGCAATTTTCGTTTTGTGTTACAGCAGAGCTTAGCCCTGAAGGGCTTTAGCTGGTGAAAGATGGTCGACTACTACAAAGTTCTAGAAGTCACGAAGAACGCAACGACTGCAGAAATAAAGAAGGCGTAAGTAAAGTTTCATTAGATTGTTATCTAGTTTTGTCGTAGGTACAGTGAATGCTTGTTGGACTTTATCAAACTTCACACATGAAAATCCTAGTAATGAAGAGCCAAATGAACCAATTTTTGTATAAATAGGCGATTTGTTATACTATTCAATTAGATTCAATAGTGCGAATTGAAACAAATTTTGACAGCCCAGTATTTTTAATATCCAATAGAATATTACTCCTTCAACTGATTCGGTTGGCTTTCATTGGACTCACGGTGTCCCAGAGAGACTCTATCAATTTCAACTGCCTAGTTTGATCAGGAGAGAATTTAACGCACTCAACTGATCAAGAAGGCGCCCATCACTTCATGCATCTCATGTTATCCCAGAGTGGCTCCCTAATAAATTTGAATTTCCTTGGGTGAACAGGAGATAGAGGTGAACTGATTCCGATCTTAGTTCTAACTATTCCAACCTTCTCCAGTTGAACGGCTAAATTACCGATCCAGACAGAGCTCTGAGGGGTTCTACCATGGAAAAGAGACTTCTGAGTAGCTCTGGTGGTATCAATATCGATACTACACTTGTACCCTTATCTTGAACTCCACCACCTTTTCTAATCTTCCACCTATGAGTAACGGTAATATTTCAACTCGTAGTTGTACGATCCTCCAAAATTACCGTCACTCAACAGAGGGCTGGAGTTCCAATGGTAAGAACAGAATCAAGAAGGGGTGCAAACTAGATCTCGATCGCTACAGACGGAGAACGGCTTGGAAATATGGAGAGTGAGTCACAGAGCGTGCTTTTATCGAAAGTGAAGAACCACTTTATCCTGTATCTTGAGTGGTCTGGAGCAGTTCCATCATGAGATTAGGTTCCACATTTCCAATTGGCTCACTTGTGACTGTGTCACTTTTAAATTCCTAAAGTGAACAGGAGATAATTCAACGTTTTCTATGATCTTTCTTCTAAATCCATTCTTTTCTCACTTTAAAGCTTTGCCGATCCCCAATCCACATTATGGCCTGAATGCCTAATACGCTTTAATATTTACCAAATCCACTTTCTTAGTCTTAGCCTTTACGTATCCCCCCCATGGCCCACCAAATCTACTTTCCAACAGTTGCATGCTCTGCCCAACATAAATCTTTGGACAAGTTTTGCATCCAACACTGTACACATTCTACCTAGACTTTAAGCAGCTTTTTGGAAAATTTGGAACCCTTGTGGATCGGTAAAAATATGGTTTTTTGTTTGATCCCACTGCGGATCCGATCCTTGTATCATTACTCCTGGATCAATCCACCCCTCGCTAGGAGGAGTCGTTTTTTGATTTGAGAACGGTCACTGTGTGTCCCATCCTGACCCATGCTGTCACCGCCGCGTCCCCGCCTAGTGTATGACTCTTCATTCAATTACTTAGAAGGAAATTTCATGACGCCTGTGGGACGTAACTTGAGTTCTGTATGACTGGGATGATTCTACTGGGCATATTATAACTAGACCTCCATGACAGCCTGTGTGGCCAGCCTTTATATAAATAATCTTCCGAATAAAACCTTACTTGTTGGAAGTAATCGGTTATTAATTTATTACCATCTCAAACCTGAAAATAACTTTACCAATTAAAGTTCAAAGTCAATGTAAAACCAAATTAATTAGGTATGTTTGTACGTGAATGACGGATTCTGTTTTTATAGCTACCGGAAGCTTGCTTTAAAATGGCACCCCGACAAGAATCCGGACAACCCAGAAGAGGCTACTAAGCGGTTCAAGGAGATCTCAGAAGCATATGAAATCCTCTCCGATGGTAAGAAACTGTTAAGAATTAGAACTTGATTAATCAATATTAGCTATTTCATTGTATTTTCCCTTAAATCCAAGTATTTGATGATTTGAGGAATTTGCATGGTTTTCTCTATTGTCACATTACCCTAGCGTTCTTTACAGCCTTAGGTTTTCTTTCACATCAAGACACTGTTAGTGCTTTGCCTTATGTATTCTATATTTTTCTTATTTTGGCAGCACTCTACTACTATATCATACTTTAGCTAATTGATGGAACAAAATTAGTATAATGTATTGATTGCCGTTTTGCATCACACTCTGTAATACTTTGGTATCTATTGCTTGAACCTGCATAGCACGTTTATATTTAATTTTGACGAATCAGCTTTATTTCTTGTTAGATCCTCAATGTCTCGTTATCGTAAAATATCTCGAATTATATTTTCTAAAGAGGTTGTGATTAGACCTCATGGAATAAAGGAACGGGAACTCCAGCTCAGTTCTAAAAGGGGATTTCTGGGAACTCTAATCATGTTGTCTTGGAAGAAATCAGATTTTACAGCTTTGGCTCAAAGAAACATGTTGCCCAGTTGTGGGAAAACTACAGTTCCACCAGAGGTGGATATCTTCGTATCATTTTAAAATGTTCGTGCCTACAATGGGTGACTGTGTTTCCCTCCATTCCACAGGCCTCGTGAGCTCCCAGTCCTATGCTGTTCAATGCTCTAGAGTTGATTCGGAGACTGCCAACATTTTGAAAATATGTGACTCATTGACTTGCTTATATCAACCATTTTTCCTCCGTTCAAGTTGGTGTCGAAATATCACAAGCACAAAAATACCACAAGCACAAAGTGCAGCCCATTCAACTAGTGTCTTTCAGTTTGTCAGGCAGGTCTTCCATTTGAATCCGCAAATCTTACCAAATTCGTTGTCGGAGGTCCCTACTTTTTCCCCACAGTCTACATCTTCTTTCCAGTACTTCGGTTTATTTCAGAAGTATTCCGCAATATTGTAAAAAATCTAAGCTTGACGACTATTGTCGAAGAAAACCAAGTACTCAGGATGTTGTTCATAATGAACAGATTAAATATAAAATTAGTTATAACTCGGGAATCAAAACAAGGAAAATCTTCGGGAAGAAAGAAAGGGAATCAATCATAGCACGCAAAAAAAAAATTTTTTAGGAGAAAACTTGGCGCTTTGCGCCTCGGCGGGGGGCTCCGCCCCCCTGCACCCCCCGGTTTATTTCTTTTTCCATACTCTGTATGAAATCATAGGAACACAGAATGTGTTTTTGCGATGATTCTATTTCCTTACCAACGGCTTGGTTGCACGTGAATAATAACAATATTTGGCAATAATAAAATAAATAATTGTTAGACATTTAATTTGGTCTAAAACCCTATAAATATTATATAAATAAATATGTAACTACAAGAAAAATACTATATAAATTGAGAGCTTTCCAACGAATGGTGAACGATTTCTGTGCGATTAAAATTGCGGAAGTTCCATTTCCCTACCAACGGCTCGGTTGTACGTGAAAATCATAAGAAAATTTACAAGCGGTTGCAATCATGTTGACAATATCAATTATTGAGAATGATCATCTGTGTGTAAACAATTGATTCAAATAACCATGCTCATAACTCAGGTTGATGGCCACGCACTTCGCAGTAGTTAACATAATATGGTTGGATAAATCAGGAGCTTTCCAACGAATGGTGAACGATTTCTGTGCGATTAAAATTGCGGAAGTTCCATTTCCCTACCAACGGCTTGGTTGTACGTGAAAATCATTATAAAAGGCGCATAACGGTTTTTTCTGTCGGTTTTTTGTGACGATTTTTTTTCGGTAGGTCATCGCAAAAACACATTCTGTGTTAAAAAAAAAAATCAATTAATTAAAAAAAATTAAGTACCTAATATTCTGTGACAGCAGTCAAAATTATCCGAATTCAACTAACAGTTCACCATTGGGAATGCGCAGAAACGAATAAAGAAGTAAGAACCGTACAATTTCAATACAGTAGAACCTCGGTTAACCGAAATAAAGGAGGGAGAGCTTTCGGTTAAACTGTTATATGCTAAAAATACCCTATTAACATGGTGTGTAGGGAAAATGAATTAACAAACAATATCTATATAATACAATGTTTTATTTCATCTACAAAATAACACTGTGAAATGAGAACATAACGTGATAAATCGAGAGCTTTCCAACAAACGGAGAACGGTTTTTGTCCCATAAACACTATAGAAGTTTCATTTCCCCCACCAACGGCTTGGTTGTACGTGAAAATCATAAGAAACCATTCCCTTAGCAACGGCTGGATTGTATGTGAAACTCCTACTTTTACTGGTTCCTCATCTCCATAGACATCACTTATTCTAACGATCTGAGATCTAGATGTTAGGTAACTCTCAAACCATTTGTTGCAGTTTCCTCTTATTCCAGCATTTTCTAGTTTTTGACATTTTCATGTCTTTGCCCTGGCACATTGCACAAACGAATTCCTGTGAAAACGCTTGCATACAAGTCTGCAACGCATTAGGACATTTCATGTCTTTCCCCTCCCTCCTTCTTCCCTTCCATCTTCTAGCAATCTTGTCTTCCTCTGTGAATTACATTTTTTTCAATATAAAGAAAACAAAAATTAAACTCATATTTTTATTTATTATTTACATCCATACATATATCGTCGTGGGTAGTAAAAGAACGGTATGTTATATGTTATATGTTCTACATGACAGTACATTAACCCCACTAACCATTGATTGCGTAGACAACAATCAACTATTTTCATATTTTGATGCTTGGGTAGCATTGATTACCTAGGTAACACTCAACTGTTTTCAAATTTGGATGCATGAGTGAATACTTCCATATACTTCAAGACCCTGTACAACTTATTGTTCACGTCCTAAGGAGGCTACCAGCCAAATTTCAGCTTCCTACGGTTGATAGGGAAGAAGTTAGCTTCAGGAGCCACTCTGCTGATCAAGACCCTGTACACCTTATTGTTCATGTCCTAAGGAGGCTACCAGCCAAATTTCAGCTTCCTAGGGTTGATAGGAAAGAAGTTAGCTTCAGGAGCCACTCAGTTGATCAAAACCCTCTGCACCTTATTGTTCACGTCCTAAGGAGGCTACCAGCCAAATTTCAGCTTCCTACGGTTGATAGGGAAGAAGTTAGCTTCAGGAGCCACTCTGCTGATCAAGACCCTGTACACCTTATTGTTCATGTCCTAAGGAGGCTACCAGCCAAATTTCAGCTTCCTAGGGTTGATAGGAAAGAAGTTAGCTTCAGGAGCCACTCTGCTGATCAAAACCCTCTGCACCTTATTGTTCACGTCCTAAGGAGGCTACCAGCCAAATTTCAGCTTCCTACGGTTGATAGGGAAGAAGTTAGCTTCAGGAGCCACTCTGCTGATCAAGACCCTGTACACCTTATTGTTCATGTCCTAAGGAGGCTACCAGCCAAATTTCAGCTTCCTAGGGTTGATAGGAAAGAAGTTAGCTTCAGGAGCCACTCAGTTGATCAAAACCCTCTGCACCTTATTGTTCACGTCCTAAGGAGGCTACCAGCCAAATTTCAGCTTCCTACGGTTGATAGGGAAGAAGTTAGCTTCAGGAGCCACTCTGCTGATCAAGACCCTGTACACCTTATTGTTCATGTCCTAAGGAGGCTACCAGCCAAATTTCAGCTTCCTAGGGTTGATAGGAAAGAAGTTAGCTTCAGGAGCCACTCAGTTGATCAAAACCCTCTGCACCTTATTGTTCACGTCCTAAGGAGTCTACCAGCCAAATCATAATAATCATATAGCCAAATTTCAGCTATAATCATATAGGTACCTACCTACCTCACTTCTACGAATCATAATAATCATTGAGCATATTTCGTTACGTAACGTAACATAACGAAAATTTGGTTGTGTGCCATAGCAAAGACATGAAATGTCAAAAATCAAAATGGTTGCTCGAATTTTGATCGGCTGGGCAGCCGCAACACTGTCACCAAAAGGTGACAGCCTTCAGCCTCAGCGTTTAGTTCAATATAGGGGGGCACCCTTGTAACGCAAACCATCTCCAGTCGACCCATAGCTATATCCATATAACTCATAAGCTCATGGATTCATACATAACTAGCTAAGCACATCCTGTTCTTACCCCTCACCGCACGCATTTTACCCAAAGATCCAGGAAAGCCCCTCTTTCAAAGCTTCTTTTGGTTTGAAGTCTAATTTGTGGGAATCTAAGGCCTGTCATTTCTTACTGAGAGAGCACTGAACATTAGGTGAAGTTCGACGTTTAGAAAAGTTCCCAACAGAAGGCAGGGTAAGCATTTGAATGTTGCTCTATGCCAAAAGGGGTTTTCTGTTCTATTCATTCAAGTCCATTTCATCCCGTGGGGGGGTGGGTGGGGGGGGGGGGGCATGGTTTACTAGCCTAATGCACTGCCTACCATTTGGACTAAAGCTGGCGTTCCTTTTCCTTTCTTCTCCTACATAATATGAAAGTATGCTATAGTTACCAGCCTCTTAACTTCTTGGTGTAGATAATACCTATCAAGTATGAGTATTACCGTGTAAATACTTAATGATTATATGCTTTGTCCCTAATCGAGTCTATGCCTTCCCTTCAGAGGTATATACTGTGTCAGGCTTACATCCCTTGGTGGTTAAGCTGTATTTCATGTTTGTAAATACTTTCCCATCTTTTTTCGTTGCTGGTTAGTTCCTGCCAGACACGGACACATCATGCTTGCTATTTTCTTTTCTTCTTTTATAAAGTGTTGTTGATTACCCCACCTACAGATTCTAAAAGGAAGATATACGACGAGAGGCCCTCGTTCAGAGGGAGAAGCGCCTCTGCTGGCCATCACCATTACCACCACCACAATACTAGGCGGCGTACTTCTCCGTTCCGTGGCTTTTTCCACCGTTTTTTCCCCGGTACTGTGATACTTGAAAAAAAAAGGCTAAATAAAGGCCCTTCATGACTGGCCTGCAGAAGCAAATTACGCTTTTTTCTGTGTTCATCCGTGATTTATTAATCCCTGTAGTCAGCTCCCTTCATGTACATTTAACAAGAATTTAGCCGCTAATTATGTATGATACATTCCGGGTGAAAATATCAACTGTCATTGTTGAAAAAATTCTTCAATCACTCTTACGAAATGTTTGACGTATATACCTCAGTAAGGACCAGCAAATATTCTTTCTGTGACCAAGTTCAAATCAGAACTAGATTAAGGAGTTATTGATGGTTGGCCATATATTGAAAAAATCGTTCAAAGATGAATTATAATTCTTCATGAATGTTGGTATAAAAAGAGAAGCACTCCCAAATGCCCTCTTCTATAAATTGCAACTGAAAGCTGTCTGCATCTCATTACCTTTGAAGGTTCACGCAAAGTTAGCTAAAAAATTAATAAAGAAAAACAATAATGTTAATCCTTATCCAATATTTTTGGTCGAAAGATGAATTTTCACTACTTTTTTGGTGTTACCAAACACTGTTCTGAACATTCTAATTTTGAAGCCAAATTTTGGAATCCGTGATGGTCCAAAGGTTTGGTATGTCCCAGTTTGAAGTGGTGTGAAGAGTAATGAATTGAACTGTTGCCTCAGCTGCTAGGAGTAGGAGATCTGATTTATTCTAACTCAGTATCTAATTTGAGCTTTCGAAGTTTTGTTTACATTGTAGAAAAAGTAATATTTCTTCTGTAATGCCATCTCGAACACTAGGAAGTACATGGTTTGGCTAACAACTCAGAAAGCCATTAGATTCTCCTAATTTTACCTGACGTTGTTAAATTCTAATTGAATGATCTTATGCCATTTGAAATTAGTGCATCATGGTAATAATTACCACTTCGTGGTGCATGGTGGAAATTACTTTGATATAACTTTACTTGGCTGGGTATTCATGGTGTTTATGGTCAGTTTCGAAAATCGAGTTCATCAAAAAGTGGTGTCTTGAAAATCATCAAAAATTTAATTGCAATCAGTGTAAATGATGAATAATCATTGCAGGTTTCCTTATAACCAGGTTATAAATAGTGAACAGTATCATTACTTGTAGAAAAAAATAAACGTAAAACCTAACTACATATCTATAAACTTGAGGATTATTGACTCTTCAGTAGATTGAATAACGCGAACAACGATAATATCATATCGATAAGCATGAATCACAAAGTAGCCAACAGGATCGTTGCTAGTTTTCGATGGTTCGATGTCGACACTTGACTTTTAAAGGCATCAGCCGTTGGTATATTTGGCTCCGAACTAACAAGCTCCACCGCAAAGAGCGCTAGGGGGCGATTGACCAAAGTAATACGGTGGTTGACATGCGTTTCCCCTTGTTGATACCTGCGCCACCCCTTTTCGCTCTACAATTCGTTCTTTTCGTATAAAATTAGAATTATATAATTAATTGATTAATTATTACAATAAAGAAACACAAACAAACAAAAAACGGGCAAAAAAATCTTGTGTCCATCACGACTGCCCTTTTAGGCAACAAAAGCAGATCAAATCGGTAAGGTCCTTGTGTACGTGCTGCACTTCACCTCGAAGTTTTCATATTTAGGACTCCACTGAATCGTCGCAAAAGACGACGTGCATGTGAATTTAAACTCGACATAACTACCGGACCATACCTAACCCTATATTCATAATCAAAATGGTGAAAAATCTTGCATTACTTAAGGTACAGAACTTTCACCCACACAATTGAAGGTTAAAAACCATGTAAATATGAAAGTGTAGTAATGCTACGTAGCCCAAGGTATACATCGAAAACCAAAGAAAAAGTTTAACCATATGTACAATGGTCGTCACATCCACTTCAGCGATGACATAAAAAATATTGTATGTTGCTGAGACCTGAAAAATAATATTGAAATGTAGGTAGTTGATGATTTTCTTTGAAACTTGAAACTATTGTCAGGTTTTTCTGATTTTTGATAAATAAATTAGTACGTTCGTTCTTACCCTGCTGCAGCGATACTTGGGTATCTATCATACTCAATTAGGTCCATTTGTATACACCAATTGATTACACTCCCTTCCTTCTTCAAAGGCTGCTCCCTTCAACGCTTGTAATAGAAGAATATTGTCGGGTTGTTATTGACTGTTAAATTCGGTTCCTTGCCAATGTACTTGAAGTGGTCTGACTACTGTTTACCTTGACGATAAAAACTCGCTGCTGATATGCTTTATCGTTTCTGTCGCCCCTTGTATTGCTGTAACTCGTTTTGGGACTGGTTTTATGCATCTCACGTCGGTCGAGTATCTACTAATAACTACTATATTAAAACGTTAATTCTTGTTTCAAGATTCTTATTTGTAATGTGATTAGATCATTCGGTTTTCACCTTGTTGTCTCGATAATAATAGTACATGAAACCGTGAAAGATTTTGAATAATCAACAAACAATAACTGCTCGTACTGAGCTTGCCAAACTAATTATTTATCAAATTTGTGCCATGTTGCATTTGGATCCCAAATACCGGTATAATTATTTATTTGGAATTGTTTTTACAAATTGAAGATCGTATTCTCTGTGCTACATATCTCAGAGTTGTAGTTGAACAAAATTATACTCCCAAATGATTTTTCTAGACGAAGGGAATGCATAAAACATCTGAGCTTCAATTAAAACCCCTCATTATTTTTAAATCTTTGGTGTTATGTTTATTGAAAACGTCCATTAATACAGCTGTGTGTCGTCCGCCAAAACAGTTCGATTCCACAATTTCAAAGTGATTAATCCATTAATACAGTACTGATTTCGTCCTAACTCCTGACATCGGATGTGGTTAATCATTGCTAATTTTATACCTCCCTGGATTCTCTATGACAAAATTTATTCTACCTTGTTTGTTTCGCTGAACACTTTCAAATATTCTCTCTGTATAAAGAAAGTTCGTCCTACTCCGAATCAATTGTTATCTGGAACAACCTTATTCCACTTGAACAGAATCCAGAGGAGGTAGTAGTTGCTTCGGTGTACTTACATTCGCTAATCTAGCATTAATATACAGAATATATATTTTAATTTTTATTCAGGAATACCTATTTATATATTTGAATGATCGAAGGTTTTACTATATTTCTCTTCATTGAAGGTTTTACTGGCTGTTGTTTTTTTAAACTTTATTCCTAGCCGGGATGCTGTGTGGATTGTTGTGATTGTCTGGATAATTAATTTTAGTGTTTGTTTAGTGTTGTTTTTTGTTTATCGGCCAATCGGATTACGTGTATTTGTATGATTTATTTTCTCTGTTAGTCATTAAATATCTTCATGAAAACAGAGTATGAAAAGAAAAATTAGTTGGCACTACGGCATAACTATAGCGATAGGATAAAATCGAATAATTCAATTCAACGCCCATGTGTTTATTGAACGAATTTTCATTTTAAATTAATCTAAATTGCAAAGTGTGCAAAAATTGAAACATTTTCTCATTTGGATTCCTCAGTTGGTACAATTTTATTTAAATGTACTATATGCGACTATGAGCTCACTATATTAGTTTGAAGTTGAGTTGGGCTACTGAGATTCAAAGGTATACTTGATTGTACAACCGAAAAGTGTACGAATTTGCCCTTTTAACGTTGAAATTCTGTTCAATGGTCTCTAAAGAATAGTTGCTCCTGTTAAAAATTACTGAATACCCTATTTGTACGTTTTTTTAAAAGTATATTTCACTTTTACTCCCGAGTCAATCAAGATTGCTGTTTCTTGTGGTCTTGAAACAAGAGTTTGGCCCATAGCATCTATGCGAGTAAAGCGATCGGGATGGTTAAACTTTAAGACCAACTAGACCCCAAATGGAGTCTATGTGCGAAAGAACGGGTTTTTTAAGTAAATTCTTAGGCCTTTTATGGCCCGGACGGCGGACGGACATTTCAAATTTGGATTCTACGCACCTTGAAACGTAAAGTGACAAAGTTTGAGGGGGGGTTATAAAAATTTTTTGCTATACGATCACATAGGCTTATTATTGGAAATAATAAATCAAAAGGAAAATGATGTCTTGAAAATACATTGGTGAAAAATGAAAAGAATATTTAATAGATTACCAGTTTATAGTTGGTATAAGATATGTTGACATCCCGAAGGAGTGGGAGAAAAGAAAAGTATTTACCAGGTAGGGAGAGAAGTTTGTCAACTGGAAAAAACTAACAACTAGCCAGTAAAGTGTCTTGACTGAAGGGATAGAATCTTGGTATTTATCTTCAATGTTCCCAATCCTTTATATCAGGACTCTAATTGTATCTAGCTTTGTATGTGCTCGCCTTCAGTTCATGTTCACATACTCATACGCATTGAGGAAAGTAGACATTCGTCTTATAAAAGCAAGAACCGAACAATCTTGTTTGGTGTTCTCACTACCTATCCAAAGGAGTTGCTCGGTTCACGTTCAGCTCTTGGACGCTCTGCTGTACCAGGAGGGAATTCACTTTGGCTTAACCTCTGAAAATTCCGATCACTCAGAAATTGCATCGGAACTGTGTTCCATCTAGTTTTAACTGATGCAAAATTAAAATATCTATTTATCATATTAAAAATTTATAATATTTAGGGATAGTGATTGCTTTAAAGTTTACACTATGAGCAAAGCAATTTGTGTGACCAAACATACTGACTTCTTACCAATAGACCTGGTGGAATGGAGCAAATAGGCGAGATAGATTCTCCAGGTTCGTCGTTTTATTTTCTGTTCTCCAGAGAGTCATGTTTTACATTCCCATTAACAGACTGAGTGACTCTGAGAGCACCGAAATTCCACTGAGAACTGCGTTTTAGTTAGTTTTAGACAACACAATGCCTATGGCACACATGCTCCAAATACATGCTCAACAAAAGAGAAGATAACTTCAAAGTAGTTGTTATCACATTTAGTTTACTTTTGGAACCTCATGCACATATCCTGTAATTATTTTGAAATTTCAAAAAGGCCGTATAGGTTCATTGAAATACTTATTTCGAAGGATTTTTGTACTTGTATTGTATGTGGAACACTGCGCAACTTAGTTAAATCTATTTTATGTTCATTTTTCAATTAATTTTCTGACTTTGAACACAGTACTAACCAATATTTGTACAATTCATTATTATAGGGTTTTTATGTGTCCATTTTTATTCCAGACAAAAAGAGGCGTATGTACGATCAGTGTGGTTCTGAAGGCTTGAACGGTGGACTCGGCCGTGGCAGGAGCAGATACGATGATCATGATGATTTCTTCGGAGGCTTTGGTGGTTTCAGCTTCCGAGACCCCGAAGAAGTGTTCAGAGAATTCTTCAGCACTTCGTCACCATTTGGAAACCTGTTTAGAGGTTAGTTCCTTATTTTGATAATTCAACTTACAGATATATCCTTTTTTTTTCTAGTACCTACTTACTGGAAATATGAGTATTCTAAGTGAAAATTCAGTTATGTCTTTTTCATATTAGGATCATAAAATTTTGCTGCAGCTAGAAAAGAGGAAAAACGTCGCTTCTGGTTTGGCAACTTTTTGTTCCATATTCACCAAATTGTGGAGCGTCCATAATCTCGTTTGTGCACTTTGTATACTTACAGGTGCCATACGACTGGTAGGATACAACTAGGATACTCTAATCTTGCAGGTAGGACTATTCTTGGTCCCCACTCCACAGATTCTTTCTACATGCTGACATTAGTATTCACCTACTGATGGGATTCCTTCGAAATTGCCTAATGTATTGTGGTAGTCACTCTGCTCGTGGTTTCCATTGAAGCAGATAATCTCCCTTTTAAAAAAGGTACCTAATTGCGTAATGTGAAGAAAATTCAATGAATTATTGCATTTATATCCTGGTCAAAGTTTTTTCGTGCGGTATTCACTGAGGAGATCTGGGCTCAGGCGAGGTTGATTGTCTACTGACATTGCTCATGTAGACTAGTACTGACTCCACTACCAAAGGTAACACAGGGCCCGAGAGATGTGGGGATTTCCATTGAAAACTAGGTTATGCACGGTGGCTGAATAATTACCTAGAATGAATAGTGGACAATCTCCCTCATAATTGCTCCTATAATTGCTTATGGGAAGAAAGTTTACTGAATTATTGCATTTATATCCTAGTCAAAACTCTGTCATGCCTAATAGGTACATACTAAGGAGATCTGGGCTCGTGTCCGCCAGGACCGACTTGTCATTTTTTTCTTTTTTTCCATGAATTAAAAACACAAGGTAACACAGGACCCAAGAGGAGTGGCGAGGTTCACTCACCCCCTGTACTCTTTTGTCCCCTACTCCCCTTGTGGCATTCACCAAAATTTGAGCATATGTTATGCGCCAATATTTTAATGCTAACATTTATGGCAGATGAATTTTATCTCAACAATATCCATTAATAAAAACAAATAATTTGTGTGTGATTTTAGCTATTTTCCAGCCAATTTCCACATGCGCATCCATATTTTCTTTCCATGTACTCCATGTAAAGCGAGTAGCAAGTGATACTTAGGGCCCGGTTGACAGAATTGGAAACTCGTAGGCCTGTGTAACCACCTCGATTGATCAAAATTCTGAATAACCCCAAAATGCGGTCGACAAATTCGATATCGGAGCGAGTCACAATGTAGAATTGATTATTAGGGGAAAATCCAGGAATTATAGTTTCAGCTATATTCATGAGAACTTCAGCAATCAAGCTATGATTTTAGAACTAATACAATACGTACTTCTAGTCAGCTATGGCTATCGTTGCCCAGATTCTATTTACGATGAAGCCAGCCTCGAAGAATCGAAAATCTTTCGATGAATGAATGAAACCTATCTACTTGTATTTCATAATTTCGCTATACCCAGGTAAACTGTGCTCACATATGCATGTAGTTCGTTAGCGGAGAGTTTTCGTCATCGCATTCCCCTCCGTCAGACCAGGATCCCTTGCCTTTTGTGATACCTAGTGGTACTAACTAGATCACTACTTTCCGAAACTTTGGAAATTCTTGGAAATATCTATCTATCGTAGGTACCATATTAGTCTTAACATTCTCAAAAAGAAATTGTGTTGTGCTTTCACAAAAATAATTGCAGAAGTACGTTTTAAAAACTCAAGGGGCTCACTCGTTGCTTAAAAGTTGGGACTACGATTCCTGACAGATTGTGATCGAGGCTCCAGCAATAATAATTCCATATGTTCGAAATCATAAGCATCCTTCTCGTATCATCAAGAATTGATGGTTTTGTGAAAAATAAGTACGTCATTTGGGTAGGTTTATTGAGAAAGATCGATGCAAAGTGGGTATAGAATCAAGGAAATGAACGAGGGATTGGAGCCATATTGTATTTGTACCCGCCCTTTATTTTCTTCGCCCGCGCTTTCTTCCTCAACCAATAGGAAACGAGGTAATGCCACAGAGTCACAATAACACCACACTATTCGAGGTGTCACGTAGCCCCCTGAAAAATTCGGTATTAGGTTTCAATAAAAAATCAATTATCACATTTCGTGAAACTGCAGATTTGCTGAAACTCTTTAGTCTCTTCCGAGTTTGAGGTTGTTGTGCTAGAAGTTTCTTACAAAAATCGAACTAGTATTTTTCAAAACTGAAGATCAATAGACAATACAGATTACTACCTAAAAGTTAAAAAACAAAATCAAGGCACTTGCTTTAGCCAATCATAAGAAAGACGAACTCAAAGTAGGCCTTACCAAAAGTCACCCAGGAACCTTCCCTACCCCCTTGAGCCTTGTTGGCTTTTCCAGTCATCAAAAATTGCTTTTTGCGGCAACTATCTGATTATCTGTTGATTTACCTACTTACTTTTACTATGCGAATCTTCTACCATAATAAGCGAACATTTGAATTTTTTCGATTTTTCAGCTTACAAACATGATACAAAGAAAGGTCTTAAATCTGGTGAGAAAATTTTCGGACATCGACTTGTAACTAACAAAATTTTCCGAGTTTTAAACTTCGTGTTATTAATCAGTCTATCCTGTGTGCTGTGGTATTTTTCTAACAAGTATTGGTTTCTCACTTACTCCCCATTTCATACTATCAAATAGTCATACGTTGTCTAAGTATGTACGTACCTTCCATGCCATTGATCTCATTTTAAATCTAGGTGCATACTCAATTTTTTTTTTTGTCAATTATTCGCTGCATGCAATATGTATCTATGAAAAGGAGTGGAAAACGATGGTTCGATGGTTGATTCATTAGTTATTTAATAAGTTTCCTGTAAGATTCCCCTGATCTCATATCGGTAGATGCGAGGCGGTAGATATCAAGGTCATGGCGTCCTCATATTCGCATACAATACCCGTCTGAACGCATGAGAAGTAAAACCAAGGGCAAGATGTCTGGGTGAGCAAAACACATCCCCATCAATGCAGATTCTCCATCCGATGGATATGAGAAAAACTGACAAATGGTCCTTACAAATCACTGAGTAATCAAGTGTGTACGTTTTCAAAAGATATTGACAAACGAAGTGAATCTCTTCTTTGACACGTCTGTATGAGGGTGTAATTGTCTCTCTGTTTCACGCTACAAGCCGCAGTTTTTGAGCTTTTAACTCTAAATTGTAGGTGAACTCTTAAACACCCTTAATATGCTGTATAGTGTTTGTTGCCGATCCGACGATGTGGCGACGGCATGACGAACGACGAACAGAACACTTCAAAAATACGTGATTGGGATAGGTTTCGATAGTTGTTAACGTCTTGAATCTATTGAGAAGAATTTTAGAGCGATCCAATTCAATGAAATGAATGTACTTATTATCGTCAACGGTATGGGACAACAAATCTCAAAAATACGTGTTAATTGTAGTTTTCGATGTTTTTCGGGATGCAGAACCAAATTTATTAACCTGTTCAAATTTCAGCAATCATCCTTACCAGAAGGAGCGGTCAGTCTATTGATTTTTCTTTTGGCAATTACACATGGTGCTCATTACCTCCTCACGTTTCGCGTCCTGTACAAACTTAAATATTCTTAGAATATTTTTGTGTCCCTTCAACATCAGATGTAAAATGTAGATTCTAACTTTTACAAACTTTGTAATTAAGACCTGGTTAATGGACCCACTAATTTCATTGGAATTTGGCTGAATAAAATCAGTTTCCTTAATTTAAAAAAAAAAACATGCAGTGTGAACGTCCATCTGTAGTTTATGAACTTTCAGGGGTCTACGATGCAAAACAGCGAACGTATGCCAACCAAACAGTGCCACCCATCCCCTTCAAGCATAATATTTAACAGAGCCTTGTAAATTATGCGCTACTAGGTATTAAATATGCGTAAATACCACTAGTTGTTTGTTGAATATTGTTTAATATGTAATCACGTGTAGCAGACCATACCCATTCTTTTTCATATCCATGATTATATTCTGTTTTTCTGCTTTCATTGAGCAGTCGCAGCATTTGACGGTAAGCTTAATTTGAAACATCTGCAATGTGACATTATTTGTTGAAACATTAAATTCATAGTTAACATGTTATGCAACTATTTTGAGATTTTTTCCTTTTTTAAAAACTCATTATTTCGTTTTCATGCTATCAGCTGGATCTTATGAAGGTATGTTTCGTGACTCGGATCTCGTTGGATTTAACAATTGTTTGGTTGTATTATTGTGTTACTGCTTGACCGTCAGTTATGGTTTGTTGTTGACTGCTCATCCTTTTATCAACTATCATTATTTTATTTACTTATTAGTGCATTTTCATTATTTTAAACAAAGAAGTGGGCCGAATACTTGGAATTGTGTTGCATAAATTCCATAAAAAATTGTCTAGGATCGAAAATATTACTGCACCACTTTCAATCAACCCTTAGGCCCAGCGCACACGGTGTGACTGTTTTGAAACTGCCGTTGCAAACCAGTTGCGCGCGCAACTGTTTTGTGACCTAGACAGTGTATTGGAGTGGGGAGGCGCACACGACGCGACTGGTTCTTGACGATCTCAAATTCTGAAATCGCATACAACCGTGGAAAGACTTCAGTTAATTTTTAATAGTTTGGATCTCAAAATAATGATCAGGAACTCAACATGAAGCTTGTTGGAGAAGTGGAGCAGCTCTCTAGCTGCTAAAATAGCCTAGAATTCACATTCTTGCTCAAATAAGGGTGAACCCAATGCTCTCTTCGTACCCTTCGCCGTCTTTGGTATTGATTAGTTAACAACGTCTTCTTCGTCTGAGTCTGACATAGTAAGCGCAATACGGCTAAAAGGCCTTAAAAACAACACGTAGGCCTACTGCACTAAATTATAACCACTGGCAATAGACGCAACTGATTTACAACAATGCCAGTACACCCGTGTGCGGACAGAAGTTTTGTTTCCGTTGCAAACTGGTTTCAGACGCAACTAGTTTGCAACGGCAGTTTCAAAACAGACCGTGTGCGCTGGGCCTAAAGGTTAATTAAGTAAAAATTAAAGGAATGAAAAATGGAAAGTTGTGGATCTTGAAAACTTTTAAAATAAGGGTAGGTAGAAATATCGGGGGAGGGGGGTTAGCGTGTGATGCGCCTTGAATTTAAAAATAAATAAATAAATAAATGGAATAAAAAATGATTGAATAAATCTTTACAATAATTTGCAGTGTTTTCATGGCTGCAGAGTATAGAGAAGTGACCATTTTAATTGGAGCAATCCATAAAAAATATCTTCAATCTTTTGCGACCCTTCAATGGAAACGTTGAAATAATACAAGAATATATTGGCTTACATTAACATCAACTTGGGTAGCCAAGTACTCTGAAATCTAGGTTAAATGGAAAATTACATCCAATAGTTTTTTTTAAATATATATAATAAGTCAGTTGTTTTTATTCAACTAAAATGTCAGACACTTTTGGGACTAGGGGTGGACTGTCCCTAGAGGGATCGGATCCGCAATGGGATCGGTACAGATCGGCACCCGCTCCCATTTTTACCGACCAACACAGATCAAATTGCTGTGAACGCACCGATTTTTTTAAATCGAATCTGAAAAAAACTTTGATTACTGAAAGAAGTGATGAAGGAACGGATCGAAGCGAGATCGAACCCCCATACCAGAAGGTTGAGATCCAGCCGTTCGGATCCTTCTTTTTGCTGGATCGAAATCGAAATGAGAACTGACGCTGCCTGCATTTGTTCTTCGAATGAGACTGTCCCGTTTCGTTCTTGGAATAAGAGTTTGGGGATTGTTATACTCATTCCTACTAGGCTGCATTGTACCTACCATAGGTACTCGGAAATTATAAAGGTGCCTCCTGAAAAATTTCTTCTTTTTTTTTCTTTCTTTCCAGGCATATTTAATTCTCCAACTCAGTCTGTGAGTTCAAAACTCAAAAGGAATTCTTAGTAAGTAATGGAGAAACATGGAGTGGAGGGGGGGGGGGGGGGGGGGGTATTAGTTGGGAACAAGGGAGAATGCAGCAAACATTCTCTTTCTGTATGTCATTGCACATAATTTTATTAGTAGCTCAGATTCGGCGGTTTGAATGTTTTTTGTTTATCTTTTTCGCTTGCGTCTTCTCGTGCTTCATCGTCATGCCTACAAAAAAATGTTGGTATTTTTAAACGCAAAATTTTTTTTTTCCAAAGAGGAAAAAGCAAATTGATTGAAAATCTAAAGTGAATATTCAGGCCTAACTTAATTTAATATTTAATTGAGGTTTTTGAGAGGCTTAATTGCCTATTCGTTTTAAGTTGTGTCTCCCAATAGCGTTTTATAATTATTGTAAGAAAAATGGAAACTTCATTATAGCCTATAAGGAATTTAGGTGCCCCCCCCCCCCCCCCCCCAGAGGTGCAATGGGGGCCTAAATCCTCATAAATCAGGTAGAGGAGGTAACAGGCATCCCGTCAGAGAGATACCACCCCTACTAATAGCTTTTAATGAGCCATGTTCGGGGAAGGTTATTTTTCCTGTCACCAGGAATCCATCCAACGCCAAACCAGCTGCCAAGAATGATCGAGTACAGCGCGTGGTTCCCATTGATTCCTCAACGGGACGCCGACAGCGCTATCTCTGGTGCTCTGACAGGAGCTTGATGGGCCTCTCAGGAGGTAACTCTGTTACAAGCCTGATGAGGTTGAAAAGTCGGGGGAAAGAGGCACAGTGTGAGTGGGGAGAAAGACATAAAAACGATTCAAGATTCCTAGAAGGAAAGTAAGATTTTTTCTCCTTCTTCCATTGAACGGATCAAAGGGTCCCGCCGCTCAACACCTCTGAGGGAAAAACCTGACTTGGTTAGGATGTCTGGATCGGTACCGGGATCATAACGGAAAAAATACCCGATCGGAACGGCTGGATCCGATCCATGAAATCGGTGGAACTGCCCATTCCTATTTGGGACTTATTTTAATTGCAGTGAGGCAACAAAAAGCTCATATTCTCCACCTCAAACAATCTATATTTCCCATAACGTCTGTATTTTCTACTTTTACTTTTCCTTCTATTCCGGCCGCATCTTCGACACCTAGGCCTTGAAAATTCCTACAGAGGTGAAGCTACACCATGTTGTCTGAAACAAATTCATCGAAAATGAATTGTTAAAGGATGCACTTTTGGGCCATTATCTTACTGCCTGACATCATATTGCTCCTGCATTGTCCGCTTGCCTTAATTTGTAAGGGGATAGGAGTCTATATGTGCAAACTTCCCTAAAATTAGAGAATGGCCTAACTCCCTCTATCTCTGTGGGGAGTGTTGGTTCCTTCCAGTTCTAAACGAAAAGACACATACATGCCCATTGTTGGGCACCAATTCTCAGTCTCTGAGCTGAATAGTCCTGAAGCCAGGTTCGAAAATAGGTATGTAGTAATTTGCAGAAAAGGTTTGAGATTAGATCTTGAAAATTTAGTCTGTTCTGAGTGAGAAAACCTTTGTCTGCCATCTCATAATTGGTGGAATATAAAATTGCGGCCACATAAAGATGGCTTAATTTGCCCATTTCAAAGTTTTTCTCTAATAATTCCTAAACCGTACATCCTACAGAAATTTTTGTACGTAGCAAAGTTGTAGAGCATAAAAATAAAAAACGATTCGGTCCCAAAACTCTGAATTATCTCCTAAAATAAGCGAATTACCAACAATTGAAAATCAGGCTAATTTTGGTCCTGTCCACTCCTCCACCCGTCTTGACTTTTGCCCTTAAATCTCCTGGTGGCGATAATATTGGTTGAATTTCAGTCTGCTAAAGTTCATTCTACTCAAGATTAAATACATTCCAAAGTTTGCATCGAGCATATTTTAGCTGTGACCTTTCCCCATTGACTTACCAATTGTATGTCAAGACAAACTTATGAATTGTATGTCATTTTACACATGAAGTTTGCAAAACCGGCCTTTTACTTTGTACTTTAATGGGAAACGGTCTGAGCAAAAACTTGCTCAAAATTAACGTTATAAAGTATTTAACCCTGAATCGAATGAGGTTTAGCAGACCTTCATTCAGGCAGAGGTTCATTTTTCGGCCACTAGGCTTCGCATATTTAATTGAAATAGCCAATACCTTGGAAATAAAAGATAAGGGTGACCATTGCTCACAACAGAGATTGAATGACCTATGTCGTTCCGTAATTTAACTTCCCATCATTTTTCTCTCATACCACTGTGCTTCGAAAGTTTCCCAAAGAATGGATTGATTTATGATATTGGTATCCGATATACTCAACAGTTTGCACAATAACGACCATTATTTTTTCAGGACACAGTGGCCACCGGGGGAGTGACCCTCTCAGCAGTATGTTCGACCCTTTCGGGATGAACATGATGACTCCATTCGACGTGTTTGGTGACGTAGGTAACAATGGTGTATCCTTCCAATCCTTCACTTCGTCCTTTGGGGGCAGCGGAAACGGCGTTTCCAAGAGGACGTCCACCTCCACCCGTTTCATCAACGGGAAGAAAATTACCACCAAAAAGTATGTTTCTACTACTATCAATTGATATGTTTAATAAGTAACAATATAAAATCAAATAAAACAACAGTTCATTATTAATCAAACTGAATGCTATTTTTGAAAAAAAAAACACCTGAATTTAGCAAATTCTAATTATATTACCTATTCAGGGTGTCGTGTGTTTAAACTTTTGGTTGAGAATCTTTTGGGATCGATTCTTCAACTAATTTCCAACAAAAAGTGCTTCTCAGAGTTTTTTTTCCCCCTTGCGCTTTGTGTTTTTGAGTTATTCACTGTCGTATTTTCTACCTTTCAGAATATTTGTCTTTTATGAAGTTTTGAGCTCATTCATGGAGGAAATCTAGGTCTGAAATGAAAATTTTCTCACTTTTCTAAAATCACAGCATTTTTCAAATGGCTATACTGCATCATACGGAAAACTGTTTTTGTAGTTTGTTGTGTTTTTCTCAAGGTTACCAAAGTGTCTCCAAGGGGGTGTCAATGGATTTGCATTAGACACATGGCTACGGGTATGGAAACCAGAAACAATCACTGCAGAATTTGTCGGGAACTTGAAAATGAGCATTTTATTGTGCAGTGTCAAAGGTGATGATACGTATTTCGTTCATCTTGCGTATGTCTGCTGGACCCTTCGGCTAGAAGAATCACTTGCAACATTGGTATGTGTTGGTCAGGCGCAGATTATTTGGAGAAGGCAGCCTCAGACCCCCAAGTTTTGAATAAGACAATTCTGCTGATAGCACACGGTTTGAATGTATCAAGTTTCCTTTCTGCCCAGATAAAAGGCGGAAGGACTACCAGTTTCTAGGCGGCTTTTGGTGGCACAGTACATGTAAACATCAGGATGTAGCCATGAGGGGGTAATCGAGCGGGTATCAGGAGGCGAGCTGCTCTTGGATGCCTACTTGTAAACTGAAAGTCCCAGGCTAGAACAAAATGTTCTGATAATGAACAGAACCCCGAAGGCTGGTCCAAGAAAAAATCGCTGATTTTGATGTCAGAGGAGCTTTGGAGGTGATCAGTTAAAATGATACGCCAGCTCAACATAGCCCCTGAGAACTATACAGAGCTGTTGACAAAACACCCAGGCCCTACACAAGACACCCAGAACAAAATATTCCATTGGAGCCAGATGAGTCCATACAGCCACTGACGGTTCGTGTGACAGCGGTGTGACTGGCCACACAAGCCTTTTCTAATAGCTTGGGTATGGATGGGCTTCACCCCCAACATCTCTAAGATTTGATCTCGGTGTCCACAGGAAAAAATGGGGGGGGGATTTTGTTACGATCAATTATGAGCATGTGCAATTTGTTATTAGCTGGGAAGCTCCATGCAGAGGTGTGCCCTTACTTATATGGTACAAGCTTGTGTGTCCTGCTGAAGAAAGACACAGGTTTGTGGTCTATAGCAGTTGGCTCAGTCTGGAGAAGACTGGTGGCTAAGGTGGGATGTTTCAAGGTGTGAGATCAAGCAGCTGTGTACCTCCTGCTTCATCAGCTGGGTTTTGGGAAGCAGCAATACATGCAACGCTGGCTTTTATACTCAATCATATGGATGGTGAGTTGGTTCTACCTTTTTTCACTGAAGCCAATGACATGTGGAGAGGAAAGTATGGCAACGGCGTTCCTTGCCCATCTGAAATCTGTTAGCATCCATCGTTGATGACAACGGACTTCTGATAAGCTCGCAAACAAATGTGCAAAACATGACCTTCCCTACCCCAACAGATTCTTTGAGATCCTAGATTCTCAAGAATAATGTTTCAGTGCGTGGTTGGATGCCATCCCTTACACAAAATGTTGGCACGTTTTTGTACAATGAGGCATTGCGGGTCAGTGTCAGAAGTTATGATAAACTCAATTTCGGGAAGTCAGAATTCCATTGGAATTATATTATCAGCTGATATAATTGTCATAGTTTTCAAGGCGATTTTGATATGTTTTCATGGTGACGATTCACTCCTGTATTGATGTCTTTCTCTTAAGCTTTAGCCCTTGGAGAAAGCAAACAAATAAAGGCATAGCGACCGGGGTGGTTTCGTTCGATTCTTTGGGTGGATACCTATCAATGAAACTCGAAAAATAATTACTGTTACATATGTAGAAAGATTTCAAGATCTCGATTTTTGAATATTTCAGCCCTTTGGTTCTAACCTTTAGTGTTGATCGAACGCGATGCCGATGTTACTGGCATATATCCGACCGATAAATGATCTTTAAGCTAAATTTCTTAAAGTTTGGCCCAATACTTTTTGAGAAAAGCTTCGGACGGCAGATGATGTATGGACTTTTTTTTTTTTTTTTTTTCGACTTTTGGATTCTACACATTTTGATACGTAAACCTACAAATTTTAAAGGGGGGGGGGGGGTTACAATTTTTTTTGTTCAATTACAAAGGTTCATTATTAAAATAATAAACCAAAATAAATTGATTCGAGATTGGCTCCTGACACCAATGATAGAATGCAGAATTCGGCATGAGAATCAAGCAAGCCCTGCAGTCCCCTGTGACTGGAAGGATTTTGCAAAGGTAGAAGTGTTTGCCTGAAGCTCTTCATGTTGTTTTAAGCTGGGAGTCGAGTCAAGATTTATGCCTCAGAATTTAGTAATGGGAGCTATAATTTTGGAGTATTGCCTGGCAAGATGGTGGTCGAGGAGATAGATGGGGCCCATGCACTAAAGAGAAGATTTGTCTTACTTTTATTCAGCAGAAGATGGTTTTTGAGCATCCATTACTTAGGCAAGTGGGACTACTTTTGGACCATCCTACTCATATGTAGACACAATGATGTTCTTGTCATCTGCAAAGTCAATGACCTATGTGTTTTGGTCAAAAAACACCTCAGGCAGGTCGTTAGCCATAATGAGAAAAAGATGGGTGCGATATGGCTTTCCTGGGGAACTGATCTCAAGATGTACTTACTTGGTTGACAGATCCAGAGTTCCCCATAATTGTTACTGACCACTCTGGGGGAGGAAGGACCCAAGCCAGTCGTTGGCCACTCCTCTAATGTGCCAAAGAGGCGTCCTCTATCTTTTCTCCATCTTCGCAAGTAGAACATTGTGTGAGGTAATATCAAATGCTTTTGGGGGTCCACCATACAAGCTGCTACAAACAGGCCCTTGTCTACATCCTCTGAGTCCATTGACCATTCTCTCTGAAATCCGTACTGGGCATCATTGAAAAATTAGGCAGAGTCCAGGTATACTCGGCGTCTAGACAGTATCAAGCCCTCCGGAACTTTTTCTAGACCAATCTAATAAACTGATTGGCCTGGAATCGTTTAAATCTGATAAGTTTTTTTTTTTTTTTTTTTTTTTTTTTTTTTTTTTTTTTTTTTAATGCGTAACAAGAGGATGTTTCAAGAGGTACGGGCAAGAGCCCGTACTGCTATAGGTGTTGAAAATGTAACATTGCACCGGACATAGCTGGACATTATATGCAATCTATACGAGAGAACATTAGCTATCATCATCTTGAAATTATTTTCCTCTTAAGTTCTCCCCAGTTCAGTTGGTACCAACTGAATGCAAGTGAGAAAAATCGCCTAAGCTCACATCAGTTGTGTTTTATTGTTTCCTGAGTATGTGTACTAAATTCAGGTGAGGAATTGGTCAACAAAACACTTCATGCCTAGTATCCATTTTTATCTATATCATTCATTCTGTCAATCAAATAGAGCTTATCCTAAACGTTAGTGATTGTTCCATCCTTCCCAGGTGAGATGTTCTGTAACTTTATTCGAAGTGGTTGACTTGAAAGTACTATATTGGTTTATTTTTCCAGGCTTTCTGTAAGCTTCCAAGTCGAAAATGGCCACTATGTTTTGTGGTGGTTTATTTGCCCAGCTCTTCTTTAAGGGTTCACTCTTGTTAAACTATCTCCATTATCTCACCACCTCCTTGGCCTTGACTTGAATTTTTTATTATTCAAGAACTAATAATAGAGAACTAACTAGAGAGGGGTGTCTCAAAAGTAACGATCCCTGTGTTAATTCTTCTTGTGAGGAGATGCGTGAGCGATGGTATGTGAAGGAGAAGGGATCTGAGGCCACGCCCTACCATTCCTAGCCCTTTCCGAACACTTTTCCCGTCAGTGGGCTTTGTAACGATGGATACTCCTGTTGCTGTTGCCGCCGATTGCGAAATTCGTTCCATAATTCTGTATTACATCCTAAAAAATAAAAACGCAACTGAAATCCGTCGTAAACTTTGTGCAAAGTGCTGCGTAAACTCAAACGAGCGATTAAAAACAAGCAACGCGGGAAATTTACACGCACAATTTTCTTGTTTCACGACAACGCTCGTCCACACAGTGCTCATGAAACTCAAAAGCTTCTAGAGTCATTCGGATGGGATGTTTTTGGCCATCCACCGTACTCCCCAGATCTCGCCCCCAGTGATTTTCACCTATTCCAACAGCTTAAGGCCCGAGAGAGCGCTCTGATGATTGCGGGTTGCCGACTCAGTTCAATGGTAGCTCAACTGGCAGCGCCAGCGGCAGTCAGCAAGAGGGGAAGTTGATATCTCCCCCACCCATCCATGCCCATAAAGCCACACCGATACACCGCCGGCCAACCCCGGCCCAACCCCCCTCGCCGGCAACCGGCAGTCCTAGAGTTTTTGTTTTTATTTTTTCTAAACCATCGTGGAAAAAGCGAGTGCATTACTTTCAAATAAAATGATCGGTTTTTGTGACTGTAGTTAAGAAAAAAAAGGTTTCTTCATTATAATAGGAATGCTAAAAAAAGAAAGTCATCATTCTTTTCATACATAGGTTCATAGTATTTATCAGTAAAGATTTATTAACTTTTTGCGTCTTTCTTTATTAAATATTCTGCGACTCAAAATAAAGTTTAGAACTTTTGTCTTTTTGCGCAGTTTTTAACAATTTTTTTTAAAACAAATATTAATGAAATTTAAGTACGTTTTCCTTCCTAATTTTTTTGATAATATAATAATGTTCCAGTCCATTGTTGATAGGCAAACTTTGTTTGATTAAAAGTCTGCAAAAATAAAAATTCAACCATTACTAGCATTTTTAACCATTTTAAAGCAAAATTCTCGAATTTTTCATCGCAAGGATGGCAATTTTATCTCAACCCTTTGAGGAGCTATAGTTTGGCACATAAATACATACACATTACATCTTACATAGCATTTCCAAATCGACTTCGACATTTTCCAATTAGAAATGTACACCTTCAAAATGGCATGATGAACAGTTTCTAGGTTTCGACATTTTCTAAACAGGTTTCGACATTTTCCAAATATAAAAGTAAGGAACAACAACTGTGACACCCTATAACATACAAATTGCCAATACCTACATTCTGGAAACAAAAACAAACTCCTACATTCTTGAATTGGAATGCAATACCTTTTCAATCCATAATCTACCATTTAGACGCTCTCCTAAATTATAGAGTGACATGGTTTTTCGGGGAGATTTCTTCTCAGATTCACACCATGCCCAAATTTATTTGTAAAAAATGTTGAAACCTTTTCGGAAGGTGTCGAAACCTATTAGGAAGATGTCCATTTCTATTCGGAAAAATTTCGAAATCTATTTAGACTTGATTAAGTTCGATGGAAGAATATCGAAATCTATTTGGACAACAATGTCGAATTCAATTTGGATTTGCTATAGGTACCTATGTATTATATTTTTTCTCGCGTTTAAACGGCGTACATGTCGCTAAACCCTAAGATCCGTTTCAGAATGCCTCAAAATTAAGAAAATTTTCGAAAATGATTGGAAGCAATGGCAATTGCTTCATTTTTTACGAAAATCCGCTGAAATCTCACAGCAATAGTAATTAGTGTCATTTAAAAACTATAAATAATTGCAAGAATCCAACAATTTATTTTTAGAGCTGAATATTATTTAGAAATTTTTTTGCCGAGAAACGTATAGATAGTTAACCATCACATGCATGCGTGTGTTAACGATCACATTGCATAAAAAGTGCTCAAATCGGTAATTAATTCAACCTAAATGTAATTCAAAAAAAAAAAAAAGAGAAAAAAAAGGCTCATACGATCATGTTCATGATTGGAACTTTTTTTTGTATCACAACTTGCGGATCAATTTTGGTTCCCTGCCCATACCAATTTCGGCTTTAGTCCGATTTTGATGAAATATTTGAGGGTTGTGAAGGTTAGTCCCTTAGCTTAATTTTTGCAGTTTCCAACAGAGTTTGATAAGGTTTTCAGGAAATGTACCGGTTAGACGGCAGATGGTCCCCTTAGTTTTGTTGCTCATTAATCAATACTTCACTCTGTGCAGCGTATACATCCATCAAACATGAGATGGTCTATTCATCCGATCACTTTCATATTCTGAGGGTTGCTGGGAAACGACGGTTTGATTGCCCTACTAAAGTTCCATTACAATCGTATCATTATTACTGCTGATACTAAATTAGTTGTAACAAACATGACTTCTATAGATGCTGTAGATGGTATCTAATGGACTTAACAGTCCCCAATTCACTGATGGTTCTGTGCATGTGCAAACGTAAAGTCTATCAAACATTGCCTCGTTGCATATCACCAATTTTGCTTAAATCTGGATGCTAGTAAGTACGGAAGAGGCGATTTGACCGCCCAGATGAATTTAATCATGACTGTATGTCTGTGTAGTTTCAATCATACGATTTCTACGAATGCGTAAGTTTAGAGAACAAATAGGTAGGTACTCTATGAGGTTCACATTTTACATTCCGTTTTACATTCCACCCAACCCTAGGAATCCACCACAGTATCTCTTGAGGTTTTCTAAAACATTTCAATGATCTATACAATCATGTTATGGAGATGATTGACGTGTCACTCCCACCAACTCGACAGACGTAATGGGCAGTTCCAAGTATTTTATTTTAATCCATTAGAAGATTATGCCGATATTTTATTAAAAAGGAAGATCCAGGGGGGGGGGGGGGGGGATCTGGAAGGTATTGGAAGATGGGAAGTGGCCTAAAATATATATATAAAGAGAACTTAATGACGTCATAGGGGAACGACTACGACCTCACCCCGCATCCGACTGAGGGGGAACCTCAATGCAATTCTTTTTTTTTTTTTTTTTTAATTCCTATCGGCTTCTTGTCCAATCTATTTGGCAACCATCTGGGAGCTTACCCGCACAATCCCCTTATGGACAGGGCTCTTCGTAAGCACATAAATGATAGGGTTTGGTTAATTTTACATACTTCAGCTTTTCATACAAAAAACTTATTGGTAAGTAATGCAAGCATTACAGGGACGTCCCTACGAATGGGTTGTACATGGTTCTGCGAATGAAATACATGAAATAGCGAATAGATCGTGATTATTACTGGACATCAATATGTTACGAGCAGAACTGTTTGTACAAATTGGTTGAAAGTATCATGGTGTATCGGTAATTTCCCCTCCCCAACACTGCAATTTAATTACTGAGAAAAGTTTCTCAGAAAATTCAATTCTTCGCCCAGACTAGTAAAATAATCGAACAAAACGAGAATCATCAAAATCGGTTAAGAATCGCGTAAATAGTAGGTACCATCACGCGCCATCACAAAAACTCGTCATCAAAAAGAAAAGATATCCCATCAAAAGTTTAGTACATCTATACCAAAAGATAAAAAATAATGATTATAGATAATAATAAACATAAATAATATAATGCAATTAAATTTAAAAAGATGACTAAAACCAATATGTGTCAGAATGGCCTACTCCTTTTAACCCCACCTATATTAAATCTGCAACTTCCATGGATACTTTTTACCCATGCCATATGCAAAAGGTGGTTCACTATTCCCTCCACAACTTGCGGGAGCTAATGGACTCGGACGGGAGAGTTATTGGATGGGAATCTTTCGCAGAGCTGCTGCAGCTACGGGAAAATGGAAGGACTGAACTTAGGGACCAAAATTAAAAAACAACATGTCAACTTAAAAACCAGAAAATGAAAGTAAATTTATCACACCAATTACTGAGCAGAAATGTGGCAGACGACATAAAATATTGTAAGGTAAAGCAGATTTCGGGCTTTGAGGAGTGTGAGGGTACTGTTGATTTCATCAAAATCATCAATGATTTCATTGATGTTTTAAACTCTAGAAGCACCAAAGAAAATAATTCAAAACAAGCCATCAATGAAAATAATGAGGGTGACATTTTTTGCAAGCTTGAGAAGGCAGAGAATTACATCAGATCCTTGAGAGAAAAAAGTGGGAAACTGGCGCAGAAGGAATCCCAGAAAACTGGTTTCATTGGTTTCCTGATTTCCATCAGCAGTGAGAACTTTGTGCGATAGATTGGTAAAACATGAGAAAGTTTTGAAATACACACCCAGGCATAATGTTAGCCGGGACCATCTGCAGAGATTTTTTGGTTACATGAGAAGGAGAGGAGGAAAAAATGATAATCCGAGTGCCTATGAATTTTGCCATTTTTTTCAGAAAATTAATTATTCACAAACAATTACATGAAAGTGATGCCTACAGAGGAAATGCCGTTACCACTGAACAAAATTGATTTGCTTAAGATTATACTAAAGAAAGTTATATGAAAAAATTATATAAAAGAAAGTATCAATTTATCTACTCCTAAATCGAGTATGGTGGATTCCAGAGTTTTACAGGAAGAATACGACAATGACGACTGTCCCGAGTTACAAGAAACAGTTTTTCCGATTTGGTGTTGGAAATAGTTGAGTATGTTGCTGGATATTTAGTGCGAGCTCTAGGACGGACAATCAAATGTTAAGAATGTTTATCCACAGGTTCAAACGAGAACTGGCCTTTGAATCCAACTGTCAATTTTATTTCAATAAAAAACGGAGGAGAATTGATTCAGCGGTCATCATAAATATGTCAATCGAATATGTAACATCTGCGAAACAATCTTCAAGACTAACATCGTTTTAAAAAACAAAATCAAATGCAAGATCGACCACTACACTTACAAATTCGTTCCCCACTGCTCATTTATAAATATCTTCATTGAATCATCCCACTTTGCGGAGAAGAAAATCGTAGGATGTGGTTAATTGAGAGCACGGGAAAAGTTTATTTCACTATCAGGATCAAAAAATACATCACAGATTGTCCAGGAGCCAGGGCCGAAAATAGGTAGTAATTTGAGGAGAAGGTTTGAGATAAGATTTTGAAAGTTTGGTCCGTTCTGAGTGAGAAAACTTTGTCTGCCATCTCAAAATTGGTGGAATACGAAATGGCGGCCTCATAAAGATTGGTTAATTTGCCCATTTTAAAGTTTTTTCTCTAATAATAACTGAACCATACATCCTACAGAATTTTTTATACGTAGAAAAGTTATAGAGCATAAAAAAAAGATTTTATCCCAAAACTCTGAATTATCTTTCAAAATAAGCGAATTATAAACAATTGAAAATCGGGCTAGTTTTGGGCTAGTCCTCTTCTCCCCCCCCCCCCCCCCCCCCGTCGAGACTTTTTCCCTTCAAAATCACTTAGTGGCATTAATATTGGTCTGATTTCAGTCTTCTAAAGCTCATTCTGCTGAAGATTAAATACTTTCCAAGGTTTGCATCGAGCATAGTTTAGCTGAGACCTTTCCCTATGGACTTACAGTCGAACTATTGAATTTTGTGCCATTTTACACATAAAGTTAGCAAAAACGGCATTTTACTTTGTACTTCAATGAGAAACGGTCTGAGCAAAAACTTTTTGAAGCGAACTTTGGAAAGTATTTAATCTTGAGTAGAATGAGCTTTGGCAGACAGAAATAAGACCAATATTAACGCCACTAAGTGATATTGAAGGGCAAAAGTCTAGACGGAGGGCGGAGAGGACTGGCCCCAAATTAGCCCAAGTTTCACTTGTTTGTAATTCGCTTATTTTAAGAGGTAATTCAGAGTTTTGGGATCGAATCGTTTTGTTTTTTTATTCTCTACAACTTTGCTACGTATAAAAGTTTCTGTAGGATGTACGGTTTAGTTATTATTAGAGAAAAACTTTTAAATGGGCAAATTAAGCCATCTTAATGAAGCCGCCATTTCGTATTCCACCAATTTTGAGATGGCAGACAAAGATTTTCTCACTCAGAACGGACTAAATTTTCAAAATCTAATATCAAACCTTCTCCTCAAATTACTACATATTTTCGGCCCTGGCTCCAGGACACCAGGGAATCGAAGAACAAAAATTACGACAGAGGCTCAAAAACATTATTCAATTTAAAGTTGAATTTCTTCTTCTTCTAATTCTCATGAGTTCTCTTCTAATCCGCATGAGTTGAAGTTAGTTTTAAACTAATTGCTTGCAACATTCTATTTTTTCTGCACTTTTTTATCATTTGAAATAAACTATTTTAGTGGTAACAGATTCTTATGCTCATTTTATTTCACATGGTGGAAATTTTTTTTTTTTTAATTTGGAAAACTGTAGTACTAAGGAAGTGTTTCCCGTCAGTAGCATGTACAATTTAGAAACACTTTTCGAGCGAGCACAGTGAATTGTCGCCGATTTCTGAAACTCGCGAAATTCCAATTTTTCTGGCACGGTTTCAAGCAACTCACAAATTTTTTAAATTGTTTATGCCGAAATGGAATTGTATATGCTTTCCAATGATGACCATCTATTTGATTTTTTTTATGAATAAAAATTATTTTTCTAGCCAATTTTAGAAGGAGGAACATAATTTATGAAAGTAAAAAATTCCAGTCATGCAGCATCATCGTATGAGCAAATTTTCTCTAATTACCTACTATTAAATGTTAAATTGTATTGAAATTTGAGCAATTTCAATAGAAAGAAATCGTTAAAACTCGGCCCTTCGGGCCTCGCCAGAGGACAAGCCCTTGGACCCCCGGATGGTTACTGCGTAGATCCTTCGGCTAAAATTCAAGAAACATGGAACATGCTTTAGCCGTGTTTTATCTGTATGCTGTTTGCTTTTACTATGAATTTGTTGTCTGTTGTTTTAATTTAGCTCTTTACGGGCCTGCTTTTCAAATTGCTCGTCATTTCATTCACCTCTTGATGTCCCAAAGGTATTCTTATTATTAAGAAATCGAAAACATCTGAAACGTCGAAGAACACATCGCAACTAAAAGCCTAGGTTACTAAGATCCTTTGGTTACTTTTTGGTAAAAACGATGATTTTAGTTATAACCTAGCACTTTCCAAGTTGAAAAATTAATGGCCTTTTTTTGTAGTAGAGTTCTCGGAATTGACAGTTGGACTAAATTTTTTAATGAGCCGGGTAGGTACTAACAAGTTACTTGAAAAAACTTGAACTCAGAACTGCCCTTTTCAGTGAGAATGACCCATATAGATAGGTATAAATTTCTCCCTTGAGGGGAAAAACGATAGATCATGGACATGTCAAAGTTGTAGACATTACTTTACACTCTGTTGGGATGATGGAAAAGTGAAAATGGACATTACTTTCCACTCTGTTGGGATATTAAAAGTGGACAGTACTTTCCACTCTGTTGGGATGTTGGGAACGTAAAAATGGACATTACTTTCCACTCTGTTGGGATGTTGGGAACGTATAAAATGGACATTACTTTCCACTCTATTGGGATGTTGGGAACGTAATAATGGACATTACTTTCCACTCTGTTGGGATGTTGGGAAAGTAAAAATGGACATTACTTTCCACTCTGTTGGCATGTTGGGAACGTAAAAATGGACATTACTTTACACTCTATTGGGATGCTGAGAAAGTAAAAGTGGACATTACTTTCCACTCTGTTGGGATGTTGGGAAAGTAAAACAGAAGTCTAGGAAGGTTAGTCGGTTGTTGAGGAAGGCGGAATTAGGCTGTACTTCATTTTTTTACTCCAGTTCTACAAAAAATCACCCTGTTAGGTGATGCTAACCTAATGGGAGCAGTTAGGGGGGGAGGGAGACGATCGAGGGGGCGGTCGCCCGGCCTTCGGGAGCAGAGTGGGGGATAGGCTTTCCCCGCCACGTCCTAGCAGTTTGAGATAAATCCGCTAGGGGCGCAGTTTGCAGCTCCAGTTTTACCTATTTTCCAAACTCGTAAATTGACCGTTTTCTTTTGTGGAGCGGACAGAGGATGGAAAATAGACTCCAGCGTGATTTAAATCATGCAAATCGGTCCACAAATGCCTGAGAAAGTGTTAAAAAACCATGAAATCTTGACTATTTTCATACAATTTAAATTCAGTTTAAAATTTTCTTTCCTCGAGGAATAACTACAAACGAAATTGAACTAATCAAGCTTTGGAGTGTGAAAATTGATCAACTACTTAAAATGTTATGATAATAAAACCTCCTGAAGGAGGGTTTGAACAGCCTTAAGCAACATCTTGGAGGAAGGCGCTTCAGCAATGAAGACGAACTGAAGGCTGAAGTGGAGCAGTGGCTGAGCAGTTTGGCAGGGGGGGGGGGGGGGGGGGGGTATGAAACTTGTACCCAGGTACCAAAAATGCCTAGAAAAAGACAGGGATTATGTTGAGAAGTAATCATGTGTATGTATAATATATATTTTTTTTTATATATATTTTTTAAATGTGTTTTTCTGTTGTAATTTGTAATAATGTGTGTTTCTGTTGTAATTTTTATTCAACATTTGACAATGGTAAACTCAAAAAAGATGAGATTTGTATCAATTTCGTCGCCATAAAATTTGGCCTCTGGCAGTCATGACTGAAACTAAATACCTACTCTTGATTAGTAAAATAAAACTACTGTTCTGTCTGTTTAAACAACTGGTTAGTTAGTCCGCTGTTGTCTATATATACACCTTCCTTGAAAACTTACGGAACACCTCCCAGGTACCTATCATAGCATATAATCAAATAATCCTCGTTTTTCTTTTTGTTTGTTGCAGAGTCTTTGAAAATGGGCGTGAAACTGTCATGCAGTACGAAAACGACGTCCTGAAATCCAAAACCGTCGATGGCGTAAAACAAGCCATCTCGTACAGTTAAGGGCCCCTCCCCTCTCATTTCACTTATAGAAACACTGCAAATGTTTTGTTGTATTACATAATGGTATTCCACGTTTCTTTATCACACTATACTCTGCCTCTCCATTTTCAAAACTCGAATGACTTCACTCCATAGATCCCCCTTACATCCTTGACAAAGTCCTAAATATATGGTGAAATTTAAGTCATAGTAAAGTGTCAAAACGATTCATTCATAGATTTGTTGAAGTCTAATAATAAAATGTACATTGAAATGTTATGTGTAGACGTATTTATTGTTACTATTATCTCAATACTTATGTATATGTTGCTCTTTTATGAATATGTGAAAAGTGATATGAAAATTATGGGGAAATTGCTGTAGATGGTTGCTTTGTTTTCGAGTTCGTTTTGTTTTTTCAACGTGATTTATGTTGGGAACTTTGTTGTATAGATTCTTTGTGAAGTTGGGCCATTTGCCGGTTTGCTTTTTAATACTTTTAATATCCCTTAATGACCAATGTCTTTCACATTGGATTAAAACTTCTAATTTAATTTATTTTTGTTGATGTGGGTGCCGATTTTTTTTATGAAGTCGGACATGATAACTGAATTAAACAGGTTGCTTATTGCGGCGAAAGAGCCTCATTCTTGTCATCATTATTTGGGAGTTTTGCATGGATTGGTTTCAAACATAGTGTTAAGGAAGGGACTCTTTATTCTCCAACGTACGGACGTCATGCATCGGAGGGATCGAATTTTTTTCTAGGAGTGAACACATTGGTTTGGAGAAGAAGGTTCTATGAAGGAAACCCTCATAGAACCGGTCGGCGATCCGCACCGATGTGGATCAGTGCGCTTGCTCGCATTTAAAACAGCTTTCCGAATCCTAAAGTGCGATCCGTCCTATGCGTGCCATTTGTACAATGGGAATAGTGTGTCCCTTTTCTTTATGGGGCAATATAAACAATCTCTTTGAAGAACAACGTTAATTTAACTACCACTATAATTTGCATATTCCTGCATAGTCAGGAAGAGAAGCCATCTTTTATTTCCGAGTAACCTATACAATTCTGTACAGCTGTGAGGATATTAATAAGTTTCTGGCTACATGTCGATACATGTTGGACACAATCGTCCAACTTAAACAGGAAATGTTTGAGAGAAAAATCAATCAAAACGGAAGTTAGTGAAGAACGTTGTCTATTTCCACGTAAAAATAAAGAGTTTCAATGTTAAATAGATTTCGACGGTTAGGCCATCATCAGTAACAAACAATAACTATTATTTTTTTGTGTTATTATTTGTTACCTACTGATGATGGCCTAACCGTCGAACTCTTCATTTTTTCGTGGAAATAAACATCGTTCTTCACTAAATTCCGTTTTGAAATGGGTTTCCACAACTTTGTCGCAATTGATTTAGTTCATAGAAAAATAAATGATCAAATCATTATGATTGCCCATAAGCGTTAGTGAAACTACGTTAACATATTTATGAATGAGTATTTCATTCCGCTTGCATTAAAATTCATCCATGCAATACTTTATTGTTTTTGCCCATCTCATAATTAAGATCGGCAACCGACTGACAAGACTGTTTCCTGATGGTGTCCTGTCCTAACGGTGACTCTGGAACACCCTCCCCTTAAGGAACCATGATCGGATTTGGAGGCATATGTGTATATATAGAGAGATAATTTCCTTTGGTTTCTTACCTGCACACCTAGTTGTGTTTATTTAAATGTCCTCGCTGTTGTCGTTGGCAGTTCAAACATTATACAGTACACTAATTTTGCTCAAATACCTTAGTCAGCTTTTTCCCTCAAAGTAACTGGAAGTTGTGCGATGGGTGTACTGATCTTGTTCGTTTTCATTTCGTAATTTGTATTCGTTTAATTTTTTGTACTTAATTTTAATTAGTGTTGTAAGTTTTAACTAGTAGAATGTAGACGAAGAATTAGATATTATTTATTAAATGTGTTCAGCCTTGGTTTCGTACCGTCGTTCTTTTATTTCGATTGCCTCTAGGAAATGTAGGTAATGTGTACAACAAGATTCTGCCTTGTTAGTTTTCTCAGAGAATCGAAAAAGTACGTTCAGTATATGATTAATTTAGTTGAATTATACAGCTATCAATCTCCTCTTTTTAATTGGTCAACAATAATAATTAAAGTGAGGTATCAAAGAGAAGAAAATACCTACCTATTAGTTATTACCTGTCATTCTTAATAAAGGAAAGTTTTTTGACTTAGTTGTTCAAATCCATTGCCTTTATCCCGACATATTTTACAAAGATTATTACTTTTGTGACGTATTATTTTTATTTTATTTTTTTTAATGTAATAATTGGAGTTGGCGCTCCTCCTGCAGATTTTCAGTCAAAACTCCAAGTAGTTTTGGACAAAAATTGCAGATTTCACTCAAAGCATTCAAAGGCATTGGAAATGTATTCAGGTACGTGCGATGCGATGCAAGGTGTTACGTGACATTAGATCACTACAAGTTTATTATACAACTTCCTTAGATACCTTGTTAGATTGACGTGAGAAATATAAAAATATATAACAAGATTGAAGTGTGCTATCATGCCGAATCTTTGTTTTTAATTGTATGCCCAAATTAATTATTTTAAAAATTGATTGTAGAGCAAGCTAGCTTTACACAAGGTCTTATAAAATACTAGTGAATAGGTTATTGCTCTTGCTCACATAGCACGCTTACCTTCATTGGAGTTGACGTCGATAGGTACTCCTCACATTCCTTGAATGATTTCTCAAGGATTGATCATGACGTTTCACATGCAGAGTACTGTCTGTCTGCGACTGGTTGGTAGAGAGAGGTAGCCCCTCCCCTTATCTACCGATGGACGAAGAAAAGCACTGATGTACCTACTTCATGTCCACTGCACTGAGATCGTTGGTTCAGGCAGTTGACTCGTTTCTTTTTATTCTATTATATTCTCACATTTAGGCTAATTGCGAAGTTTGGCTGCATATAGGGTAGTAAGGTGTGGACAGGAAAATTGATAATTTTACATTAATACTGTTTCAACGGGGCTTCAAAGTAATGAGGTCCACTGCTGGAGCGATAGGGGGAGGAATGGACCTAAGGAACATGGTGGTTGACATGACTTTCCCCTTGTTGATACCTTGCATCACCCCTTTCTTTTCGCTCTACAATACTGCTAGAAAATGAGAATTAAACTATTAAAACAAAAATCTCGTGTCCTTCCCAACTGTGGTCATAAATAACAAAAGAAGAGCAAATCGGTAAAGTCCTAAGTGCTGCACTCTACATTGAGCTTCTCATGTTGGAAGCCCCATTGATGAGTTGATATTGATACTTTGATCATGTAATGCATACTAAAACAATACTGTGGAAAGTACTTCTGTAGGAAAAAGTGACATTTAGGGACAATTTTCCCGCCTTGCCCAGAATGAAAAACATTAAAATGAAAAAGGGATGTGGATTACGTCATAGGTAGATGGCGCTGTGGTGTGAGAGCATTTCCCTGTTGACGTAAGTTTTCTTTACAAGGTATTTTAGCCACTTGCAATCGTCTGATACCCTTCATATTGGGCCAAGAGGAAAGCTCTCATCTTGTGTTAACATCATTGAGCTTCATGTTCCACCAATAATCAGACCACGAAGAGGAGAAATACTACGAACGTAGAGAGCTAGGCATCTAAACCCTCTGTTGATATCAAAAATGCTGAAAGTCTGTTGATATCAAATTAATTTAGAAACACAAAATAACCCTGTTAATTGTTAGTATTTTCGTTCAAGGGATTAAATAATCTATTTTCTACAGAACTCCATGATATACTACAACCTCATCATGTCTTAACAATAGAGAGTTTTTGGCGACTTCAACTTAACGTCACCCGTTACCGTAGTCTTGAGGGAGCAAACGAAGATGCTAACCCAAATGGAACCGGGAGAACGGTTGCCTTAATTTTGAAGTCACGTTAACAGTGGTTGGGTAGCGCGATAATTTTCCCCCAGCTGTCTTGTTGTCTACTGGTTGACTAATAAATTTCTTCATTTCGATATGAAACGCCGATTTTCAATCCTGAATTCGAATTTCATGTTAGTTTCAATGCAAATACGGGCTAATTTCTCATTTTTAGTTTTCAATTCGTAAACAGGGGATGGAAAGTGTGGAACACCGCGGTTTAGTTGCACTTATAGGTCATTAGTCGTTACGAACTTCATGTTTTTGGGTTTTCCGTTGGGCAAATTGGAGTTGGAGACGCAAACATCACTTTATGTAGCAGGTATTAAATGAAAGAAATTCCAAGATTTCAAGCAACGCAATGAGGACTTCACCCCAATAATAATACAGTCATTCCTACAACTAAAAATAATGATTTACTGACTCTGTATTCACTCGCCATATTGAAAATGTAAATCCTATGATTTACACAGCTAGCATACCTACCTTTCAAATCATACATCTCTGCTTAGCATTACTGGGTGATTCCACTAAAAGTGGCAAAATCGAGTCTTTTCTCTTTTTCTCAGAGAGTATAAAGAGTATCGCAATAGAAAAAAATGTATTATTTACAGAACCTTTTTCCTTAGACTAACCACATTTTCTTTCTTGAATTGGATTATATAAGGAATTTAGGTGCCCCCCCCCCCCCCCCCAGAGGTGCAATGGGGGCCTAAATCCTCATAAAAAGGTAGAGGAGGTAACAGAGGCATCCCGTCAGAGAGATACCACCCCTACTAATGAGCTTTTAATAAGCCATGTTCGGGGAAGGTTGATATTCCTGTCACCAGAAAATCATCCGACGCCAAACCAGCTGTCTAGAATGAGCGAGAACAGCGCGTCTTTCCCATTGATTCCTCAACGGGATGCCGACAACGCTATCTCTGGAGCTCTGACGGGAGCTTGATGGACCTCTCAGGAGGTAACTCTGTTACACTCCTCCCCTTAAAGACATACTTGATTGAAGATCAAGTATGGTAGTTGGGTGGAATAGTGAATAGCTGAGAACTAATGCTCATTCAATCATAAATAGCTGCATTGGCGTTTTGGATGGGGGAATAGAAATTAAAACTGGATTGTCAATGAAGCTTCATAAGAAGTATCTTCATTGAACAATCGGGACAAAACGGATGCTCAACTATGGAGACTTATACCTTAGGAAATCAAAATATTTATAGAAATTAATTTGCCCAACATTGGGGACTTAGAAATTAAATTGCCCAACTATGGGGACTTGAATGGCGCACTAACCTGGTAATTGACATATAGCAATACTCAGGTGGCGAAATAATTGAAAGAAAAATATTATAAAATGAATTTGCCCAACTTAGGGGACTTAAATTGTGCACTAACCTGGTAATTGACATTATAGCAATACTCAGGTGGCATAAAATTGAAAGAAAATATCATTGAAAGAAAATATCATTGAAAGAAAATATCATTGAAAGAAAATATAAAATGGTATAAAATATAAAATGGTTGAAAGAAAATATGGTATATAAAATATAAAACGTTGCAAATTATTTCACAAAGGTTTATTATTTTTTCAATTGAGTATGATCATAGTTTTAGTTGGCTAGCGTACGTCATAAGGCCCGTCAAGACTCCTCGGCGTGTTCTATTTCGAGTTGCCACAACCTATACTTCTATAATTATATACGCATGTTTATATTTCTCGATTTCAGCTCCTATCTATTCAAATAGTTATTGCCTTAATAATATCATTATCTAAGTACGTACGCAAAGTCGAGAGGATATGTTATTAAATATGCGTAGGAAAAGCTTTGGTATTAACACACAAATATGATCTTGAAAAAAACATATATTCATGCCTCGAAGGAACGCCGGCGCCGTATCCACCACAAGGTGCCGCGGCGCCGCCGGCGCCTCCTCTCACTCCACCCCCCCTCACCGCCCACCGTGACCCCCTGCCAAGCGTGCCAGGCGTGCGTGCGTGCGTAAGTCTAACAAAGCCTTGAAATGACACTTTTTCGCCCGTTTTTGGCCCATAGCATCTATGCGAGTAAAGCGATCGGGATGGTTAAACGTTAGGACCAACTAGACCCCAAATGGAGTCTATGGGCGAAAGGACGGGGTTATTAAGTCAATTCTTAGGCCTTTTATGGCCCGGACGGCGGACGGCGGACGGCGGACGGACATTTCAAATTTGGATTCTACGCACCTTGAAACGTAAAGTGACAAAGTTTGAGGGGGGGTTATAAAAATTTTTTGCTATACGATCACATAGGCTTATTATTGGAAATAATAAACCAAAAGGGAATGAGAGAGAAATTATAATTCAAAGACCAATGAAATTATTTATATACCAAAGGGTGATAATGGGAATTCCTTCTGGAACCCCGGGCCATGTTTCTTCTGAAACATTAACGCCCCAAAAATAGTGGATTGGACTACTAGGCGTCAGCCGTGCATAATCCAAACCACGCTCTGCTACCATATAAGGAATTTAGGTGCCCCCCCCCCCCCCCAGAGGTGCAATGGGGGCCTAAATCCTCATAAAAAGGTAGAGGAGGTAACAGAGGCATCCCGTCAGAGAGATACCACCCCTACTAATGAGCTTTTAATAAGCCATGTTCGGGGAAGGTTGATATTCCTGTCACCAGAAAATCATCCGACGCCAAACCAGCTGTCTAGAATGAGCGAGAACAGCGCGTCTTTCCCATTGATTCCTCAAGGGGATGCCGACAACGCTATCTCTGGAGCTCTGACGGGAGCTTGATGGACCTCTCAGGAGGTAACTCTGTTACAATTTGTGGTGAAAACCACCCCCTCCTGTCAACAGCCCTTTTCAGGGCTACCAAAAAGAGGTAGACACGACACACAAATATTTATAAGACGTCGAGTTATAACTCCGTCAAACAAAATATTTCACCAGAGAGAAAATACGAAATTCTCTCTCAAAAGTGAAATATTAACTAATAACATACAAGGTGACCTCCCTAAACACTTACTGGGCGAGAGAGACGCGACAAGTATCTCGAACCAAGTCGCCTTGAATGAGAAAACTCAAACAGAAAATCAAACGTCCTCTAAAACTAACAAGGACAATTCTAACAAGCCTACTCGCCAATCAGAAACACTGATTACACGAGAGACAATAGGCGAACCAACCAGGAGGCGGCAAGCAACCACCTCTGGTCCAGCAGCCACCCCGGGGACCCCGTCTGAACAACGGACGCAGGGAAACCACCCGAGGACCCCGTCTAAACGACGGACGCAGGGAAGACAACTCAAGGTCGTCGTCTCCGCAACGGACGCTCGTAAGCCACCTCTGGGGACCCCGTCGCAGCGACGGACGTGGGGAAAACACCCCGGAGGACCAGCTCAGCTATCATACTTGCAGATACTGAGAAAACAATGTGCGAGCCAATGAGATTACACAGTTGAATTAACGAAATTAAGCGGACCAATCAGGAGGCGGCAGGAGGCGGCCACCTCCCTATAATTACCCCGCTCGGAGCCCTCCGAAAAGCATTCCACTCTCCGCTCTCGACGACTACACTCCGAAGTACGAAGATTCTACACGCTCTACGCTGACGATCCTTCTGCTCCCGAGTTCATCTCAGAACGGCTTCCTACTGCTTTCTACAAGGCATACCTTCTCTCCACACAGATCTCGCATTGGCATCTACGAGTCCAGTGATTATTCATCCTGCTCATTGCCCAACGTAGTTCTTCTGTCAGGACGCCACCCGGTACATCTATTGATATTCTCATTAGATCGTACGCCCGCTGGGACGTTCCGAGACGTGTCGCCCGGGTTTCGTAGCACTAGGCTCGTCACCGACCGCTGTGGGCACGCCGATAAATTACACAGCTCATCCGCTCTAATTTATCGTCCAAGGAAGTCTTTTTCAAGACTACAAGGTAGGACCCTGACATCCGAGCAAAGGAAAGAAGCTCTGTCAAGCGAGTCCACCTTCCAAACCCTCTATTTCTATACGTAGAGGTATCGAAAACGAGTTAATAAACTCGGATATTTCGATGGAGCGCCGCCCGTCCTATTTCCTCATGCAAGGGGAGGCGGAACACGGCGCGGCCGGGCCTCTTAGCCCACGCAGCGCTCCCTACCCGCTGCTCGACTCGTCCGCTGTTCCTAGCGACGGCCCCAGGCTCGATCCTCGCAAAGAGATCGCCTTCTCACCTAACGTATTCATGAAGGAAACGTTAGATCAAGCCTCACACACACAAAAGTTCGAGGATACCTTTCAGACCCGCTCTGAAGTCAATCATCATGATTCGACAAAGATTTCCGAATATCCACGATATTCTACACAAGGCTACCCGGCCGATCCGAGTGTCAAATACACTCCAAATGTGCTAAAAACGAAGGATACTTTTCAGTACCTCAACCAAGCCCAACATATTCCTCCTACAGATATAAATCTTAGGCCGGAATATTACATAACGGCTCAGCACCAAACCGATCGAACCCAGCACCCACTATGCGAGCCCAGTGCTCCACGCGGCTGCGACACGGACTACCCCTCAGTTCCTCCCGCCAAGCAAGCTGACCTTGGCGATTTCGCTCACATTCCTTACAGGAATACCTCAGGGACTAACCCGCATAACCAGAATATAAATGTCCCACTTGGTCTACCTACACCAAGTAAAACATATTTAAATCCACTACACAATTATTAGTAAGCTCAGGATAAATAGCAACATAACATATTTGTCATTCCCCTGGGATGTCCGCACCTCTGGGTACACGACTTCTCAACAGAACCATAGCCATTCAGTTTGAGATTCTGGAAATCTGCAATGGCCCGTGTGCTCATCAAGTGGTCAAATAATAATAATATCGCTGTTGGAATCGTTGGGAGTTTTTGGTTCGTTCTTGAACTGGATGTCCAGCTATCTCGTTGGGCGTCGGCTCGTGGTCCGGGTCAGGGGTGCCCTATCGTCTCCCTTCACAGCTTCGTCTGGGATCCCCCAGGGAAGCCATATTGGCCCACTATGCTTTTTGCTCATGATTAACAGTGTGGTCAACTGTTTCACTCCTGACATCCACTGCTTGCTTTTCGCTGACGATCTCAAACTGTTCTCTCGTGTGAGTTCTCCATCTGACTGTGCTGACCTGCAGTTAGCGGTCTTTCGTCTGGAGAGCTGGTGCTCTCATAATAACCTATTTCTCAACCCATCTAAATGTTCGGTGGTCACTTTTCACCGCAGTCGTGTCCGAGACCTCGGAGAGGAAACATCGCGCTCGAGATATTCGGAAGTTTGTTTCGCTAATGTGAATTATCAGTGAAAAATGAACCCACCGGACGCCGCCCGGTCGGTGACCCTTCGTGAAGTTATTGAAGAAACTGAGGCGACAGTTGCGAAAATAAAGGCTGAGTTGAACGTGTTTACCGAACAACTACAAGATTCACCGCTCGTTCATCCAATTGGTGAGTTATTTAAAACCGTTTCTACTCTAATTTCATTTCTGAGTGAGACAAACGAAGTGGTCTTGGAGGAGAAAAGAAAGGTGACTCTGCAGTCAGGGTTATTAAAGCAGCGCGATGAGCAAATCGAATGTCTCAAGGAGAAAATCGAACAACTAGGCTCACAAAAATCGCTGAAGCCACAACAGTCGACTGTGCGCTATTATTCAGACGAGAGCGAAGATGTCGACGAATCAGAAAAGGAATTCTCTGATCCCCAAAAGCGTAAAAGGAAGAAATCCAAGGGTAATATTCCAACGCAGAATAAAACAAAACAAATTTTAAAAACCAAGGACCCGAAACCCCCACCAATCTACTTGCATAAAATCACCGATAATTATAAAACGATTGAGGAAGCGGTGCATGAACATGCTCCAAATTCCAAAGTCACTGTTATGAGGGATAATCAGGTTAAGATTAACCCATCTACCTCGGATGGATTTCGGAACCTAAGTGAATTCCTTCGAAACGAAAAATGTGAATTTCACACGTACCAAGATAAACAGACTAGACCCTATTCAGTCATGATCAAGGGTATACATAAATCTCTGTCTGAAACAGAGATAGAGCGCCGATTCCAAGTAGAATACCCTGATCTCGGAAAAGTAAAGGTCACACGCAAACTAGGGTGGAAAACGAAAAACGCCCTGGACATGTGCATAGTTGCCTTTGAAAATGGGAC